>BDDA01000073.1:12092-63211 GCA_001662385.1 Chlamydomonas asymmetrica
TGTGTGCGTGTGTGGTGGTGGTGCACGTGCAGGCACATACACTCACTGAGCCTGTGAGGCCCACCGGCCTGCCTTGTGACTAGGCTGTTAAGCCGATTCCCTGCCTTCTGGTCCCCATCTGGGGGGGAGCATGGGCCTTTTGGCCGACACGCTCCTGATGTAACATACCATACCATACCATACCATACACTCACTACCCCCAGTGAACAGCGCCTGGCAGCGGTCCTCAACCCGCTGACTGCCTGGTGCGGGGGTGCTGGCGCTCGCATGATACTGCAGGCTTGCTGAGCAAAGCGGTGTGCACAGCGCGTGGTTTGTAGGTTCGGGCCTCTACCTCCCAGCGCCACCACCACCACCATGGTGTGGACGGGCGCCTGTGTGCTGAAGGGAGATGCGGCCAGCATGACTGCATGACTGATAGTCCTGGTATGGTCCAAGCCAGGACCATTGCATCTTGCTGTCGTACATTCCCAGCATGCCGCGCCCCCTTTCCTCGCGTCCCCCCCTCCCCCCGCTCCCATAACGCCCCCTCACGCACCTCATGCCTTGGGTCCATGACCACATCATACGGCAGCGACGTGGCGTATGTGGTGTCCCCCGCAGACACCTCGCCGGGGGGCCCGCTGAACGTCACCCAGGCACCTGCCCGGTGGGGGGAGAGGGGGATGATGATGGCACCAAGCACCGCCACATCAGCAGGCAGGTTGGGTGGTGGGTGCGCGTGAACATACAACATGCAGTGTATATGTGGGGTGTGAGAGGGGTGCAAGCCCGCGCCGATCATCATCCGTTCTGGCCGCAGCGGGGCTGTCCACTGCGCAGTGCATGCGCCCTCGCCCCTGCCTCCCCCTCCCGTATACCGTGGGGCACAGTATGATGATGGCGGGTGAGCAGCCAACACCCAGCGGTGGGGGATTGCAGTCTTTCGGCGTCAATCATCCTCCATCGCTCATCTCACCCCAGCGCTGGCGCTGTGCCGCCTGTGCACCCCTCTGCACCCGCACAGCATGTTGCCACTGTGTGTGTGTGTGTGTACTGGCAAGTCGCTAGTACACACACACACACCGACCATGCCATACTGGAGTTCCATGGACCATTCGACCGACACGCTTCTAATGTAACCTGACACACCATGTTATGAACGCATGTTATGGGACACGGCCATCTCCCCCAAGTAGGTTTTCGCTGACTGCGCGACACCACCAGGGCCGCGAGTACCACATTGCAGGCACTGACCAGACCTGCTCCGGTCAGTGCCGATGATGTGGTCCTCGCTGCCAGGGTGTTGTCGCGCCCCAGCAAAAATCCACCTTAGTGGGAATGGCGACGTCCCAAACCATGGTGTGTTACCGTACGCGTTGTCATATCAAAAACGTGTCGGCAAAACTGTCCATGCTCTCCCTGGATGGGTCTCATCTAGCTTTATTGCCAACACATGCTCTCAGGCTCACCCACAGTCGCCCTCTGCTCGTTGAGTCAAGTCAGGCATATGGTCACCCGGGCGCTGGCAACACATATAATTTATAAACGTACATCAACCCGACCGCCTGATCAGCAGTCTGCGCTGGTGTTGCTTCACAGGCCTACGGTGGCATCCACTCGTCCTATGCACACTTCTCGCGCACCTTTGGCTACAGCCCCGCCTGAGGCCTCATCATCCCCATCAGCGGCCGCCTCCCGGGCAACTGGCAGCGACGGCGCACGTGATACCGCCACCGCAGCGCTGCTGGGACCATGTGCAAGCCCTTCCTGCTGCTGCTGCTGCTGCTGCCGCCTCTCAGCCGCTGCGGCCTTGGTTTGCTCCCTGGCGCGCTGCGCCGCCGCCTGGCGCGCCGCCTCCGCCGCCATGAAGGCCTCCGGCACCTCCCCCGGCACCCCCAGCGCAGCCAGCAGGTCCGCCAGCCGCACACCTGCGTGCAGCAGCACAGCAGCAGCAGCGCAACACGCATGCGCGCAGGTGACTGTCAGGGTGATGGACATGTGATCTGCCAGGCGCGAGCGACAGTGCTATCTGGCCTTCTCCTCCTCCTGCATTTCCCCCCCCGCCCCAGGGTGCCCCCCCTCACACACACACCCAGCGCTGCGCGCACCTGTCCACAGGGAAGTTGCGATGGAGGCCGGCCCTGCATCATGCGAGTCTGATGGCCGCACCTGGTTCACCTCCATGCGCCTGCACGCAACAGCGCAACATGCAACCAGGCGTCAGTCGGTAGTAGGGCAGCAAGGCACATCCCTGACCCTGCGGTTCACCAGTAGCAGCAGCAGCAAGCTTGCCTTAGGCGAGCACATGCAAAGGTGGCCAGCACGCTGTGCCGCGGCAGCGCCTTGATCTGATCCATCGTGAGCGTGATGCGCTGCGGCGCCCCGCCGGCCCCGGGCCCTGTCAGCGGGGCGTGCAGGCGCTGCGGCGGCAGCGCAGGCCCACTGATGGTGAGCGTGTGAGTGGCCCAGTCCAGGCGTGGCGTGCGGCCGTGAGACCTGCAGGGACACAGCAAGGCACACGCGCGCCCCGCCAGCCCATCAGACGGTGAAGCACCAGTCAGGTGACTATTCAACAACCGCTCGAACAAGCGCCAAAGAAGACTGCAGCAGGGCTTCACCTGCACAGTCATTCAAACGAGGCCATCACCAGCGAGCGCATAATGTATCTCGCGCCGGCCGCGTCTCACCTGCGTCTCCCGGGTCAGGCTGTGTGGGCCGCCGTGACGCGCGGCGCCACGCCTCGCTGGCCATCAGCGCTGACTCAGCCGCCTGCAGGGGGCGCTGGCGGGGCACCACCGCCATCATCGCCTGCGCAACCTCCGTCAGGCCTGCAGCAGGACCTGCAGCAGCTGCAGCTGCAGCAGCAGCAGGGGCAGGGGCAGACGACATTCCACCTGGTGCTGTGGTGACCGTCGGCTTGTTGATGCTGCGTGTTGTCTTGCCGCTGGCGGGTTGCTTGTGGATCACACGGGAGGCAGTCAAGAGGTGCAGGCAGCGCGTGAGAGCCGATGCGAACGGCCCCTAATAGCTGTGCGGTCAGTGGTGAGCGGCAGCACGCTGTCACCAACACTCCAACCACACTTCCCGTCGACTACGGCACTCATGTAGCTGGGACCACTCAGCACAGACTCAATCAATTACATTTTGCGGCGCTGATGCAGTCCCTCATGGTGCGAATGGATGATGCCAGCAAACAGACATCATGCTCACCAGCTGCAGTTGCTGGAGATGGTGGCTCTCCACTGCCCTGCTGTTGCTGCAATGCTGCAGCATCTTCCTTGCGGTTTGATTTGCGGCGACCCTGTGCAAAGGGCAGCTGCCGTGCAGCTGCCAGCACGTGCTTGCCCAGACTCGACAGATCAGACGCAGTGACGGACAGAGGTGTTGCGGGGGCAGAATCAGGTGGGAAATCATCAGGGTGTGAAAAGAGGCTTGCGGAAGGCATCAGTGGAGTTGGTGCCGCTCCAGCAGGCGCAGGGGCGTTGTCGGCGTGTGACGCAGCACGCGCTTCACCTGACTCCGCTGCGCCTGCTGGCTGGCTGTCCAATCCTCCTGCTGCATCTTCAGTACCAACACTAGCATCTTTGTTGCTCCTGCTGCTGCTCTTCTCGCTGTCGTTCTCTCGAAAGCATTGGAGCCTGGTGCTGCTGGGGGTGCTGTTATGCCGTATGACCGCACGACTGCCGGCCCCGGAGCAGAGCCGTGCAGTAGTGGCTGATGGTGACAGCAGCAGGTGTGGAGGTTGAGGCCTACCGCCAGCTGGGCAAGCGCTGATGCTGCTGGCTGGCGTTGAACGCCGGGCCAGGGTGCCTGATGGTAAGGTTGTTGAACGGCCCTGACTGCCCAGCCGAGCACTGCTGTGACTGCTGCTGGCGGCACCGTCAGCGCCGCTGCCACCGGCGTTCATTGCGCCAGCCAACGCAGAACACAAATCCTGGCGTGTCTGGTTGGGGTTGCACCGTTTCTGTCAGTGGTTGAAGTTTAAGGCGTGTGCACAAGGGTCAGCACGTATGAGGAGTGGAGCGAACAGCATGTGTATACAAGCGCACAACACACTTCCGCATGTCTTGCGTGAAAGGTGGCATAGATTGCGAGAATGTATCTGCAACGATCAGTGGGCTTGACCCGTGGTTCGCCGCTCATTTTCTCAAATTGCGCATGCGTGATTGGTGAAAGGATTAAGTTCAAGCAGATGGGCAGCGACAGCAGCTGTGATGGGTACGTGGCGGTAGGTAGGTAGGTGTGCAAGGGGGGGGGGGCATGGAGCGCACCAGCCCAGGCCGAGACCCCCCCCCCCGAATGAGGCATGCCAGCGCTGTGAGTTTGGCAAAAACAAGCCAACACTAACAGCGTTTAGCCATGATTTGGACCAGGTAGAGATATCACCATATCAACCATCTAGCTGTCTTGGGCGGCACGGCCCCCGCACACCCACACACCCGCACCCCACGCTCACGCAAGGGAGTGGGTTCGGCGGTGACTCCAGGCAGGCACGTGCGGCCAATGCCAAGAAGTGACCAACAATACGCACACGCATACACGCGGTGCCACGCGAGGGCGCGCGCGCACGCTAAGTAACGAGTGCGCTACACGGTGGGAGGGAGAAGGCGTGTACTTGCTCGCTCGCTATCGCGCACTGCAGCGCCAAACAAGTGAAGGCCTCACAGGCACGCGCGCACAGATATGCCCCGCCTGAATGCGGCGGCCGGGCAGTGTGATGATAATGGTTTGCCCAGGTAAGAAATGCATGCACCTGCTGCTGTTGACGGAACTACTTGCGAAAGACCTGTGCCCGAATACGGCACACGCGATGTCATACGAGTGTGGGCGGGACCATACCGCCATAGCCACATGGGTGCATAGGATGCATGCCCAGCGTTCGCCCTGTATGCGAGCATGTGACACGCAAGATCAACCGTCACTGCCTCTGCTTAATACAAGTAAGCTGCGGCACAGCGCCGGGCATGCAGGCTGTATGCACCAGCACGCAGCTAGCGTCATGTAGCCCCCCGGCACACGCCATGCGCCACACACACGTGTATTGCCACAAACGTTGCAACTGCAACGTTGCCACGTTGCAACGTTGCCACAAGCTTTGCAACACCTAATCCTGCACGGGCAGCTCTCCACAGCCCATCACTGCGTCTTCTTGCTGCTTGCTGTTGCTGCTGTCTTGGCGCCTGCGGACGCGCGACCCCGTAGTGCGCGGAGCACCAGCCGCCCTACCCCTCGTGCCAGCACCACCACCAGCGCCAGCACCACCAGCGCCAGCGCCAGGAGGAACGCCGCCGCGTCCAGCGCGGTGGTTTGGTACCAGGCAAGGCTGAACTCTGCGGGGATGAGGAAGTGACGGTCAAGCAGCCCGTTGGGGCCCGTCACGCCAGCGGCAGCGGCAGCGCCAGCAGCAGCGCCTAAGGGGGCCGAGTACGGCTGGCCGGCGGATGCGGTGGCGGCGGCCGCGCGCGTGACGTACTCTACGTCATCCGCTGCGCGCTGCAGGGGGGGGCGCGGGTGAGCGCGCATGCGCTGCGACATGCGGCCCGCCGCGGCCGCGTAGGAGTCATTGGTGAGCAGCTGGCTCAGCGCGGCGCGCAGGCGGCTGGCGTCACCGCCGCCCTCCTGGGCCATGAGGTCCTGTAGGTCCAGCCGCAGGCCGGTGCCGTACTGCTCCACCATGATGGCGTTGTTGGGCTGGTCAAAGGCGATGGGCACCACCAGCGCAGGCACGCCGTGCCACCTGCACACATACGCATGAGCACACACGCACACAGTATGGCTGCCTCTGTATGGCTGCAAGGTGCAGTTTTGCAGTATGGCATGAATAGGGTAACAAGCATCAGCATCAGGTCGCCAGCATTGGCATGTGTGAGGCTGCTACACGTGAGGTCATGTGGCAAGCAGCAGCTGCTGGCATCAGTGAGGTCTGTGCGTCAGGTCAGGCGGTGCGCTGGCGTCAGCCGTCACCACCTCATCATTTCACGCACATGGCCTCATGCAGTCCGTTGATGCCTCCATGCGTGAGGTAGAGGCGTGTGGCGGGGTGGCCCAGCAGGTCCGCCTGGGGCAGCCAGGGGGAGAGCACGAAGCGCCCGCTGGAGCGCACAGCAGCCAGCAGCGCTGACCCGTTGGATGACACCGCCGCAGAGGCGTTAGGGCTGTTGGCGCTGCTGCCGCTCACAGCAGCGGGCAGGTGGCGGCGCCAGGCCTCCAGCTCCTGTACGCATTCACGTGATGGCAGGTGCTAATCGCGCCACGCAGCGCACACGTTGCTGTGGTCAGGCAGGTGATGCCTGTTGGCCATACGCTCACTCCTGTCCCTTGCTGCGATGCCTTGCTTTGTCGGCACCGGCCAGCCTACCTAGCCTGCACATGATCGCGTGTTGTGCATGGTGGTGGCGTATGGTTGCACACCCTGCCCTTCCCTGCCCTGCCCTGCCCTCAGCCGACCCCTTCCAGCAATCACTGCCGGCCCCTGCATCAGCCGCATGCACCTGAGCACATGCGCCTGAACGCCTGCCGCTGCTGATAGCGCCTGCTCCCAGCGGGCCGCACATCCCCCGCACCTGCAAGTGCTCTGGCCGTATCTTCCACACCACACGCAGGCCGCTGCACGCAGGCATCTCCAGCAGCGCCGCCACGATGGCCGCCAGCGCTGCCGGCGGGAAGGCCAGGCCGCTGCCGGGCGACAGCAGCACCACGCTGCGGGCAGGCGCTGCACACGCCACGACAGCAGCCAAGCGTAGACAATTGGGCATTGGGCAGAGGATGTGATATGACGAGGAGGCAGGGAGGTACGGTGTGAGGGACGCAGCGCGGGGTGAGACATCGTACCAGTACCAGTACATGACAGCCAGCGGGCTGGTGGTGCAGTCGAAATGGTCTTCACCAGTCCACGTTGCGATACCAGCACGACTGACGTAGGTTTGCGATTACGTACAGGCATGAGCATCATGCACACACATGTTGTGTATGCAAAGCTACAGGGCAACAGCAGCAGGAGTGTGCCGGCTGAACGGCCAGTGCTTACAAATGGGAGGGACCAAGAGGGAGGGACACCCCCAGGGCACTCCCAGACAAGGCTCCACGTTGGGGTGTGTCTTATGCGCCAAACCCTGATCAACCGTGCTAGCCTGATTCGGAGCAGCAGGCCCCACGTACCGCTGTTGACGAATGTCGCCAGCGGCTCCTGGGCCAGCGGCAGCACTGGCTCCGGAACCAGCGGCCCCACGAACCGCATGAAGGGCGCGGTGGGCCGCACCGGGTGGAACGCCCAGTCCGCAGTGACAAGCACCGCCAGCGTCCTGCGCAGACCACACGCGCGCCACCACCGCATGCACGCCACCAGCAACACACCAAGCGGTCAGCAGAGCAGGGCAGTCAGGGGTCACATTGCACAGGCTCGCACAGGCGTGCAGCACATGGCCACACCTGCACAAGGCAGACAGCTGTATTATGATCACAGCTTGGTGGTGGCGGGCGGCTCATCGCTCTGCAGGCTGGACCCCCCTGCATGCGTGCGACCTCACGCCGCGCCTCACCTCACCTGGCCCTCGCACAGCGTATGTCGGCGCAGCCGGCCGGCAGGGGCACCTTGTGGCGCGCACGGAACTCTACGTCCAGGGGGGTGACCAGCTGCCTGCCATGTACGCGCGCCGTCATGCGAGTGGGCATGAAGCACATAGGCCACAACGACCAGTAGCGTGCATTAAATTTAGGCCTGAGTGAATTGAAATGTGTTTGCGCTGTGGCGAGGCAAAGGCTCACAGCCGTCCCGGTGTTGTGTGGCCTGCTGCTGCTGCTGCTGCTGCTGCTGCTGCATGCGGTACTAGCGGTACTAGCGGTACACCGCTAATGGCCCGACGTACGTGACGCGGAGCAGGGGGTATCAAAGATCGCGGCCCAGCACCAAGTCATGCAAGCAGTCTGTGGCTGTGCGGGCAGTCACGCACAACGAGGGTGTATGAGCGCGCCAAGCTGCATTGCGTTGTTTGTCCGTGGATCCCTGCTGTGGACTCACTCACGTACGCAGCAGGTACTCACGGTGCAAGGATGGAGAGCGTCACGTGAAGGAACAGGTTCAGCGTCCGTTGCATGAAGGTCAGGCGGCCATAAGGCAGGCTGGAACCCAGGGCAGGCAGGTAGCCAGGGGCAGAAATGATGCCATAGCGCCCGTCCGTGCTGGCGCCGGCAGCACCAGTCTCCAACTCAATACGGGACAAACCCAAGAGGTCGCCCAAGTTGAAAACCGCCAGGTCTGTGGCATCCACCAGGGCTACTTGGGGCTTCAGGGCTTGTAGCCGGGCCATTATTGTTGTGTTGCGCAGCGTCAGTTCGGTTTTTTCGGACGAAAGGTCATAACATGCTTTCACGGATTGCAAGATGGACATTTCGCCGCGCTGCTGACGGGGTAAGAAGTACTCCTCTGGGTCCGTTCCAGGGTGTGTCAGGACCTCAAGCTTGGGGCATGAGGCGCTGTCCAGCGTCCCGCCTTCTGAAGTATTCAACGCTGCCTGGCTTTGGCGAAAGGCCCTGCGCTGCTCAAGGTTCCCCAGGAAGGCGCTGGCTGTGCTGTACAGCACATCTGGTAGAAGCAACACCACCTCATGTCCTCTGCACGTGAGCTCTTGAGCAAGAGACAGCATAGGGAAGAGGCGTGAGCGCCAAAACCCGCCAACCACCAGCAATCGCAGCGGCCCTTCAGGTGTGGCAGAGGCAAGGTCCCCCAGACTGTTTAGCTCCGGGCTTCCTGAAGCCTCACTGCGGTGCTCTGCTTGCTGCTGTGCACTGCTGCGCGCAGGGTTCCCTGCCAGGAAACACACCAGCAGCACCGCTGCTGCTACGGTCGTGCGTTGTAGCCCATTCGCCATGTGCTTCAGCTCAGAACTTGGCTATCGCGGCTGTCTAGCTCTTCAATAGGACTGGCTACTGAGTGGCACCCAAGACTCGCAAGGACCTCTGCGGTGATGGCTGCCCGTAGCAACGCCACACGTGCAGTCACGAGCGAGGACTACTGCACGACCCCAAGCGGAAGAAAAGTCGTCAACATGCTGGAAACACAACCCAGAGTACACTCCAGTGATGATACACAAGCCTTACCTTGGCCTGCTTTTCCTCAGCGCCGTGTTGCGCAATTGATTACCAAGCCGTGGTTTCTCTGCTGGCATGCATTCACGCGATCTCCCACTAGCAGGTAGCGCATTCAACGCAACGGATGTGGACGTGCTGCAAGGTTGCGCTCTTTGTCTCTCCCATTGTGCTCTGCGGCGTCTGCGACCATATGTACCATCACGCATAGCCCAGCGGAGCGTAGCGCAGCCAGGACTGTCAACACAGGAGACATCGGCGCAACAGGCAACTTGACGCCCAGCCATGCGCTGCAAACCAACAAACCCTTCACTATCCTCCATGCACGGCTGATGATTGGCCTTGTATGAGCAGCAGCTGATAAGTAGGACTGTCAACGCCTCTGGTCGTCCGGGCAAGGCAGCGATGGATGCACCGACGCTAGCTGCTGGCATCATCATGCCCAGCGTTCTCACGGTCAGTTTCTACCTACCTCCCATGCGGCAGCATCATGGAGCCCTCCTGCATGAAGTGCTGCATGTTGTGCCATGCAGCAGCATCTAATCATTGCGACCTGCTTGTCTGCCTCCTGAGAGTGAGAGTGACGGATGCATTGGATTGTCCAGTACACAATACAACACCGGGTCGGCTGATTGCCGACAGCACCCAGAAGCAGCAGCAACAGCAGCAGCGGTCTAGCAGGCTGTTACACTGTGCAGCAGCGAGGGCTAGGCACTCAACTCACAGCCGCACCACCCAATCAAGAGGAGACGGTGCATTCATCTGGTATAGCATTCACTTTATCTTGGGCTGCTGCATGACACCTTGTTGACACCTGTCATCCCGCAATACCGTACATGGTGGCCCTGAGCCTGAGCCTGAGGGCAGCAGCAGCGGCTGAGCCATGACAACACCCACCACAGCACGCTTCACAAGCACGTGCACACGAGGATTGCCCCCACAGCAGTTGGACACAAGCAGCAGCAGCAGCAGCAGCAGCAGTGTGCTCCCCTGAAGCCCACCAGCAGCATCATGAGGGCCAGCGCTGGTGTAAGGTCCACCGCGCTCGCCTTACTGCTGATGGGCGTGCTGAGGTAGGTGGGTGGGTAGATAGGGCTGCCTGGCAAGGCGCCCAGATGCTCTCCTTGTGCGTAGTGACATGCTGTGCTTCTTGACATGATAGCCAGAGAGTGAGTGAGTGAGGCGTGGACGGGGGCGGCAAAGCCTCAGCTGATTGCATGACGCAGCAGTGTGCTGCTACATCGCGCACACGGCCGCACCGCACCGCATCCCGGCGCAACTACCTTACTCACCTCCCTGCCCATGCCTCATCGACTGCTGCTGCTGCTGCTGCGCAGTGCCTCAAGCTCTGCGCCCCTCCTGGCATCCGCCCAGCAGCAGCAGCAGCAGCAGCCTGCCGCCCCCGCCGCCCTGCAGGCGGCGGCGGCGCCCGGCCCCAGCGCGCACATGCTGGTCAAGCTGAGCGCCGCCCAGCAAGCCCTGCTAGACTCACCCTCCCAGGACTATGCACATGGTGACTACGATGTGGGGCCCGGCGCTGGCTACTACTACAGCGCCAACGACTATGATGACAGCGGCAGCAGTGCTGGCAGCGGCGCCGTTGGAGGTACAGATGGCAGCACTGCCCCGCTGGATGCTGATGACGCAGTGGACTCAGCCGGGCTGAATTACTTCAAGGGCGATCTTCCAATGGGGGGCGCGGCGGCTAGTGACGGCGGCAGCAGTGGTGCGGTGCTGGCCCCCGCGGCAGCGACGCAGCAGGCGTGGCGCTCGCTTCAGCAGCGGTCGCTGCTGCCACAGCAGCTGGCGCTGTACGGCACCATCAACACCACCAGCGCCAACACCAGCAGCAGCAGCAGTAGTGGTGTGGTTGGTGCAGTAGTTGTGCCAGCCAACGCAACCTGCCTGCTGCCTGCTGACACGGGCCCGTGCCGCGCCTACATCCCCCGATGGTATTTCAACACCACCACCAGCGCCTGCGCGGTGAGTGACTGAGCACAGCGCTGCCCTCCTGCCTGCCCAAGCAAGCCTTATGGCCACCAGGCACCAGCCCTCAGCACCCGCTCAGCATGCATGATGTATTTGATCATTGATGTTGTGTGCAGGTGTTCATATACGGTGGGTGCCAGGGCAACGCAAACAGGTTTGACACGCAAGTGGACTGCCAGGCAGCTTGCCAGCCCAGCAGCAACAGCACCGCCAGCGCCACCAGCAACACGACAAGCAGCTCAACCACCAATGCCACCGCAGCGCCGCTGGGGTCGTCATCAGGCGAGCCCTCCGTCACTGGCGCGGAGGGACCAGCAGACAGCAGTGAGCTGCCAAGCGATGGCAGCATCAGCACTGTCACGATAGGCACTCCTGATGATAATGGTGGTGGTGATGGATCCGGCACTCCAGGAAGCGTGGCAGCGCCTGCTCAGCAACCAGCGCCTGCGCCTGCTGCGCCACCTGCGGATACCAGCGGCAGCGCGCCAGTGCGGCTTGCAGCCACGCTGGCTGGTGCCATCCCGTCACTCTGGGTGCCAGCCGCAGTGGCAATAGCGGCGTCGAGGATTGTTCTGCGGGTGTAGCCCGTTTGCGTTGGCGTGTTAGTTTAGTGGTGTGTTATGAGTGAAGTGAACCTCGTCGCTCTTCACGTGAAACGTGCTGCTTCTGGGCATGCATGGCCGCCAGCCGACCAGAGGTTTGAGTCGCAGTCACACAGTCACCTGCGCTACCTGCGCGCGCCCCCTCCTCCTGCGTGACTCGCGGTGCCTGTCCATGCGGTGTCAACACAAACGTGATCACGGCCAGACACTGCTTGCACTTACGGTGCCTTCCATTCGCCCGATCCAAAGCGGATGGGTGAGCTCCAGTGAACATGCTAGTTGCCTTCATGGTCAGGGCCCGCAACAATGCTTCACGGCGCACACGATTGTCACCCCATGCAGCCCCGTATATCCCGTACAGCCTGGTCAGGTGCATGCAGCCGCCAGGCGAGTGAGGCGCCTCACGCTCGGTCCTGATCACCTCTCGCGCTGCAACTGTAATAACACTGCCACCTCACTCATCAGCATTGGAGCCGGCAGGACCTTGCAGCCCTAGGGTGTGCAGGCCAGGAACAGAGGGCGCAGGTGAGGCGCGTTCAGGCCTGTCACTGCGTGGTGTGCATGGTGGGGGTGGCGGGTGGCGGGTCCTGCGTGGCGGCGTATGAGGGCCACGGCAGCCTCCCAGCAGCAGGACCCGTGCGACACGCGGGGCAGCGACAGCGTGCAGGACTTGGTGGGGGGCACGCGCAAGCGGCTTTCCACACTGACAGGGGTGCATTATGTTTACAGAGTCCCGTCATGCACTGCCCTTACTGCAAAGCAGCAACACACCATGCAGGCAGCACAGGGAGAGAGGGGCACCAACCCACTTTTCCACAACGCCGCCTTCAGTCGCATGCGTCGGGACAAACGGAAACCCATGACCGGAGTTCACAAGTCGGACAGTGGGCACGAAGCAACAGGCACCTAGATATGCCCTCTTGACAACCGCAGCCGAGCATGAGCATGAGCATGTCCGATCAATGGGTCAGCTACACATATGCATGTGCAAGAGGTTTGGGCCGCCGCACATATACACGGTTGAGGAAGGCAGGGTACAAAATTGGTGCAGCATGTTGCGAGCTGACAAGAAGCTGCGGTCGCAGCCCACGTGCATTGCGAGCGAACGTGCATAACATTGCATGTTCCGCTCATCTTGTCATGGCGGCTCTGCCGGCGCACCCCGGCATTTACCCCTTCAGGGATACATAGGGCGCAGCATGCAGGTAGGTGGATGGGGATTGGGAGGCAAGGCGAGGGACGCATGAGAGTAAGCGGGGGCGGCAGCGGCCGGAAGCGTTGCGCTGCGCCTCGCCCCAAGTAGAACGCTCCGTAGCTGCCATGAACGCAAACACGCTCAGACCTCTTGCACGCACATTTGTGCACATAAACGCGCAGTCATACACATAGGCAAGGCACACCGATGCAGGTTTTAGGAGGGACGCGTTCTCGCAATGGTGCTGCACTACACTGCGTCAGGTGCACACAGGCGCAGCGCGCTCCAAGCAAATGCATCAAAGTACGGTTAGATGTGCAACAGAGGCAACATTCCCAACCACCGTGCCACCACGTGCGTCCACCTCATGCTTTGTTTGACATGCATGGGGCAGGCAGGCAGGCTGGGCGCGTAAATAGGCAACGCAGCAAGGGGATGTGACAAAATTACGAGCGTCAAGTACAGATGGGCAAGGCGCTGCGCACCTCACCACCAGCACGCCACGATGCTGCTGTGTGGGTCAGCCAGGGAGTGGTTGGTGCCAGCATCATACAAGGGAGGCCGACAACACGTATCGGCTGGCTGGCGAAAGCGAAGCTCGCCAACAACCCGCCACACCCGCAAGGCCACCAACGGCATGAGTTGCACGATGTGGGCACAATGCAACGCAATGCATTGCGGAACAGGCGCTGCAGGCCACCACCACGCGTGAGATGCACCACGGTGCCAAGGCAGCCAACAGGTATGTGGGTGGGTGGGCGGGTGCATGCGGAGGGCCGGTATGGTACACACCACAATGATGGCAGCACGGTAACACAAACAAACAACATAATCAAAAGTTAAACCCTCTGACCAGGAGAGGTGCATAAAAACACGCTACTGGACCTGTTGGCATGGAAGCTCCACGAATGCACTGGCAGCTGGCGGCCCACTCAATTGGCGCCGCACATCAATCTGTCTGTGTGCGACTGAGCATATGCATATGAGGCGCACGTCAACCCTCATACACTTCCTCACCACACTCTGCTGCCTCACGCAGCTTGCACTGCTGCTACTGACCGCCACTGATGGCCACGAGCCAACACAGGCTTATGATGGGGGGCGGCGCGCTGCAGACCACCCCCGGAGTGCACTCAGCCATGCCTCACGCACACATGCCAAGGGGTAACACAGCGCATCGTGGCATCATGCGCGCAATAAAATATGGTTGTATGACACTGCCGTGACCCCCGATGACACAGCATGATGGCAGCCAGGCTTGGGGGTGCACTCCATTGCGAGCAGCGCAGGCGCGGAGCTCCCAGTGTTTGGGTCCATCACACAAATCAAAAACGCGGAGCGCCCACCAGAGCACATGAATGGCCATTGCTTGCACTCTGCTCTGCCCGCAGCTGCATGGCCGAGCGGGCAACATGGGCGCCATAGCCGCCCGGAATCCACCTCGTGGCTCTCAAAACCAAATTGGACGCGTAACTGGCATTGGGGGGTTAATCGGCTAAATGCCGACCCTCTCTTCTTTCTTCGACGCACGCACGCCACATATGTCTTCTCCTCGTTATGCTCTTGATCTCTGCTTGCACACGCCACGCCCAACTGCGTCTTCCATCGCACCAGTGCTGCACTGCGCGGAGCATGCTGGACTGTGCTGCGCCGCGCAGTGCAGCACTGGTGCGATGGAAGCGGTGATGTGGAAGCGCGCCAGCGCTGTGCGCCTGAAAGTGCGCAAGCCGTGCACCTACATCGCCATCATCTCCCCGCCCTCCGGGGGGAACGGGGGGCCTCGTGGCAGGTGATGCGCTTGCAGGCACAGACGACCGCCCAGAAGGGCGCCATCAGCACGCGATCAGCGAACCAGCTCAACCCAGCCAGGCGCTGCCTCTCCAGCTGCGCAGCGCAATCCCCTCTCCCCTCCGCTCTGCTCTCTTCTCTGTACACCACTGTACGCGCCACTCGGCCCCACGCAGCAGCGTTGAACCCCAGCCGCAGCGTGGCATGGCAAGGCGCACGCCATGCTGCGGCTGCGCTGGCGCTCGCTCCACTAACTCGCAGCAAGCGCTGATGGACCCACAGCGCATCGCACTCTGCATGCGCATGTGTTCTGGGCTGTTGGGCGGGCGAGCAACCGCAATAATCGTTCCTTGGATCGCCCGTTCATGGCTTGCATTAATCATTGATCCGATCAGTCGTCCATCCAGCCCTCCAGCCCCGCCTCCGCCGCAGCCTCCCTGTACTTTTCAAGCTTCTCGCGGTACGGCTGGATGTAGTCCTGCAGTACAGCACACACACACATGCATCTTTGGATAATGGATTGGAACACGAGCCACATTCATGAAACACTGCCGCACGTGCGAGGAACGCACATGTAACCTGCATGCGACAATTACGTTGATCTTGCCATACTGCAGCCGTGAACATGTGGCGGGTCCATTCCATCAGCCGTCCCCTTGGCCCCCCGTTGCCCCTCCCCCGGCACGGCATCCATCTGCCAGTCAAGGTCTGCCAGCAGGGAGCCCATCCCTTGCAGCCATGCGAGTGCGTGCAGGCGCGCGGTGCAGTGCGTGCGTCGTTGCTGGGCTCCCCGCCATCATAAGCATCATCGGCAGTAACAGCAGCAGCAGCAGCCACCACCCACCAGCCACTGCAGCGGCGGCCGCAGCAGGTCAGCATTGCTGATCCCCGCCACAATGCCGATCTCGTACGGGGACGGCTCCTGCGCATCACACCACCCCGCAGCACCACCACCAGCATCAGCACAGAATGTGTCAGCAGCAGCACCAGCAGCTGCAGCACCCCGGCTTTGTCCATGTCCTGCATGAGAGGAGGCGAGATGCCCGTGCGCCTGCCTGGCGCCAGCCCACATACTCCAGCGCAGGCGTTGCACTGAACCCACACCCACTCACGCCCACTCACGCCCCTCACACCTCTCTCTCACCTTGGGTGTCTTCCTGAGCCGCCAGCCCATGTCCCTCAGCGTCTTGTCGCCCTTCTTCTGGTTGCAGCGCTACAGAGCAGCAGCAGCAGCAGCAGCAAGAAGGACAACCGGAGCCATCACTTGACAACATACACACGGTCACAGTCACGTGGTCACGCAGTGCCCAGCACCACCTAGTGGTAGGTACGGTCAGGAACAGCACATGCATGCTGTACAACAGGACGGCGGGCAGCACCGATGACACAACACAGGCTGAGGGCCGAGGGGCCCGGATTTAGTCCAGCATGCTGCTGACAAGACGCTGTCAGTCTGGCTCCTACAGGTTTTGCCGTGACGGCTGGCTGACGGCCCGCACCAGCTCCGCCTGAGCGTGTAGCTAAACAGTCCTTCACTTTTGGCCCAGAGGCCTCACGCCACAGCCATGCGCATCAAGGAGAGGTGCCATGCCCCGTGCACAGTGTGCGCATTTGTGCTCGCACATGCGCTCATCCTACCCCTGGGTGCATGCACCCCACCCCTGATTCAATCGTCCCCGACATTGTGTGCCGACATGATGGATACCTGCATGTCCTACATACCTCTGCATGCTGCTCGTGCATGCTGCCTCATCACATCACGTGCATGGAGTGAGCGTGCGCGCGAGAGAGATGTTACAGGGGGAGAGGAACGGTCGAAGGGTAGACGGCCTCACTTCCCATCATCACTTGCCCCTCCCTCCCCATCCGCCCACCTTGCACTCACCATGCATGCGGCCACCAGGTTCTCCCATGCGTCCGCACCGCCCTTGGACTGCGGGTGCACGTGGTCAATCGTGAGGTCGCGCTTGCTGCCACAGTACCTGTACACCACCATCAGCAGCACGGCGGCAGCGCAGACAGACAGGCCGGGCGCAACACCCACAAGTGAGGTGGTGGTGGGTTGTGGACGCTTCCAATCACACCATGATACACCACAGGGACAAGCACATCAGCCGTTCAGGCGAGGTTGGTTAGTTGAGTGGTGCTGCATTGCAAGACTGCGGCGGCGCTCAGCCGTACGCCTGCTTGAGCCCACCACCACTGCTACTGCTGCTACTCTACTGCCACTGCCACTGCTGCTGGCGCTCACTGGCAGCGCCTGCTGGCACTCACTGGCAGGTGAAGCCGTCGCGCACCATCACGTTGCGCCTGGTGCACGCCACCTTGCTGCACAGATCCTGTCAGCAGCCGTTAGGCGGGCCAGGCGGTGCGCAGCAGGCAGTGATGAGAGAGAGGTGAGGCGCCAAGCAAACAAATCAGCGGCCAGTAGCGGCACAGCGACACAACACGCGGCATGCAGGCTTGCTAGCACATGCTGGACAACACCCTCCCTACTGCCCAGCTGTGACAAATAACTTGCCGCACACCTGGCGTCCTGCTCATCAGCGTACATCACATCACGGCGCAACACAAGACAGCAGCGCATGGCGGGGCCAGCGCGGGGCCTCACCTGCATGTCTGCGGTGTACTGCGGCACACGCAGCACCGCCGGCAGCGGGTGCTCTCCGCTGCCCGTGATGCACACGGCAGGCGGGGGGTAGTACTCCAACACCTCGCCCTGCATGTGCCCCCAGCAGAGCCGCAGTGCATCCACATCACGTAATGCGGTACGGTGAGCCACATGCAGTGCACGCGGCGCCAGGTGATTGCGGCAGCACAAGCCGATGCGTGCCATTACGGCCATCGATGGAACAGCGGCGCGACCGCCTGAATGCATGCGCTGTTGCGAACATGCGCTGCACGCACGGCTTGGCAGCCAAGGACCAGCCAGGAACCCTCTAGCCACGCACCGCCCAGCGGGCGCACCTTGCCAAAGTAGTCGAAGTGGAAGGCCTTGAACCAGGTGATGACGTTGATGGGCCTGTGGTGCCGCACGATAGGCGCACACACCAGCAAGCGTGAGCAACTTGAACCAGCCGGCAGCTGCATTCTGATCCGAATCATCCAATTCATCCAGGCATGCACCGCACCATCAGTGCTACATGGACATGTGATCGGCCCACAGCAGCATTCACATGCATGGGCGATGTTGCTTGCGAACGTCCATGATAGCCGGTCCGACATTCTCACCACAACGTGCTGGACATGCTACCCTCGTGGCAGCCACGCATGGCTTCCACAAGGATAACCACGTCAGGTCAACCACCGCTACAGCTGGCCCGCGCCTCCACGCCCCTGCCTCCCATTATCAGATATTGCCAACGCAGCCTGTACAGCCACTAGCTAACTCAAATACACGCAGCCTGTGGCCCCTTGCTGCTCTCCCGCAGCACCTCCCTCCCCGAGTACCTGTATGCGCAGTCCAGCACCAGCGCGCGAGGCTGGCGTGACACCGACGCGGCGCCCAGGCCCCCCGGAACAGGCAGGATGTTGCCGCGGCTCCCGCTGGGCATCATGTCGTCATCCATGCTGCCATCACTGTCGCCTGGCGCATCAAGCACAAAGACGCATTGTGACCACACAACGCATCAGACGAGCGCAGCTGCCTGCCGCCCGCACAGCGCCTCCCAGCAGCGCAGGCAAGGCAACAGATGGCCTAAGGGAGCGGAAGATGCCATACAGCAGTGGAATGGACCCTACGGAAGGTGCCTCACCACCTCATGGAACCAACGGCCGCCCAAAGGCCTTGTGGCACACATTGGTAGCATCAGCGCAATCCACTCGCTGCACCTGCTACATGCATGCCGTTGTCGTACCTGGGGGTGGTGGCCGCTCAATCACCACCGCCACCGCGCCGCCGCCGCGCCCGCTAGGCGCCAAGCGCTCCGCCTGCGCCGTTGAGGTGGCAGACGTAGCCGTCGCCATGGCGCCCCGCCCGGCAGCCCCCCCTGCAGCGTCACTGCCGCCCGCCTTACCGCCGCTACTCGCTGCGCCTGAGCCTGGCCCCGCAGCGCCCCCCGCAGGGGGGAGGCCACCGCCAGGTGCGCCTCCAGCAGCCCCACGCCGCCTGCAGTGGCAGAGCAAGGCAACAGCATTGCAAAGCAGCAGACAAATCCAATGAAGCAGGATGGGCTAAGCAAGTCAGCTAGGCACCCTGCAGAGTGCAAATATTGAAATGTGTGATCCTGCCAGCTGGACTGGGATGGGCTGGCTGATTTTCGTCTGACGACTGTGCCTCGCTGGTACACCCGTGCATGCCTCTGTGTGGTCTTGTGCAGCTGGTGACCTGCGGCAGGACGCCAACACAGGCGCCTTGCTGCCCTCGGCCTACATAGGACTGAGCACTGCCACGCTGCAGGCTCATAACCGCGCAGCACGCGACTCTGCCACGCGCCGCGCAGGGCGCAGACAGCGGCACGCTCCACCTCTACCCTCACCCCAGCAGCTTGCGCAGCTGGCGCTTGCTGAACGTCCCCGGCATGGCGGCGGCCGCGTCGGGCGCAGACGCGTCGCTGCCGCGCGCCCCGGAGGGGTCCGGCGCACTGCCGCCGGCGCTGCCAGCGCCCTGCAGCGCACGTGCTGGCGCAGCCAGCAACGCCCGCTGCTGGCCCCGTCGCAAGCCGGGTGTGCACGGCACTAACAGCAGCAGGGCGCCAAACGGGCTGCTGGGTGAGCTTGCCAGCAGCAAGCCAGTTGGACGTTGCTGGCCACTCGCTAGTGCACCTGAACCGCAGCTGACGCGCGCGCTGACGCAGTAGGTGCGCCGGGTTTGCAGTGCCCGCGCAGAGGGAGGGACGGAGGAAGGGTTGGCAAGCAACAAGCTGTTGCAGACCCGTGCATGCTGGCGCCTGAGCTTGCACGTCTGCTGGTGAGGTGCAGGGCCCGTATGCTGGCATGTGGATGCCACGTGCCTGCAAGCGTGTTGAAGGCGGGCAGCTTGAGCAGGGACATACAGACAGCAACAAGTAGCAGTGTACAGGGAGAAAGCGTGGGCGATATGGGCGTATTTGTGTTGTCTGGGAGTATCCAGAACTTGTAAACAGCAGGCGAGGCAGAGAGATGACGTGGCGTCAAGGCCATCGCGAACCACCTTGGTGCAGGTGACCAAGCTCCCAACTGATGCCAGTTCAGGCACACCCACCTGCTCAGGGAGCTCGAAGTCTTTAACGGTTTGCCGGTCGACACCAGCATTTTTCAGGAGCACTCTGCGCTGGCCTGCAGGCACGCCCGTTGTAGCAGATGTGGGTTTAATCAGGAAGCAGCGCAAGGGCAAAAAGATTATGAACACATCGTCACTCACTGCACAGAAATGCTGTTCAAGCAAAACCCTTCCACAGCACCTACCTGCTTGGCAGCGTCCGGAACCGTTTTCTTGGACGACGACGAGTGAAGCGGTCGAACCTAGGTCCAACAAGCAAGCCAGTCAGCTTAAATAGGAGCGATAGAAACGACAATGTAATACCATGTACTTTGCCTGACAAACAATCGAGCCCAGCCCATGCGCACCCAAGTAACCCGTTCGAACGACAGTTAAACGGTCTGGGATCAGCAACACGAGTGTGGCAGTGGACTCTTACGACTAACAGACACGTTGCAGCATCCAAAAATGAAACAACCCCCTGGATGGAATGGTCACTGTTTGGCTGGGGGCGTGTTTGCAAGGCGTGCAGAGCTAGGGGCACTGGCATATGTTCGATATATGCCCATGGCAAAATGGCGCAAACCCCCATGAGCTGTCTGTGTTTCATGCACGTGTGTTAAGGCAAGGGCTGCGAGCATCTCTGTTACGGTGTGGGTAGCAAAGACCCCAGTGGGGGCAGTTGATGATGAGAAAGCCCTGGTTGACTATAACATGCCCGAGACGGTGGAGCAGGCCAATTAGAACGCGCGAAACTCTAAGCAAACCAGCTATTGGACACGTACAAGGCGGGAAACGCTAGGAAAGCTCGAGCATCAGCGTTGTCAACAATGGCTCAGCAATGGCAAGTGAGGCAGGCCCTCAGCAAGGCCAACTCTATTGACACACGCGCGGTGACCGCGGCCTGCTACAAAAGTGTCTTCCAAGGCGTGAGCACTGCATCCAACGTGCACTATTTGTTGCTCCCGGCTCTGCGTATCTGTTCGCGCCTCAGACCTCGGCACTTGCTCCCTCCATAGCAGGAGCGCTAGGAGCGTCACTCACCTACAAAGGAGATGGCTGGTATATATAAGACTTGGTCGTTCAGACGCTCCGACACCAGCACCTCAACTATGTGCGTCTAGCGGGTTCCCAACCAGTGGATGACTGCTGACTGGACAAAGACAAGTTGGGAAAGTAGTACCCGCACAGAACCGAACAGTGGCACAAAAACGTTGTGTTGTGCCACAAAGAGTGTATTGTCATGTGTTTGGGGAGTGTTTGGGGCTGACGTACTAACACCCTTCGTGTTCCGCGGTGTGAGATTTTTTGCTGCCGGGCACAAACCAAAAGTGCATCGCAAAGGCCTGGTGTCAGAGCAGGGCCACATCCCACACAACATGCAGATAAGGTATGCATTAACAGTTGTAAGGTTCAATCAGGTGCAACCAGAGCCTGACTGCTCACAGGGCCCTGCGCGTCGGCAGAGTGTGGTCTCGACCGCCAAAGCAAGGGGAAGTTTGACTGGACGGTTTGCTCAGTTGAGAGAGATTATTGTCAACCCAGATCGGATTGCATGGCATTTCACATGCCATTACTGGGCTGTGGCGGCATCAGGTGTGTGGGCTGCCATCACTGCATCAGCACATCACTCGACATCTGGGGTGGCACTGGCCGGTGCTGTGCAATCGGACCAGGGGCAGGGACGCAACAGCGGCGGTAATTACGCCCCCCCTGTACCGCAACATAGCTTGCACAAGCACACCCAGCGGCAAGCACATGCGGGTTCATTTTGTTGGACCGCCGTGAAACGCAGTGGAACATGGTGCGTACGCCCGCTCAGTCGTACACACGCTGCAGCATAACACACATGAATGCAAGGCTTGAAATGTCATGCCAACTATGCATCCTGAGCCTTGCATGCTTGCTGGATAGCTACGCAACGCCGAAAGGATTGTTGACAGGGCCGGCTGGCACATACTGTGTCCAGCATACTGCTGACCAGACTGTCAGTCATGCCCCTACAGGTGTTGCCATGATGGCTGCTGACGGCGGCCTCCGCCAGAGTGCGTAGCATTACAGTCCTGCATTTTTGCGCAACTGTGCAACAACAACAACTGTGTGCAGTGGCACGTGTGCGTTTGTTTTTGGGGGGGATGGGAAAGGTTACGTAGCGAAGGGGGGGAAGGAACCGACACCCTCACACCCTACTTGGCGGCAAGGAAGCAAAGAGGGCCTATGAAGGGTGCAATGGTGCAGGTGAGGGGGCGACCGAACTGCCACTCACTTGCCAGCCTTTTGCCGCCAACACTCATCACGATGCACACCATGCATACACACCTTTGTAATGGCTCAATGCCTGCCGGTGATGCAGGACGAATGCATGAACAGTTAGTTGGCGCGAAGGCTACGTACATGCACGACAGCAGCGCGGACGGATACCGCCGCATGCATGCGCTCAGATGCTGCCGGCAGCGCTAGCTAGCTAGCATGCACTCCTGCTCCTCCTGCAGCAAGGTCAAGGTCAAGGTCAAGGTCAAGCAGCGAACTGGAATGGATTGCCTGCGGCCAGGGATACAAGCGGAAGGTCAGGGCCCTCATGAGGCCCCCGCCAACCTCAACCACGCCCGTTCCTCGTCATCAGGGTGTCCTGCAAGGCGGCGCATGGACCGCGCGCACACCCGCACCCGCACTGGCAGTAGCAACAGGACCAGGCACGCGCGGTACCAGCAGGTGTGCAGTGTGTACGCCCCCGCCTCCCCCCCCAAGCAACTAAAGAGTCTCAGTCTGCTGCGCTTGCATGCATGCTGCTGTCTGGTTCTGCCTGCGCCAAGTCTATCTGGTGCTTGCTGCACGATGACTTCCTCCTGGATAAACCAGCAGAGGATGAAGCACAATGGTGAGCGGACGACGGAGCGCATTGCATCATCACGTCCACAGCCCGTGCATTACCCTCCGCTAACTGCGTCCAACTATAGATTAACAGTCATGCCATATGTACCTCTGCAGACTGATGTTTACCTAGCTGTATTATGCTAGACACTGGCAGCCTGGCCTGCGTGTTACTATGTCCGTCAACGCGACGGCACCGCCGAGCCCTGCGCCGAGCCCATATCCGTTTCCGTCGCCTTTGCCGCCTGAGATACCATCACCACCGCCACCGCTCCCTCCGCCTTTTGTGAATGTGTACTATGTACTGTCAGACACCCAGCTGCTGACGGCGTAAGTATTGCTTGCCTCACTTTGTCACGCCACCTGAACTTCTGTGCGTCGGGAGTTGATCGAAGATGCAAGGGATGTGTTGTGACAGAGATACATTTCCTGCATTCCCTCCTCTCACAGGCTTTGGTTGAATGGTTTGTTCTGTGGCGTCTGCCTCGTCCTTTTTGTGCTTCTGCGTGGTTGGTTGCGGGGTGTTGGCGGTCCCTGGCAGAGGCGTCAGGTTTGTGATGTCTTTCTTGGGTTGCCTCTGAATCACCGCCTGCGCCGCTACTGGTGTCAGCAATACACTTGCACCCTGCTGGTACTAGGCGTGCGTGCTTCTGCGATGCGCTGCCATCGTTCAGTGTTTGCCACGCTGGGTGCACCATTGCACAGGAGCTACAAGACCTCCTGATTCGACCTCCAAAGCTTATCTTATGCCGTATTTCCCAAATCTGGTAAGGCAAAGTCAGGCCATCGTCAGGTGATTGCTGTATTTGTCGTACAAACCCGCTGCCTTACATCAACCGACGTCGCAAGTAAATCGTGTATATCAAGCACCCCACCTGCACGGAATTATTGAGCGAGATCAATGTGGTGTGCCTGTAACTCGCAGGGCCTGGCTTGGACCGGTGTTGTCTGTTTCCGATGCGGACATTGTGCGCACGGCCGGCTTCGACGCACTGGTGAGTGCACGGGCTGGCGCCCCACGGCAAGCATGCTACAGGCTCAGACTTTTGAAAGCTCGTTATTTTGTTTACCTTCCATAGCAGGCATTATCTGCAGCGCCCTGCCGCCATTTTGCTGTGGTGTGTTGTATTGTTGTTCTCCACAGGTCTATCTCCGCACCCTGAACATCGGCCTGCAAATGTTCAGCTTTATGACAGTCTTTGCTCTGCTTGTCCTTCTTCCTGTATACAAGAGCCAGGTCAGTGAGCATACCAGGAGTTTGTTCAGTGTGCAGTAGGTAGCGGGCGGCGGTCGAGGTACAAGCACTGCCTAGTCTCAACCCCTAACTCTAGTCTAGAGTCTAGAGCTAGTCTGAACCCTGAAGCAGTAGGTGCACACCAACGGAAATGGTATGCTTCTCTAAAGCTACACGGCGCTGTACAGGTTTTCAACAGTTGTTGATAACTGTTGCGTGGGCATCGCGTCTGCTGCATGGTGGCTGTTTGTTGAACCCCACACGTAGGTCAAAGTGTGGGGGCCAGGCGCAGAGCTGTTTCTTGGGCTGCTGAGCTGTATCGCAGGCTGCATCAGTGGTTTACAAGGGCTGCACCTCAAGCCGTTGCTTCTCCCTGACCCACTAGGCTGCTGCACCTGTGCTGTGCGCCTGCTGCTGAGCCCTCCCAGGACGGGGTGGACCCCTATGACTCCCACTCAACGACCCTCTCGCTGTACACCATCAGCAACCTGCCCAGCAAGAGCCCCTTCCTGTGGCTGTCCTTTGGGATGCTGCACATATTCCTGGCGTACGGCTGCTTTGTCCTGTCAGCAAACTGCAAGGTGTGTGCATGTGGACCGCATGCATACTGCGTGTGTCTTGGATGATGCTGCAATTTGTATGCGAACTACACTAGTACACTACCATATGCTCCCCTACCAGCGATTCTAGTGGACACACACCGCGCTCCCAGCATGGCTGCATGCATCCGGCCCTTCTCCGACGAAGCCGGCCGCTGTCCTGCAGGCAGGTTGAAGATGTTGGTGTGGAATTTGTTATCCCAGCTGTGTGTGGTGTCTCGTCTGCGCGGCATCTCTCACGTCAAACAGCATTAAGGCATCAATGGCTTGTGCCCAATGCCCTTCCCCGCACACCGCCAGCCTGCAAATGCATTACCGTGTGCATCGCCCATTGTGCCATGTGCCATGTTGCTGCGTGCTTGCGTGCATGCAGTGCTATGCGCAGCTGCGCACCGCGTACCACTCCTGCCTGGACATGGCCACCAGCCCGGACGCCCTGGAGGAGGTCATGCGGCAGGAGGGGCAGGAGGAGGAGGAGCAGCAGCAGGGCGCTGCCGGTGCTGCCAGCGCACCCCCGGCTCGTGCGCTGGCCAGCCCAGTGCACAAGCATGGCCAGGACCACCGCGATGCCAGGACCACCACCAAGGCGCTGAAACAGCAGCAGCAGCAGCAGCCAGGACAAGCGCTGTCACTGTCGCCGTCACGCATGAGGTCGGCTGCAGCCCCGTCCTTGCCACCCCCGCACGCCGCTGCCAGCGCCGTGTCCTCGTACGCTGGCACGCGCAGCGCTGTGTCCAACCTGCTTTCCTTCTTCCTTCCCCTGCAGCTGGTGGTGCTGGACCAGCTGGAGTTCCTCACCATACGCCTCATGCTGCGCAGCGAGGCCAACTACGCGCTCAGGCAGCGCTTTGCAGGCGGCGGAGCCGGTGGTGCAGGCGGCAGCAGCAGGGCTGCTGCTCTGGAGGAGGCAGCCAGCACAGGCAAAGCTCGCCTAGTCAGCGCAGCAGGCAAGAGCCCGGCCAGCAAGCTCGGCAACAGCCTGCCTTCAGCGCACAGCCTGGGCAGCGCTGCGGACGATGGCGGCGGTGGGGTGGCTGCCAGCGCTGTTGCAGCGATGGGCAAGACGGGTGCCACCGCAGCTGCGGTGCTGCTGCGCGCGCGCCTGATGCGCACGTCTTTCCGACTGGACGACCAGGAGGCGCTGCATGACATGGGCCTGGTGGGGTCAGACACCGGCAGCGCCACCCTCACCCGCAAGACAGGTGCGAGCCTGCGTGTGTGTTGGGGTGGGTGGGCGAGGGGTACGTGCAGCAGGCATGCACGGCATAGACCCAGTGCAGGGCTGCCTGTTGCTGCACTTCCTCAGGTACTGCAACCCCACCTAGCACATGGTGTGGTATGGCATTCGCGGTACAATTGGCATGTATGTCAAGTGATGGTGTACCGCCAAGTGGTGGAAGCCCATGATGGGATCCAGCGGCCCACGCTGCGCTCCGCCATGCCATTTGTTGTGCCAATCGTGTGCTTATTCAGTGAATAACTGGTTCTGCGCGTGTGTGCGAGGCTGTTCATCCGTGCGTGACATGTCATGATGAGCCGCAACATGATGCATGTCTGCATGCATGTGCCGGTCTTCACACCTGGCAGCCGCCGCCAAGCGGCCGCTGAAGCGCTCCTGGAAGAAGGACGCCGCCGCAATCGCTGACATGGCGGCATCCAACCTCACGCACGGCCATGGCTTCGCCCCGCCACACCTGTGGCCCCAGCCGCATGCATTCAGCGACGAGCCGGACCCCGCAGTACGCATGTACAGCTCAGCGGCAGTACACCAGGTGGAGGAGGAGGTGCAGCGCGTACTGCAGGTAGGATTAAGGGTGTGTGTGTGGGGGGGGGGGGCAGGGTTTCGTGGTGGTGTTGTGCGGCGCTGCGCCCACCACACGCCTTCGTGCTGGCAGGCTGGTGAGGGGAGGTGATGTGGCGCCTAGCCGCCGCTTCATGGGCTTATGACAGATCATGTTGTTACAGGGCAGGTACTAGGGCCTAGCTGCGCGTTGGGGCTGTGGCAACACCCCAGGCTTTGTGCGCTGGTGTGCGCTAGCTTTGTGGCTTTGTGACTTTTTCCTGGCTTTTTCCTAAGGCGGACACTTGGCTGGGAATGCCTTGCAAGCGCAGAGGAGCCTGGGGCACTGGGCTGCACCAGCAGAGCAGCACTGCACCACACTGCTGCCGTGCAGGCTGTATGCAGTGCCCCTGAACCCCTGCCCCCGCACGCGGGCTGTGTGTTGGCTGGCACGCAGGAGGCGCGTGACATGCGTGACACCACCATGACCACCAGGACAGCAGCAGGCAACACTGCTGTCACAGCATCTGCGGACCACCAGCGCCGCCTGACATACTCGTTGCCTGCACCATCAGCACCAGCACCAGCGCCACGCACTTCAACCGGCACCGCTGGCAGCCTGCATGCTACGCTTGGCGGTGGTGCTGCCGGCTGCGGCACGGAGCAGGAAACAAAGCATGATGATGATCGCCAGGACGCACCACGCTCAGGCCCTCCGCCCATCCTGCGCTTCTGGCGGCCTGTCAGCGACCGGCCGCAGCTGCAGCAGGAGCTCGCGTCAGACCCTGATGCAGTCGCCGCCACCACGCCCGCCGCGCTGCTCATGGCGCCCACAGCGCAGCTGCTACTGCATGATGCCGGCGACGCCCCGTCAGAGGAGGACGACACGGGCGGTTGGGACTCAGAGGAGGATGCTGACTGGGAGGAGGCTGAGGGCCCGCAGGCGCAGCAGCAGGTTGTGGCAGGGCATGATGGAGGCTGGGACCCGCTGCAGAAGGACTTCAGGGCGCTACAGCGCGCCATCACGCTGCGCCGCTCCGGCCGCCTCGTGCAGCCGCCCCGCACGCTGCCTGGCCGGCCAGCAGGAGCGCTGCCCTCGTTCAGGGCCGCAGCTGCGCCCAGCATGACTCGCATCAGCAGGCCGCCAGCGTCCCCTGACGCGTCCAACCTGTCGGCTTACCCCGGCGGCGTTTCCTCACGCTTCACTGCGCCCTCGGATGGGTCCTCCTCGGCCTACTCTGCCTATTCGGCCGGCAGCATCAGCACCGCGGTGCGTGCGTTGCGGCACAACAGCTCTGTGGTGGGCTCATCGCTCAGGCGGCGCCTCACAGCGCCCTCCGCCAGCTCGCCTACGTATGGCAGCCGCGTGCAGCGCGCACCTGCCGGGAGCGGCAGCATCACCAACGGCACCATGACGAGCTCCGCAGCGCTGCCCCCGCAGCCTCCGGCGCCGGCTGCTGCTGCTGTCGGGAGTGATGGCGAGCCAGGTAGCGGCACAATTGGTGCCGGCACCGGCCAGGATGACGTGCAGTGCTCGGCCAGCAGGCCCCTGGTCGGGCCATCCGCCACCACCACCGCCGCCACCACTGCTACTGCAAGGTCGGCTCAGCTGCTGCCACACCTTCCAGAGGAAGAGGAGCTGTGTGATGGCGCCAGCGCACCTGCAGACGCCAGCGCCATGCAGGGCCCAGCGGGATCGGCAGCAGCAGTCCACACAGCCACAGCCCCAGCAGGAGTGGCAGGTGGTTGTGATGATGATTTGAGTGTGCATATGCGTGTGGGTGCATTGGCCACTTCAGGTGAAGCTCCGTTGCCTGTGGGAAGCGCTGCACGTGATGCGGATGCGGATGAGGCTGCATGCACGCCCACTGCACACGGCGCAGCGGTTGCGGTCCCGGCTGATAGCATGTTGACAGCGCAGCAGCCGCCTGAGCCGCACCATGATGGCGGTCAGCATGAGCGACTAGTGCCTGCAGCAGTGGCGCCATCAGCAGCTGTGGTGGTGTCGTCCTCATTCAAGGCTATGATGTCAGCCAACACGGTGGCGCGCACATTCACCCGCTTCCACGGTTCTGTCAAGGATCGCAGCCAGCATGGATTGGCGGCCATCAACAGCGGCAGCAGCCAGCAGCGGCAGCAGCAGCCGCTGCAGCGGCGGCTGCACAGCGGGCCAGCCGGCAGGTCGCATGAGCATGACACGCCTGCGCCAGGCGGCGGCGAGGCTGGTGGTGGTAGCGCAGAGGAGGAGGCGTGTGAGTACGAGATCATGGTTCAGCCGCTGGCGCTGGGCAAGACCAACCCGCGCATGCGGCAGGTGATGCGCGTGCGTCATGTGCCCTCCGGCCTGGAACGCCAGGTGAGCGGCGCCGCTGCCTGCCGGCCCAGCCATCATGTCATGGGTATCTGAATGCATGCATGCATGGGCACAATACACGCACTGGTGATGATGATGATGATGCTTGCTGATGTGCTTGCTGGTCAAGGCAATTTTGGATGCAGCTGCCATGCGGTAGTGTATAATGTGTGCGTTGCCGCTGACCAAGCGATACATGGGAACACCTGGTGTTACTGCTTAACCTCCGCACAACTGCACCGTCTACGTCATGCATGTCGACGCAACCTGCCAAATGCATGATATGCGTGTGCCTGACCATGCACACACGCAGTCTGAGCACACTCAAGAGGCAGGCATTGTTGTTTGTAGCGCTATTGGCGTTTTGCAATGTGTGTGGGGAGTGGTTTGCTGTGTACTGCCGGCCCCGCCCCCCCCTCGCTCCCGGCCGCCCGGGCTTACAGGTGAACGTGCACCACTACGCGGTGCTAGCGCATGACGTCAGCCTCAAGACGCAGGCCAGCCTCATGGACACGCTGGCGCAGTCCACCTTCGTGGCCACGCGCGGCTCCCTCAACATCCTCGTCGAGGTGCTGCGCTTCGTCATCCGCCTCACCTGGCTCATCCCGTACTACGCTGGCAGGCTGCTGGTCAGGTCCATGGCGCGCGTGTGCGCGTGCGCGGGGCTGCGCAAACCGCCCGCCGCATCCAATGCGTCCGCGGCTAAGGCGTCCAGTGCTTCCACCGCCTCAAAGCCTGTCAGCCATGTTGCGATGTCAAGCATGTGGCAGCGCTGGTCTCACCCCACCGCAGTGTCGGGTGCGCCAAGGTCTGCTGGAGCCGCCAGCAGCAAGACCGCTGGCGCTGCGGGTGCTGTCGCGGAAGGGGTGGATGAGCCTGACGGACCTGCCGAGCAGCTCAGCAGGGGCGGTCTGTCAGTCTCGGCCGCCGCCTCCGCCGCCTTCAACGACAATGCAGCTGCTCCACGCGTGCCTGCTGCTGCTGCTGCGGATGCTGTTACCCTCAGCATGCCGCCTCTTGGCCATGATGCTGATGGCAAGGCCGGCGAAGCTGCCGCTGGCGATGCTGCCGGTCCTGCTGCTGCTGCTGCTGCTGCTGCTGCTGCTGCTGCTGCTGCTGCTGCTGCTGCTGCTGCTGAGCCTGGCGAGTTCCTGGACGCGACCGGCGCTGCGCTGAGCCTGGTGCTGGCTGACTTGTACCCTCACTCCTTCACGGGCCTGGTGCCGGTGTGCGACCATAGGGTGCGTGGGTGAGGGGGAGGGGGAGGGGGAGGGGGAGGTGGCGGGCGCATACTGAGCCTGATAGGTGAACAGATGAGCGGAGGACACAACACACCAGCTGAACTGTCGCGCATTTTCATATTGCATGCTGCACATGCAGCACATGCAGCACATCACTGCACATAACAACATGGCATGCAGCACCAGATGCAGCACATGAGCGCAGCAATCAGCAAGAGTCCTGCTTGACTCCAGCTCAGCCCAGCATTCCCAGCAGCAGCAGCACGCACCAGGCATCCGCAGATGCGCAAAGCGTACGGCCGATGCAGTGATTTGTCATCAAATATCAGCTATGTGCGCTCTCTGGTTCTGTCGCTGTCACGTGAGATGGGTGATGATCAGGTTTGTGCCACTGTGATGGTTTGAGCCAGCATCATCGTCACGAGGTTCATGGCACTCAGCTGGCGCCAGTCGCAAACCTTACATGCCAGCATGTGGCCTGATGAGCTGCCGCTGCTCGGCATGGAATGCAGGCATCCGTGCATGTGGCTGGCTTCACCGCTGGTGCTCCTCCATGTGTTGATGCAAAGGGTTGGCCCCTCCTGTTCCCGTGTGCTATGCGTGGTGTGTGTGGTGTGTGCAGGCAGTGGAGAGGCTCATGTTTACGTGGCACATCGCCATGCTGAAGCTCGCTAACACGACCGCCAAGCTGCTGCACATTCGCCAGGCAGCCCGCCATGATGCCGCCAAGGCGCCTCCTGCTGCAGGTGCAGGAGCCGCAGCTGCTGGCGGGGCGCCAAGCAGTGACGCCTCCTCCACGCCTTCACGCGGTGTTGGTGACAGCGGTGACGCGGCCGGTGCGGGTGATGATGTCAAGGTGGACATGGCGGGGCTGCACATGCCAGGACACTCGGGGGGCAAGCACGATGATGATGATGATGACGACGATGATGGCAGCGGCAGCACTGCGGGGGTTGCCGCCGGAGGCGCAGTGCCGGCGCGTGCGGGGCGGCGGCGCGGTGGCGCAGGGTGCTGCGGGCGGCGGGATGCGCGGCTTATTGCACTGAAGCTGCAGGCCAAGGCATCGGTAAGGCAGGCGGTGGCTACCTGTAAGAGGGCTCAAGGGGTGATGCCATGCACACCACACCACACCACACCCATGTGCACTGCGTTAGACGCATGGCGTGACTGGCGGCGGGTGCATGCGTGGTTTCGTCCTTCAGCGCTGATGTGGCGGTCTGGCCAGCACGTAAAGCTCTGAACATACTGCACATAGAGAGCTTGTCCTGAGTGGCTATGTCTTCTGTTAACTTCACATAAATGCAAGCATGCTGGCGCACTGTGATCCACCCAACCCATGCACGCGATGTGGCCCTCACGCCCATTGCTCATCGCCTGTCATCACCCGCTGTGTGCGTGCGTGTGTGTGTGCACGATACATGCATACGTGTATGTGCAGGCCCAAGCGCTCCATGTTGCCGAGCTGGAGGCTGCAGTGGAGCGGGCGCGGGCCGCCAGCCTCACCAAGCCCACCACAGGCGCTTACTTTGTCCTGTTCAAGTGAGCGCCGCACCTGCACGCAACTCCGCCGCCCGCCTTGCTGCTGCTGTGCCAGCGCTCTTCTTGTTCATGAGCCATGGCCCATGGACCATGGTGGTTGCCATCTGGTTGCCCATCCATCAGCTGCATCAGGCGATAGTGCTGAGCAGGCACAAGTGAGCAAGTGCTTGGAGTATGACACTAAGGTGGGCGCAAGTGTGTCAGACTGCTTGTCTAATACAAGTCAGCGCTTTGTATAACCCTCGTGCGTGTGTGGCCTGCGGGTGTGGTGATTGCCCCACACAGCTGCCCGCGTGACGCGGTGCTGCTGTCACACCATGCGAGCCTGCTGGCGCCGCGCGGCCTGGAGCACGGGCTGCATGCCACCCTCAAGGCATCACCGCCACCGGAGGACATTGACTGGTGAGGACAGCCGGTGCGGGCGGCTGTGCCTGACACAAGCCCTGCTGTGCCAGAAAAGCTTGCCTCAAGCGGGTCAGCGTATATGTGCCAGACATATAAACGCTCGCTCGCCATGGTCAGGTGCAGCTCTCTGTCGTTACGCATGCGCATAAGCACACTGCACGCCCCACGGGAATCACACCGCATAGCCTATGCGCACTCTTCCTTACATGTACAAGCCACTCTTCTTCTCACACCGCTGGTTCTGTGAGCAGTGCATGCATACACCTGTGTATAACTCAAAACCCCTTGTGCCACATGTACACCCTCCCTCCCTGGTGGTGCCCTGCTGCCTGCATTCCGCTCCATGCAGGCCTGCGCTCATTGCATGCGGCCACCGCAAGACCAACGGCATGCGCCTGCTGCTGGCGGCCTTTCTCAACGTCCTCATCTTCGTCTTCCCCATCGGTGTCATCACAGGTGGGCAGGCGTGCAGCGCAAACGGGTGTGTCTGAGTCATGATCGCGTGGTGCTGGCCCATCACAGGGTGTCTTCATATAAGTGCTGCTGGTGGTGCTGCAAGCGGGGCTGTGCGTGTTGTGCAGTGCGGTGTTGGCACGGTCCACAGCCAGCCACGTAAACCCATGGCATGGCAACCCAAACATTGGGCAACAAACATGACTTTGAAGAAGCAATTCCACTCTTATCCGCATGCGTCACCCATCTACCGCTACTGGGCGCCACTGCACTGCACTGCTGTGGCTTGTGTCTTACTTATGGTTTGCTGTTTGCTTGCACCTCACTAGGTGTCCTCGCCAACCTCAACGTGGCTGTGTGCTCCGGCTCTCCTGAGACAAACGACGTGTATTGGCCTGCCTACTGTAACGTAAGCACCTAGCCGGCTGTCCATGTGCGCGCGGTGCTGATGCCTTCTAGCCCTCTAACACTGCCAGCCGTGTGACCCGAAAGCGAGGGCAGTGACAATCTGTCTGTGGCTGGTCAATTCATCCTAGCGTGTCGACAAAGGCCAGAGCTTGTCCTGGCAGCTCCCAGCAACTGTGTAGTATGATGGTTTCACACAGTTGCTTGTTTGGCATTTGCAGAACACGGCCATGTCCCACTTTGTGCGGTCCTTCTTCGCCGGTGTCCTGCCGGCACTTATTGGTAAGCGCTAAACCAGCAGCAGCAGCAGCAGCAGCAGCAGCAGCAGCAGCAGCAGCAGCAGCTCTAGTAGTAGCCGGCATCATCCGCCTCCTCCGCTACAGTGCCAGTGGGAGCTTGCTTGCGTCTCTACTGCGCAGCATCGTACGTACCAGCGTGGCCTACTACTACTGCTGACCTGCAACAGCGATGAATGTGAATGCACCGCTGTGTGTGCTGCGCGCAGTGATGTTCTGGAACGGCTACTTGATGCCGCACATGTTCCACTTCACCTCCAGCTTCAGCAGGCGCTGCAAGTCACTCACCGGCAAAGACCGGCAGATCACGTACGTACGTGGTGGTGGGGGAGCAAGGTGGTTGCTGCTCTGAGCGTTGTCTTGTCATGCGCTGCAGCCATGTGGGGTGGCACAGCCGCGGAGGCCAACTAACCCTTCCAGCGTGCCCGTCCATGACGAACTCCCGCCTGGCTGCGCTGCCTCTGATTACATTGCGCGCTGGCTCACCACGCACGCGCTCCATCGCTGCGGAGCTTGCGCAAAGGCACGCTTGCCATTCACACGGGCAGCCGCGTCGTGACCCGCCGCGCCGTGCTGCTGCCCCCCTGCCCCCCGCTCCCCCCCTTCCCCCGTACCGCAGGGTGTGGCTGTGGTGGTACTCGCTGGTCAACCTGCTGCTGGGAGCAGTGCTGGGTGGCACCATCTTCTCACAGATTGGCTACGCGCTGGCCAACCCAACTGCCGTGGTGACCCTCATTGGCGTCGGTGAGGGGGCGCGGAGGGGCAGGGAGAGGCAGGGAGGGGCAGGGAAGGATGCCTGGTACGCTGCCAGCAGGCACCCACCAGCGCCCAGCGAGAGTTGGCTGAGCTAGGCAGTCTGCAACGCAGCGGACAGGCGTAATGCTGCCCAGTGATATGTTTGGCCGTATCGTGTTCAAAATCCATGCCAAGTATTTGTGCAATTGAAGCAAGAACTTGTGCTGGTGAGTCACATGACAGCTAGCGTGCTGCCCCACCGGGCTTCCCCTCGATGGGCTGACCATCCCTTGAGCCCCACGAGCAGCTCAAGGGAAACACATGCGTTGAATATGTGGCAACAATCAGGCAGGCGATGTCCCGTACTGACACCCCCATGCTGCTGTGCCATTGTCTCCTGCGCGTCGCTCCTGGCTGGCTGACGTGATGCTGATGCGCAGGCATGCCCCAGGCAGCCAACTTCTTCATTGAGGTGCGCACGCACATGTATGCAGTAGGCACGCGTGCGTGCGTGTGATTGTAGTGATTGTACGTAGCATGACAGCTGACCAGGAAGATTAGTTGGCACGGCAGATGGGTACTTGGCTGGCCCGCACCGCCGTACACGGCCACTGATGGGCACAGACAGCATGCTCAGGGTGTGCAGCAGACCACGTGCCAGGATCGGGCAAGCGGCACGCCACGCTGTTGCATCACTTGGTTGGTTGCCTATAAATCAGTGATCGCCATGCCATGCGCCTCCCTGTCTGCCTGCCCACCGACCACTCCTCGCAGTACACAATGGCGCGCACGCTCTTCTCCAACATGCTGCGCCTGGTGTGGCCCAACCTGGGCCAGATGTTCGTCGCCATCTTCCAGTCCGTCCTGCGCGTGATGCGACCCAGGTGCGCGCCCTACGTAGTGTGTGTGTGTGGGAGTGGGGTGGGGGGCGAGGGAGGAGTGCTTGGCGGCCCTCACCTGGGCCTGGCAGCCTGGTGTCACTGATGCCTGCGGGGAACGGCTGCCTGTCGCTGGTGGTGCACTCACAATGGTTGCGTGTTGCCGCCGCCGCAGGTCTCTTCACGCTGTTGCCCTGGACCACTACCCCGCTAGCGCACGCTACGCCACCATGTACAACACCATCAACCAGGTGCGCGCGTGTGTGGGGGCGCTGCCTGCTGCCCCTGCCTGCTGCCGGGCGCTAGTGGTAGGGTGAGAGGCCATACAACACAGCGTTAGTGTGGTTAGTGTGCGGTTAAACCTGTACGGGGGAGCACATGTGGCTGGCAGCAGCTTGAGGTTTGACTGGCACGGCGCTGCATGTGCGCCAACTATCGTTATTCCGTCATGACACGGGGAGACGCCCTGCGTGATGTGCTCAATCGCCCTGCGACAGCACACACGCTCAGTCACACCGCTGGCACCAGCAGCCGCTGAGCTGACAGCATGCAGTGCATTATGCCATTATCGCATGCGTCGCTGCTGCTGCTGCTGCTGCAGACGTTCATGTTTGGGTTGTGCTACTGCGTGGTGACACCTGTGATGGTGCCGGTCAGCCTGGTGTTCTTTGCCACTGCCTACATCAGCAGCCGCTACACAATCCTCTACGCCTTTGAGCGCAACCTGGAGTCAGGTGGGTGAGAGAGTCATGGGGGGATGAGTGAGAAGGTCACACGCGCTGAATTGAGTCGTGGCGGTGCCGATCTTGAGAGCCGACAGCACAGGGTCAAGCGCGCACCTGACCCTTTGCCTTGTAGGTTGCACTGATGCCGGTGTACAGCTTGTGCCCTGCCCGAGGCTCCCACTGCTGGCGGGGGTTGGTGACTGCAACACCCATCTGTCCATCTCGCAGCAAGCGCGCAGCCGCACCCACGATCAGCGATGCAGTACTGTTGAACACGTTGTCGTCGCGTGCGCGTGCTTGCAGGTGGGCGCATGTGGCCGGTGGCGTTCAGCACCGTGTGTGGCAGCATGATGATTGGTGTATTCTTCACGGCGGCCGTGTTCCTGGCCAAGCAGGCCATCGCTCAATGCCTGCTGCTGCTCTTCGGCACCATCCCCGCGCTCACGGTAAGCACTGCAACCGGCTGCTGCTCTTGTTGTGGTTACAGCTGATAGTTTCCAGCTGTGGTTGACACTACCTGTCTAGAGGGGGACTGGTCACGCTTGTCAAAGCGAAATTGAGCTCAAATATCCACGACACTTTACACATCCGCGGATGTGCGTTTGTGCAAGCGTGTAGGATTGGTGTATTACAAATGGATGTGCGTGCACCTGCCTGTGCGTGCGTACATGTCTTGCTTTGGCCCGGCCTGGCACTCATCAGGTGTTTTGGCGGAGCTGCACGCGCCGCTACCACACCGCCTGCGACATGCCCCCGGTCACGGTGCTGGCCACTGAGCCCTCCGGCCCCGGCGTGTGCCCCGCAGCGCACGTGTACCGTCCGCCGGCGCTGCGTCCTGGCGCTGCCGGGTGGTACCCTGAGGTGGGCAAGGTGTGGGAGAGGTACGGCGTGGCCAAGCTCACGCCGTGAAGGATGCGCCCTTACTGACCACCAACAGGGGACGCTGGTATCACCACCCCTGCTGGCTCCAGACCGGCCTCAGCGCTTGCTGGCTAATACTAGAGTCTTCAGTCATAGGCAGCGACGTTTCAAGGCCCAGTGATGCATGGCAATGAACGCATGACAGGATTGAGGCGCTAGCTGACGCGCGACCCCATCATCATCATCGCTCCAGCAATCAAGCACTACATGCAGCTGCACTGACGGCCGCTGCTTACCCAACAATGCATGTATGTATTAAATTATGTTATATCAGGAGCGTGTCCATTGAATGGCTCATTCTCCCCCCAGCAGATTGGCCCGCCAACGCATGGCAACACATAACATATCGCTAGCACGCAGGGGCAGGTATATCGCACACGCGTACACGAAGAGGTCAACCCCACCAACCCACAACGTGGCCAGGCAATGCACGCGCTGTGGGCCCCCATCAAATGGCAATGTGACCGGATAATGTACGCTGTGGCCCACCCTCACATTTTCCGTCTGCTGGCAAAATGGCTGCTGCAGAGGAGGCGTTATGCGCTAGTGTAAGGCGTGCATGCTTTGCTGTTACACAATGTATCCGGTCAGTAAAGCACTTCACTCCACTGACACAATTGCACCTGTTCAACATGAGGGTGAAGCCTATCATGCTGTACGGGTCTGACGTGTGGGGTGTAGACACTCCGCTCAATGGTAGGAATTATGGCAGCATCCTGCCCAGCAATCCACTAGAGCGTGTGACCACCAATTTTCTCAGGTTCATTAGCGGTGCCAGCAAGGCTACCCCCAACTTGGTTCTGATGAATGAGTTTTCTGTCCAACCCATGCAAGCGCTGATCATGCACCGTATTGCTACCTTTTGGAATGGTTTGCACAGGAAAGCGAGCTCCGCGCATGGTGATCCCCATGATTCCAGCAATCCGTATATGTTTTGGCAGCCAAGGCGGACATAGGTTGATGTTGTAGCGATGCAAGGGGTGTTGGACATACAAAGTTGTGAAGTTTATAGTTCGGCTTGATCGAGCACGTCACACTCGCAACATTCCTGAGGAGTGTGCTGAAACCTTCATTGATGGATCGCCTTTTCCAGATAATGCCATGGATGTCTTTTGGGAGCTTGAGCTAGATGCTAAGATTATCGCTGAGAGCGTCAGAATGTTTTGGAGGGAGCGCATGACAAAATCCTTTGTTCCTGATGCCCGCACTGCTATCGTATATCCAAAGTTCCATGCTTAATGCGACCGGGTGGGTTTTCCAGCAGTGATGCCACGGCACCGTCACATAGGCGCTGTGATACCTTGGTGTGAGCGCTGTTCGCTAATGCAGTTTCGGCTTGGCCCCTGGTCGTTTTTGGAGGTGAACAAGGATGGCGTGAGCAGAGCAGGGCACCGCAGGACTCGCCAACAACGCGTGTGTACGTTATGCTCGCTTGACTGTGTTGAGGATGAATACCACGTTTTTTTGGAGTGTACACACTACCGTATATTGATATACGTCAGGCCTACAACGATGTGTTTCCAGCTCGCATAGCGCAGCGAAGCCCCCAAGCATACATCACGTACGACATGCGCTGCGTCCTTGACCATACCGATCAGCGACGGGTTGCGTCCCTTGTGCACAAAATTTCCCATCAGGCGGCAGTCTGCTGTTGTCATTGCTTGATCCTGCCTGCCACCCACCCTCCCCTTCCCCCCCCCAATCTTTCCCATGCATACGTGCCTTCTTTGAAATCCTCTCGAGGGCGGCCCTGGGCCTCTGGCTAGCCGGCCGAGTGAGAACAACAACAAACATTGTCTGTGCTCTGTGAACCAATACAACCACCGAACTTGGCCTGCCTCCTACATCGCAGCTGGTTGAGTACCAGCACCCTCCTGTACTGCTCTAGCGTGCGGTGCCTGAAGCCCCTGGAGCCGTAGCCACCGCACCGCCCCCTCCTGCGTATGGACAATGTACTGCTGGTGCCTGCCTGCATATCTACATATGGTGGCACGATCGGGCGCATTGCATTGCCCTTCTATGTTGATCAATTGACCCCAATCCATGCCCTGCTGTGCCGCTTGTACCAATTGTGCAATTATATGTGCACCATGGGGTGGCATACGCGTTTCTAGTTGGTAGACGCGATGCGGTGTACATCTGACGCTGCCTGTGCGGAGGTGAGGCGAGGCGAGGCAGGCCCTGAATCAACAGCACCCCGGCCGACATACCTGTGCTGACTTGGCCCCCACAGCTTACTTGTACTTGTCTTTATGCTCCTCTCGTACTGCTAGGCCCCTCAGGTCTTGATGGTCGCCTGCTCCCGCCGCGGGTGCATGCCCGCCCGTTCCTATCGCATGGACGAGGGTCGCTGGCGGCCAGGGCCCCTCAGTGCGAAGCGCACCCTCTCTTCACCATTTGCCCTGTTCCGGTTCCGACCGATCCACGCATGAGAGCACCATCAGTACCTGTAAAAGCATTGCCTGGCATTCCCATGCATGCATGGGTTGTCCAGTCTATCTGCTGAGCGTGTTGTAGCATGCGTAATGCATATGTACCGCACGCCTCATCAGCATGAACTCTGCTGCTCGTCCAAGCATATGTATTAGTGTACAGCCAAAACTAGGGGCGTGCACAGCGTGATGCGATGCGGTCGGCACGGACTCAGACCTACCGTGTATGTCGCAGGTGCAAGGGCACGGCACTTGGCTGGCACTGCAGGTTGGCGACTGGCTAGTCAAGTGCTAGACTACTGGATGGCAGCTTGGCAGTGCAGTACATAGTGGGTTGGTGAAAGTGTGTAGTCTGAGTGGGTGCTGCTGGAGAGAGTGTACGGCAGCAGGGAATCTATGGGAATATCCGAAGAGGGGTAGAAACAAACATCATTGTGCGTGAGTGCAAGCAATACAATAGGACAATAGGGCTATTCCGTAATTGTTGTGCAGGGGTACAGATAGAGTAGCGCGCTGCACCCTTGCCCGAAACCAGCATGGCTGTGTCTAACGGTACTTTAACTGTTGCGCCAGACTGGACTGCACGTCCTGCTGCTGCTGGGACCACGCTCCCAAGCGCCCCGTTCCTGTCGCCACCGCCACCACCTCCTAGTCCTTCAAACCCGTATTACGTTATCTCGGACGACCAGCTGCTGACAGCGTAAGCGATTGCTCTCTCAGTCTCACGCCAGTGGTGTGCTCAGTGCAACTATCTTGCCTTCACACCCTTGAGCAACACCCGGCAGTTGCTGGGGCCAGAACGCCCTTCATTTGCTGACTGCTGCCTCCGGCTTGCAGAGTATGGATTCACGGTATGCTTTCGCTCGCGTGCGTCCTCGTTTTTGTCCTGCTGCGAGGCTGGTTACGGGGCCTGGGCGGACCCTGGCAGCGACGCCAGGTGACCACTACTATGCCTGTGTTGCTTTGGCACGTGTATGAAGGCCCCGCTTGCTGTCCAGGTGGGCTGTGTACGCTTGGGCACCGCGCGCAGCTGCACGTCTTACATCGTCGTACTGGCAATCCTGTTTGCAGGAGCTGCAAGACCTGCTCTCTCGGCCTCCAAAGCTCATCCTTGGTCGGATTTCACAAATTTGGTGAGACACACTAAGCTGCGTCCTGCACCTGTTCCAACCACGATGTGTCTCAGAGGCCTCACCAGTACAGGGAAGGTCTCAAAGTTTTGCAGCCTGACAAATATCACCTCATGCTCCTGGCTGCAGGTCATGGCTCGGGCCTGTGTTTGCAGTGTCAGACGCGGACATAGTACGCACTGCAGGGTTTGATGCCCTGGTAAGGGACAGTCTGCCGATGCCGTGCTTGCTGACACAACCTTGTAGAAGACATGCAGCATAGAATGTTCGAGCTGTGTGCTCAACAGCCCCTCCTGCGCTTACGCACCAGCACCCAGCGCCCACAAAGGCATATTGAGTATTTTTGGTCTCGCTGGCCTGGCTGGTCTCGCCCCAAGACGTGCGGGATGACACTACCAATGCCTGGCCCTATGCGTGTATGTTCAGGTGTATCTTCGTGTGCTCAACATAGGGCTTCAGATGTTCAGCTTCATGACAATTTTCGCGCTACTCATCTGTGAGTTGCACCTGTTGGCACTGGTTTGCGTTCTGCTTGGCAAAAGTGCGTGTCACATCCAGCACATCTGCTCAACTGCTGGTGTTATTTGGTATTCCTATCACACTGGATGCAAATTTGCCCATTGTGCCGCCCTTGCTTGCTGACGACCCGGCAGTGGTGCCTGTCTACGAGAGCCAGGTGGGTGATTGGGTGCATTCACACATTACTTGCTGCGCTCACACTCACACATGCCTGCTGGTTTGCTCGCCGATTTTGAGCATGCAAACCATATCCCCTCTTCTGACCTTGTGCTTCATCTGCATGCCGGCTCGCGCAGGACGCAATCGCAGCGGGCGCAGCTGCGTCTGCGCTCTCGCTGTACAGCATCAGCAACCTGCCAGACAACAGCCCCTTCCTGTGGCTGTCCTTTGCCATGCTGCACATATTCCTGGCGTATGGCTGCTTTGTGCTGTCAGCCAACTGCAAGGTGCGGCTGCTGTCGTCAGAGCAACTCTGGCCAGCCCCCCCCGGCCTGTCCCGGTTTGCCAGCATGAGTAGCTAGGCACATACACACATCAAGTGCACATGAATGAACATCTGACCAGCATCTGACTGCAATGGTGGATTACATGGCAACTGGTTTGTCCGCCGCCACTGCATTACCGTGCGCAGCACCCAGTATGCCGTGCGCCATGCCGCTGCGTGCGTGTGTGCAGTGCTATGCACAGCTGCGCACCGCGTACCACTCCTGCCTGGACATGGCCACCAACCCGGACGTGCTGGAGGAGGTCATGGCCGCCCACAGGCCGCCAGCAAGCAGCGCAGCCGCTGGCGCCCACCAACAGCCCTGCGACTACATCACAGCAGCAGCTGTGGCCACAGCAGCAGCAGCGGCGGCAGACCCCCACCTCGCGGAGCTGACGCTGAGCCCGCTGACACCCACGAGCACGCCACAGCCGCGGTCCGCGCCAAGCAAGGAGCCCAGCAAGTCCACTGCTGTTGTGGCACCGTACGCTGGCACGCGCAGCGCTGTGTCCAACCTCATATCTTTCTTCCTTCCCCTGCAGCTGGTGGTGCTGGACCAGCTGGAGTTCCTCACCATACGCCTCATGCTGCGCAGCGAGGCCAACGTCGCGCTCAGGCAGCGCTTTGCAGGCGGGGGCAGCAGCAGCGGCGCTGCTGCGCTGGAGGAGGCAGCCAACACAGAGCATGGGCTGATAATGCTAGCAGGCGCACGCACAGCGAGCCTCGACAACAGCCTGCCTGCTGCGGCAAGCGCTGAGAGTGTGAGGGATGCCATCGGCGGCATGTCCACGGCAGAAGGCCGCTTGGCGCCGCTGGTAGGCGCCACCGGTGCCACTGCTGCGGCGGCCCTACTGCGCAAGCGCCTGACGCGGGCTTCGCTTGCGCTGGATAGCAGCAGCAGCGCAGTGGGTGGCAGCATGCGTGGTGGTGGTTTTGCAGCAGGGCTTGAAGGTGCCGCCCCCTTGGCGCGCCCCTCAGGTACGTCTACGTGTTGGTGTGAGAGAGCGCCGATATAAGTGAAAGGGGAGATGTGTGCGGGGAGGAGTGTGGATGCTGGGAGAGGCTTTGCAATACCACAGCTATCCCATCAGCTTCCAGCAGTGTGCGCGCGGGTGTTAGCCCACCCAAGTGTGGAGTGCGCTCGTGCCTGCCTGCATGCATGTGCCGGTCTTCACACCTGGCAGCCGCCGCCAAGCCGCTGAAGCGCTCCTGGAAGAAGGACGCCGCCGCAATCGCTGACATGGCGGCATCCAACCTCACGCATGGCCATGGCTTCGCCCCGCCACACCTGTGGCCCCAGCCGCAAGCATTCAGTGACGAGCCGGACCCCGCAGTACGCATGTACAGCTCAGCGGCGGCACACCAGGTGGAGGAGGAGGTGCAGCGAATACTGCAGGTGGGGTTGATGAGGGCGCTGGTGCATTGAGCTGGAGCAGCTCGGAAACTAGCTTGCTAGCTAGGGGGTTACAGCAGCCATCGATCACCGTACAAGTGCCTTGCTGCATTAGCTGTAGGCTGTTTTGCTGTAAATGTCTGGTCGCCGTGTGCTGTGGGGCTGCATGGTGGCAGCACACGTGCTCAGGGAGTGATCCGCGGTACAGGCGGGTCAGGAGCTGCGGGGAACGACCGGATCACACACCACCCGTGCCGGTTGATCAACAACGCACTGGTCAATCAGCTAGCTGATCAATGGCAATGTGCACTGCACTGCCGAACGCCCGCTTGCTATCCACAGAGCGCGCGTGACATGCTAGATGAGGAGGCGGCTCAGCAGCAGCAGCGGCGGCAGCAGCAGCGGCAGCAGCAGCAGCAGCAGCAGCAGCAGGCCGACGCTGCCTCACCTCACGCCCTGCAAGGCCGGCCCAGCGGTAGCGCACGCGCTGCACCCTCCATGGCGGCGCAAGCGCCGCCTGCTGGCCAGCAACGCAACCTGAACCTCGCCCTGAACACACCACCCGCAGCTGAGCCAGCCCTAAAAACCACCAGCATCCCCTCCTGCCAGAGACCGGGAAATGTTGATGAGCTGGATGGTGATCAATGCTTTGCCCGACATCAATCCGCCAGGGCGGAGGAGTCGCAGGAGTCGCAGCAGCAGCGCCCTGCTGGCACCACCATCCTGCGCTTCTGGAGGCCGCTGGCTGACCGCAGCAAGCTGCAGGCGCTGCTGGCGGCTGACCCTGACGCATCAGCCGCCTGCACCACAGCAGGGCCCCCCAGCAGCACGGCAGTGGCGATGACAGGCCTGCTAGCAGATGCATGCGGCGCAATGGTGGCGGAGGCAAGGGATGCATCTGAATGGGCGCTGCACGTGGCGGATGCCTATGACCCCACACACCTACAGCGGGACTGGCATGACCTGGAGGGGGGGTGGGACCCCCTGCAGCGCGAGTTTGCGGAACTCAAGCGCATTTCACGCGCACAGCCTACGGCGCGCGCCCGGGCTCACCACGCAGCTAGCCGCACAACCGCCAACACCGCTAGTGGCGCTGCTGCCGCTGCTAGCGGCCATACTGCATCGTCGTGGGAACGCTCTCCGTTCACAACGGGGCGAGCCAGCAGCTCCCATTGGAGCCGGCGGTCGATGCCTGCCAGTGCTGGTGCTGGTGCTGCTGCAGTGGAAGTACCACCACCTGCTGGTGCCCACCACGGCCTGGCTGGAGCACGCGGCGGCCTGTCAGCCACTGCATTCTCTGCAGGGAGCATCAGTGCAGCGATGCATGCTTTTCATCGCAGCTCCGTACAATTGGTGACTGATGCCCACCCGCAGCCTGCCGGGCGAACCAACACCACCACCATCATGGCAAGCGGTCCGAGCCCCACGATAGTGCAATGGCCAGCGCATCCCTATCGTTCAATGCAGCGACCCGGAAGTACGATCAGCAACAACGGGTATCAGCCAGCAGGCATCACCGCCACCACCGCTTGCGCCGCTGATGGTTTACACAACATCGTGAACCACAGCCTTGTTGGCAGCAGCAGCGGTGCAGCCTGCAGTGGCGGCACAGCCATCAGGCCCTCCTGCAGCGGTGCAGCAGCGCGCGCCTCACTGCAGAGGGTGGGCAGCACGCCTGAGCTGCCGCTGGTGGCACCACCCGCCCCTCCTGCCCCCAATCTGCCCCCTCACGCTGCCGGTGATGCTGCTGATGCTGCTAATCAGGCGGCTGAGAAAATGCCATCTTTATGTTCGCCCCAGCAGGACGCCACAACCCACACGGCTGACAATTGTGATGGGGTCGCTGTCCACCCTCGACCTGTGCCGAAGCTTCAGTCAGGTAACGCAAGCCAGCAGCAGCAGCAAGAGGTAGGTTCTTTGGTGGGCACAGCACGCCCTGAGCGCCATGCAGTGGTTTTAGGGCCATCATTGTTGTCCGCGTTTCGCCGGGCGTCCCATGAGGAGCAGCAACAGCCGGACCACTCGCAGGGTGTGGCGGGTGTCGCTGAGGCATCAGCAGCAGCAGTAGTAGCAGGCGGCGCCCAGCAGCAGGCGGAAGCGCACGCAGCTCTGCCACACGCGGCTCAGCCGGGCCTGAACACCACCAACACCAACACCAACAATAACAACAGCACCACCGCCGCCACCAACGCTTCTGCAGCCGCTGAGCCAATAGGCCCCGCTCCAAGTGAGGCGCTGCTGGAACTAACACGGGACGCGGCATCAGGGAAAGCATCAAACGCATCAGCATTAGCATCAGCACCGTCAGCAGCGGCGACAGTGGTGCCTGAAGCTTTCAGAACTACGTCAACAGCCTCCAAGCCCACGATGGAACATAATGCAGTAAGCGAATTCACAACACACCAGCGTCAAGGCTACAGCGGGCAAGGCCATCAGGCGGGCCCATCAGACTCCGCCATCACTCAGCAACCTCCGGCTGACAGGCGTGAGCAGCAGCAGCAGCAGCAGCAGCAGCAGCAGCAGCAGGAGTATGAGGTCATCAGGCAGCCGCTGAGCCTGGGAAAGACCAACGCACGCCTGCGCCAGGTCATGCGCGTCAAGCACGTGGCGTCGGGCTTGCAACGCCAGGTGAGGCGACGCAACGCATACGCAGTTGCTGCTGCTGCTGCCGATACCCGTCAGGCGCGTGGGAGTGTCCCTTGATGCGACGATGCTAAACGTGAATGACGCTGACTTGCGGATAAAAGCTTTTTAAAGAGCATGCTTTAGCCACACACCGTGTGCAGCTGGCTGGAGTCAGCCCTGAACTGTGAGCCCTGCCGTTGTATGGGTATGGTATGTTACATCAGGAGTGTGTAACATACCATACCCATGGCCAAAAGGCCCATGCTCCCCCCAGACGGGGACCAGAAGACAAGACATCAGCTCAACAGCCTAGGCCGAAGAGCCACGCAGGCTCAGCCCTGCTGCTGTTGCGCATGTGCAATGCCACAGCAGTGACCGCCTGCGCTTATGCGCACGGCAGCACTTGTGCGTTGCTACCTGCGGCCACCATGAGCCTACCAGTGCTGCTGCTGCTGCATGCTTTATGGCATGTGCCCCTGCTCCGCGCCGCGCAGGTGAACGTGCACCACTACGCGGTGCTTGCGTATGATGTCAGCCTCAAGACGCAGGCCAGCCTCATGGACACGCTCGCGCAGTCCACCTTCGTGGCCACACGCGGCTCTGTTTACTTCGTCGCAAACGCGATACGCTTCATAGTATGTGCCACAGTGGCGCTCGTATACCGCGCGTGCCTTGCGGCAGTGAACTTCCTAGTGCGAATTTGGGCCTGCATGCCTGTGGACTACAGCGATCAATCCAGGACAAGCAGGCAGCGTCGCCATGCCTCAGCGGCTGCTGATCCCAACACGGCGCACGCCAGGAATCATAGCGGCACAGCAGGCCCCATAGCTGAAGCAACGGAGGAACCGCGCCCAGATAGCTTCAAGCGAGAGCGTGAAGCAGCCACCGCCGCCCGAGCAGTCGCTATGCGTAACGGTGGCCCGCATAGCGAGCGCCCTGCTGCTGGTGCCGCCATGATGGATGGCGGCGGTGCCATGGTGTCCGCAGTGCTCAGCTCACAGACCTCCGCCGCCAACACAGCAACAGCGTCTGTGGCTGCATCGCAATGCAACAGCAGGGGCGTTTGTTTTGGTGATGATGGATTTGATGCGACCGGCGCTGCGCTGAGCCTGGTGCTGGCTGACCTGTACCCTCACTCGTTCACAGGGCTGGTGCCGGTGTGCGACCACAGGGTGAGCGTGGGGGGGAGGGGAGGGGGGGGGGCTGCTCCTCGATCATTTGGTATGCCGATCAATGGACCTGCCAAATGCATTGTTGCAATCCCACATGCATGTCATTGATCACCCTACCGCCTCATCCTATGCGCTGCATTGTCCTCCTGCCGGCCACTCATGCATGTGCTGTGTGCGCATCAATGCAGCAGCACTCATCCCATTGACCATTGCAAGGTGCACCCATAAACGTGCCTTGCCGGCAGCTTCTTTCATGGGTTTGTCTTTGGATGGGACTGCACAACCTGCTCACCCCTACATCCATTCATATTTACGCTCCACTGTATCATTGTGCCTGCGGCCTGCGTGTTCATGCCCTGTCGTGCTGGATCGGCTCGCCCCGGGTTGTGGGGTGCAAGCAGGAGGTGGAGCGGCTGACGTGGCGGTGGCATGCCGTAATGCTGCAGCTCGCCAGCACAACGCATGAGCTGCTGTGTGCACGCCGTGTGGCACGTCGCAGCATGAGGGGCGCAGGCGGCGGCATCAGCGCCAAAGCGCACCCTGTCACTGTGCAGCGCTGCTCGTCCTCCGGCACTTCAGAGGCGGATGCCGACGACTGCAGCAAGGCGCTGTCAAACATGGAGGAGGCGCAGCAGCAGGGCAAGCAGCAGGGCACGCAGCAGCCGCAGAAGCAGCGTCAGCAGCAGCTGCAGCCAGCTGGGCAGCAGGGAGTGCTGCGAGGAGCCTCGGCCGTTTCGGGCAAGCAGCAGCACCATGCGACGGTTGGATGCTGCGGTTGGGATGCTGTGCATGCAACCTCGACCCTAGAGACCAAGGCTATGGTGAGAGGCACCCAGCTGCAACACGCTTGCCGTTTCATCAGGGCTGTAAATATTATGACTGCCAAGGTTCAACAATGTGCGGCAGTATTACCGTATCTTGCCAGTATTACCGTAGTTTGCACCACCTCCGGCACACCAAGTGCTTAACCTGACCTTATCAGATTGCCTTGCTGTGTAGTGTGTTTGAGGTCTGTGTGTGTGGCTGCATACATGCGTGTGTGGCCCTGTAGAAATAGGCTTGCATGGCCTTGCCTGCCTGCCGTGGTGCGCCTTCTCTAGGTGGAGGCCTACCAAGCTGCCGAGCTGGAGGCTGCAGTGGCGCGGGAGCGGGCTGCCAGCCTCGCCAAGCCCACCACCAGCGCATACTTCGTCCTGTTCAAGTGAGTGCAAGCAGCAGTGGCGCCCAGCATCCGTGCCAGGTTGACGTGGTGGATGCAGTGGTGGATGCAGTGGTAGATGCAATGCAGGGATGGTCGACGGCCTGTGGCCAAACATGCCTACAGAAGCTCCGAGGCACCATCACGTGATGTGTGTGGCCTGTCAGGCCAGCAAGCGCCCATGCAGCATGCACTCGCTTGTGCAACACCGCGTGTGTGGCGAATGCGTCCATCTGCCTTGATCTGAGCGTGCTGCCACTGCTGCTACTGGCGCATGTGCTTGCAGCTCTCCCCGTGACGCCGTGCTTCTGTCCACGCACCCCTGCCTGCTGGCGCCGCGAGGCCTGGAGCACGGCCTCAAGGCAACCCTCAAGGCGGCGCCGCCACCAGAGGACATTGACTGGTGAGGGTGGTCTCGGTGCACCCCAAGCACGCATTGTGACTGCACGTGTATGCCGTTAGAGCGCTAGAGTAGGAGGCATTGCTGCTGCAGCTGCTCATGCGTGCCACACGCACATGGTGGCACTAACCAAGCAACTGCCAAGCCACCACCAAACACAATCCTTGTGGGTGCCTGATCGCATCTGACTGCAATATTGATCACTCGAGCAAGCTCCTCATCTGGCTGGGCAAGTGTACTTAAAAATCCAACATTCCACACCAGTTGTGCACGTGCCATCCGTTCAACAACAGTTGTCACCTATCAGCCATGTAATCTGCGAGGTAGCCACCACATCCACCACTTGCCATACCAGTACATGACATGACATGACGCCCGACCTGCGCAGGCCTGCGCTCATAGCTTGCGGGCACTCCGCCAGCAACACCGCTCGTGTGCTGGTGACGGCGTCCCTCAACGTCATCATCTTCTTCCTGCCGGTCGGACTCCTCACAGGTGAGTCGTGCTGCCTGTAACACGCACGGCCATACACACACACGCGATACGGTACCTTCACGTCAGGCATGCAAATCACATTGACAGGGATTCATTTCTTCACCGCATCACTGTGCGGCGACTTACCTGCTGTCACCCTATCACGGGGCTCTGTGCATGCCGTGTGCCGTCATGCCTGTAACAGGTGCTCTTGCAAACTTGAACATCGCTGTGTGCTCCGGAACCCCTGAAACCAACGACCTGTACTGGAGCTGGTACTGCGAGGTATGTAGGGCCTGCTGCTCCCTCCCTGTACGCGCTGCCCAGTGTGGTACCACCACGGCTTGTCACAATGCCTTTGAGGTGTGTTGAGGTGCCCCCCTGAGTGGCGTTGTCATCTGTATGCAGGACAAATCGCAATTCTCTAACTTTGTGCGGTCGTTCCTCACCGGCGTGGTGCCTGCGGTGATCGGTGAGGAGCATGTACGCTTAGTACGCTGCCATGGTGCTTCCCTCACCGCTACCGCCACTGCATGACGTGTATGCCGGCCGATCAGAGACAGACACAAGCTGTGCTTTGCCACCTGCCTGGCCCCCGCAGTCATGTTCTGGAACGGCTACCTGATGCCGCTCATCTTCCACTTCACCTCCAGCTTCAGCAGGCGCTGCAAGTCACTCACCGGCAAGGACCGGCAGATCACGTACGTACCCAGGAGGCGGCTGCAGCAGCAGGGCTGTGACCAATGTGGGACCCATGCGCATCGCAGTATCGCAATGGTGTTAGGGCGTGTTCGGGGGTGGGGTGAGGGGTGTCCTGCTGGACCTTCACAGCGCCAGCACAAACACTCCGCTCCGCATCATTCTCGCTCCCCACACCACCGCGTGCACACACTGCCACACACCGTACCGCCCTGTACCGCAGGGTATGGCTGTGGTGGTACTCCGTGGTGAATCTGCTGCTGGGGGCTGTGCTGGGCGGCGGCATCTTCTCGCAGCTGGGCCACTTCCTGGCCAACCCTAAGGACGTGCTGCTCCTCATAGGCCAGGGTGCGGGGGTAATAGGGTGCGTGGGTAGGGGAACGCGCGTATGCGCACACGCGCACACACGCACACACGCGGGGGACCTACCTGTGCCCCGGCGCACCGCCTAGGGCCTGCAGCCACTCGGCCGCTAAGCAGTTGTATTGAGGCCAGCAATGCGGGATAGCCCCATGTGATGGTCGTGACGGTACATGGAGTTGCGTTTGCTGTGGTTGGCCTGACTGACATGCGGGGCGGGATGGTAGCTGCCCTTCCTTACTCTCCGTCACAACCACCGCTTGAAGCCTGCCCTACCCACCCACCTACCTACCTACCTACATACCTACCTGGGTATGTCTAGCTAACATAGGTTGGCCACCGGCACACGGCTGCTGGCCATTGGGGTGTGTTCCAGGACATATCACCGCGTCACCACGCTTGCCCCTATTGCCTCTTGCTTGGCGGTCTGCAGGTTTGCCAACCACAGCGAACTTTTTCATTGAGGTATATGGGGTATCGATGCTGCTGCCTGCCGCTGCTGGTCGTGTCCATCCCTGCATCAGTATGCCGCATGCTATACCTCATGCCATGCCAACCGATGCAAGGCGAGGAGGGAGGGAGTGTCCGGAAGTGCCCATCGCAACACAGTGCAATACTCTCAACCCCGCATGGTCACTGCACGATGATGCCCCTGCCTGTTCCTCAGCTTATCGCACCCTGTGGGTGCCGCCATGCCCTCGCTTGTCGCAGTACACGGTGGCGCGCACGCTCTTCTCCAACGTGCTGCGCCTGATATGGCCCAACCTGGGCCAGATGGTGAGCGCGCTGCTGCAGAACCTCGTGCGGCTGGGCAGGCCAACGTGAGTGTGCGGGTAGCGGTAGGGGACGATGGGGGGGCGCTTGTGTGGCGGGCGCCTGCTGGGCATATGTGATATGTAGGTAGGTGGTGCGCAGGAGCCGCAGCATGGCGGTGCCAGCCGATCTATGGGGCGAGCTCCATGACGCAGCTCTGGTACACGTCATGGCTTGTGTTTGCCCTACCTGCCACGCCTACCGTATGGCAGCAGCGAGAGCACGCCATGCAGGCCTGTGCCATATGTACTGGGCTGTCATTCTTTCACATGCATTGCCATTTGCTTACGCATTTATGCATGCTGCCATCATATACATCGGCCTACAGGGCCCATGTAACTGACAGTGGCAGGGCTCACCTGCGGGCGCACAGCGTTATTTTGATTTGCTGCCAAGTTGCACAGCCATCACGGCCGATGGCGCGTGGTGCTCTGGCGTGCTGCATGCGTTGGTGCTGCTCACACCGCGTGCAGGTCGCTGCATGCCTCCGCCATGGTGCATGCGCCGCCCAGCGCGCGGTACGCCACGCTGTACAACATGCTGATGCAGGTGATGAGGCGCTGTACCGTACAGCAGCAGCCCACAGCAGGCCATGCATGCATGGATGATACTGCGGCATAGTGGGGCGCAATGCTGTTCAATGCGCGCCTGCGTACATGTAATAGGCTATTAGCCCATGCAGTGGCTCCGGTAAGCACGCTATGGGGCGCTAGATTTTCAATGCTACACGCTTGATACTGGTACACGCTTGATGCTGGTACACGCTTGAGTTGTTATGGCCATGCACTGCAGCCATGCAGGCTTGGCTTGCGATTCCGAATTTTGCCTGTTGTGTGTATGCATATGATGTTGCACCACACATGTGTGTGGGCACTTTGTTCCTACCTACCTAACGGTATCTGTTCTTGATGCTGATGCCAGCGTGCAGACTTTCATGTTTGGGTTGTGCTACTGCGTGGTTTCACCAGTGATGGTGCCGGTCAGCCTGGTGTTCTTCGCCACCGCCTACATCAGCAGCCGATACACCATCCTCTACGCCTTTGAGCGCAACCTAGAGTCAGGTGGGGGAATGAGCGAGAGGGGGCCTGACTTGCCTATCGCTCGAAGATTTTCTAGAAGCGTGGGGGGCGATGCAGTACCCAAGTGTGTGTGTGGGGCGGGGGGGG
>BDDA01000073.1:66567-77451 GCA_001662385.1 Chlamydomonas asymmetrica
TGCGGGTGGGCGCCACCTGTGTGTCTGCGCTGAGTGCGTAACTGCTGCGTATTGCCATTACGGGTTCCGGAGGGTGTCTGTTGAGGTGTCGGCTTGTCGGTTCTGGTGAGCAACTGGTGCGGCCGCGGCTGGGGGCATTGGTAGGTGGCAATTGCTCAACCAATGTGCTCAACGATGCACGCGGGTAACCAGTCCTCGCCCAGTGACTCACCAGCTCAGAGCTTCGTAGGTGCATGTGTGTCACGAAGTGTGTTGCAATGTGTTGTGTGCTGCTGTGTGCAGAGCATTGCACCTGCCCAATCATCTGCATTCTGCATGGAAGGCAGTGGCGTGCTGTTTGCACTCATGAGGCACTCAGCACAGCCTTACTACACCCCCTACACACCCAATTGCATGCCTGCAGCACGATACGCTTAATTTCCTGACCTGTTACGACTCTACTTTCATACTTGGCTTGTTGGTGTGTTGAAACCAAAATCGTTGGAAACTCCACTGATAGTTGCACAGCGCCGCTCCGCCACTGAAGCGAACTTGTGAGCGGCGAGCCCTTGTTTTGTTCCGACGTTTATTGTTATGGGCGAGGCAGAGCGACTTTGAGAGGAGGCCTTGGTCGCTGGGTCTTTGAGCTGAGAGCTCGGGTCAAGGATGGGGACTAAGACGGACAGCTCCAGCCCGACCATTGTAAAGAAATTGGCGCTTTATATACCCAGTTTCTATCTTGTATACTACCTGGTAAGCTGCCTGGGCCAGACCAACCTTTCTGGGTACGCGGTTGCTTCGCCGCTTGTACGGAAAACCAAAATTGACAATTGAGAATAACATATCAGTGGTGCTGATATGCTGCTGCTTGTCACGCCTTGTCTGTGCCTGCAGCTAAGCATTATCCTTGTGGGAGGCTTCAAGGTAGGATGGAAGGAGCTGGGCGCGTACCCTTTCAGAATTCGGATGAGCGAGTTCTCACCAGCCGGTGGCGGTGCTGCACTAGGTACGCTCGTGTGAATATAGTTGCTGTACTTATGGGCTGTAGGTTGCATTTACTGTGCATAGCACTGCGATACTAATGCGGTCAGGGGCAGGTCACAGCGACGCATCAACACATGTGTTTGCTGTCACGCAGTCCAGCTGTGCGGTCACCAGGCTGTTTCGCATTGCTACCTTGTAGGTGCTTGGCTGGCGATGGTGCTGACATACACGTGCTCGCTGGTGCTGACGTATTTCATCGTAAGGGCCACGAAAAAGTCGTGGGACTATGTGGTGACGACCTCGCTGGTCCACTTTATTCTTTGCATCATTGGTAAGTTTAGGTGTTTATTGGTGGGGGGTTGGTTGTCTGTAGGATGTGAACTTGAGTGCGTGCCCGCCGCAACAGCCGCGGACCCGATGTGACTGTCAACGGTGACGAGCTTGCCAGAGCTGTGGTTATACTTGGCCAGCAATTGATTACAGCAGGGTTAAGGAGTGCTTTGATAGACCTTTGCAGTGAACAGCAACGGCGGTCTGGCGGCGTGTGCAACTGTGCCTGCCTTGGAATTGATGCTGTTGTCCGCAGTCAACCAGGCCTTCCCTGTGAACTGGATATGGTGGGTCACCATGATCATCGCCAACTTATTGCTAAGCATAGCAGCAGAGGTCACCAACTACTACTTGCGCGACATGCGTGACATCGACCTGGTGAGGCAGGGACTGCAACTTGCTCGTGTCTGCTTGCTTTCCGTCCGAGCACATAGAGCAAGGAGCGAGGCATTAGACTGTATCAGATGCTGCGCCATGCCATGTCCTAGGCAGCCACAAGTCATAACAAGCATTGCCAATTTGTTCCTGACCTCCGCATGCCCTCGTCCTGGCGCTGCTGCCTAATGCAGGAGCGTGTATAGCGATGGCTGACGTGTGGCCGCAGCTGTGTCATCGCTTGCGCCCGCCTCACACAGCAGTTGGTTGGCGTCCACCTGCTTGCCTGCAGCGCACACGCCAGCGCGCGCGGCCACCGCGACTACGGTATGCACACCAGCTTACAACCCGGGTCTGAGCTGCACGCAGCACATGCACCCGCACACGCACCCTCATGCCCAGTCTAGCGGTTCCTGCAGCGCCTCGCAACTGGCCATGCATCGGGCTATTGCTGCTGCTTGTGCCTCGAGAGCCAGGAGTCAGGGGCGGGCAGCTGCTCCAGCTGGGACGCAGCTGACATGCCCAAGCCGCAGCCCCAGCGCATGTTTGCGTGCCTGCTGGCTATCCACGGGCGGTCAGCGTAACTCACGTGGACGCACTGCATAGCCAGGGAGCCTGGCCTGCACCTGGGTGAGCGCTGGTGCACCGCGGCATACGCACGCTGGCAGGCGCAGCGGCTGAGGTGTCACCAGCGGCGTCGCCTGCAGGCCAGCGCCACCCGCGGCATACCTGCCTTCTGTGTGGCAGCACACAGGACGGGGTGGCTGGTGCTGTAGGCGGAGCACCCCGCACGGCTGAACCCATCACGCCGCCGCAGCCGCAGCCGCATGTGCCACCTGACCCCTCAAATGCATCCGGGGCTGCACCTGCGCCAGCGGCCTGCCTGGACCAATGTGACGCTGCGCACGCACCCAGCGTTCTTGCGTGAAGTGGTACGTGAGAGGAGGATGGCGTGATGGCCACCCTCCCAGCTGCCGGCGCTTCCATCACCCCTCCCTCCCTCCCTCACCTGCTGGGCGGGCGGGCAGGTGGCCACTCGCGCTCCTTCCTCCGCTGGCAGCAGCAGGCTTCACATGGCGCGTGTACGGCATGTTAATCTGTTGCTGCCACTACTGCTGCTGCTGCTGTGAGATGCGCACACGCACAGGCCAGCACACAGCTGGCGCCGCTCCCTCCCTCACAGCGCTCACGCCAGCGTAGGCGTGTGAGGGCGCACCTGTGAGGCCACGTACCCCAGCCCAGCCCAGCCCAGCGCCCTACCTCACCCCGCCGTATGCCTGCCCCTACCTCATCAGCTCCTACCTCACCCGCCTGCGCGTCATCAGCCCACTGCGGCGCGCACACACAGTGACAGTGGCAGTGACAGGGCCACACCGCGCTTGCGGCTGATTGGGCCCTGGTGTACCGTGGTGGTGATTGCGACGACACGGCACCGCACAGTAGGCCCACTTACAGTTGATCCTCTGCAGTCATGCACTGACAGGCGCCCAGCTGTGCTCCCTCGGCGGCAATGGGCAGTCAGCCACCACCACCAGGCCTAGCCTGTGCTGGCTGCACGTGGGAGCTGTTTCCCTCACGTCGTCATCCCGATCATCCACTAACAACTGACGCGGTCACCGGATTAAAGGTCCGTAAATGATTGCACCCCCATCGCCGCACCTGGAGGGGCTGACTGCTGCCGTCTTGCCACGGCACCAGCGGCAGCGGCAGTGGCAGCAACAGTGTCAGTGTCAGCGTGGTAGGCAGCAGCCGGCCCTCCGACTCCCCACCCGCCCAAAACCCTATTGAAGCGCGTTGCACATATCTGCGCAACGATATTACATTTGTATTGTGCAGCGGGGCCATACGCACGGCGCAGTCCTGTTCTGTGCTGTCCTGTCATGGTAGCCAGCTGCTGGCCTGCACATGGCTCAGCCGCCCCCCCCCGGCCCCCCCTGCTGAACGCACGCCACCCTGAGAGCTTGACGAAACACCTCCTGCCCCAACGATTGAGATCTGTATGATATAATAGGATAGTAGTAGCGCACACTGAACTGCATTGCGTGCCGTGTGCCATGCAACGCACAAGTGTCAAAATGCTGAGCGTGCACACTGAGCGGTTGTACCGCCTACGCCAACAGGAATTCGCGCACGTGACTTTCTGCGACCTCTGCAATTTTATTACGAGCGTTCTGCCAGAACATCCATATTTCATCCGTGTGTGCGCTGCATGGCTTGCACCTCCTCCGTCCTGCATCCTCACGTGCACACCTCAGCCTGCGGCGTGCATCGCCTGACAGGCTGGGTGCGTGCAGCACTCAGGCTGCCGCGGTAGGCACCACCCGCGAGCGCATCTCGCATCATAACAACGCCACAATCACAGGCAATCGCAATTGCATGCTTGCCGGTATTTAATTGCCACTGAAATCAGGCCTGCCTGACGATGCTATCTGGCTGGCTGCGCTGCTGTATGCGCCGAGTTCAGCCATAGTGTCCGATTGGGGCTGTGTGGCAGGCTGCAGTGCGCCAGCGGCAAGCAACGTTCACTGTGCAGCATGCACCCAATGGGTCAACGCGTGTGCTGCAGCGTGCCCGAAGCGACCCGCACTAGGCACTGACTCCTGCCCACACCTCACACCCTCAAGCTGCAAACAGCAGATCAGCAGCAGACGCAGTACGGCGTCACACAGGCTCCATGCACCGATGAGCCCAGCACTGCCAGGTGAAAGGGGGCGATGCGTGCAGTCGCGCATGGTGGGCAGTGCCCATTGGGCATCGCGCTGACGTCGTGGACGATTCCGCGTGGATTACAGTCTCTGGATTTCTCCAACCCATGTCCCCCGAAGCCTGGAGTCACAAAAACTTCTGCGTACGTAGGCCAATGAAGTCCTGAATACAGGCAGTGCTAGCCTTCTGTGACCTTTCTGCCGGTAAACACCACAGGGGAGCCTGTGCTTCGTAAACCAGGCGAGGTGGACGCCATCCACGGACGCTAACCCCTTCAGACTGACAATGTCCCTGGGCGTCTCGCCCAACACCGCGCAATGGGGTTCAAGAGGTGAGCATAGCTGTCTTCTTGGGGCGGTTGAGGGTTACGCCCGGGCTGGTTGTTACCCTTGCTCCCTGGCTTGCTGTAGCCTGCGGTTGCTGGTCCTCAAACGCACACGTTGTTGACTTGCTACGAAGCCCAGGTTGGCTGTCCTTGCTTGACCTATAAGCTGCTGCATCGCATGTCTGCTTTGCTATGAACCTTGGGTCGGTGTTGGGAGGGCCTCCTGCGTGAAGTGGGGTGATGTACTTGGAGAGGATATGGAATTGGGGTGGGGTTGACGCCTGCTGTGGCACAGATGTGGGCCTGTTGTCCTGCGGATAGCCTGCTACTTCAGGCCAAGGCTTCCGGGTGCTGTTGGGTTGCGTGACAAGTGTGCAGCAGGTACTGGAAGCCTGCGCCAACGTTGCAGGCTTTGGGGAGCATGTACGTGCGCTGTGAAATTGCAAAAATAGTAGTGAGGCACTATGTGCATTAGTGAAGCACTTGGTGGCAGCCAGCTGCAGTCCCCGCGCACGCCAGCAGTGTCGACACGTGGCTGGTACACAGTCAGCATTTCCTAGCGCTTTGCTCCCCCTTACTTGGTAATGGTTCTCGCAAATGCTTTTCGGCTTGCTTTTAGTCCTGCTTGTCAGCCTGTCTGTGTTGAGTGTTTCCAACTGGGCGCACGCCGCGTACGCCGTGCTGTTCAGGTCTGATGTGCTGATGCGCGTGCCAGTTTGTGCAGAGGACTGCAGTGTGTGCCACTGTTATGTGTGCGGTAACGACAATGTCTGCGGCAACATCCCACCGGGACAGGCGTCCGCCTTTGAGCGTCCCGTGTTTGAAGGTTGTTTCTCTAATGTTTCTTCCCACGGGGGTGCGCATACGTTGTCGCCTGCTGGACGGCTGCCCCTGCACTGCTGCCCGTTATCATGACTTGTGCTGTGGCAGGCTGTAGCTGTGCGCCTCACCCCCCGTTAAGCGTTCGCCTAAAGCACGTGGGACCTACGCCGGCCAAGTCCTCCTACCCAAATCGCGGGCGCGCTGCTGGTGAGGTTTTGCATCACTTACATTTGTGGTACCTGCCCGAGCAAGGCAGAGTGCCTACAACCTTTCCAACGTGCATGGTTTGCAGGCAGAAGGCAATCATCTGCGGCACCGCCAGGGCCGTGCATACGTGAGAGCACAGCTGTGTGTGCACATGGCGACGCTGGTGCACGTGTTGTGCGTGGCCTGTGGCGCAGAATGTCACAGCCCAGAAGGACGAGCAGCATGCATGTTGCCCCTGCCTGCTGGTTGGCCTGTACTGCGCTGGCCGCACACCTCATATACACTTGTCGCAGTTGGATGACCTACGCGTCCGCCCCTGCATCTAGGCAGCTGTTGGCACTAACTTACGCTTGTATGTGTGGCCTCTGCCCCGGTGCGCGCGTCCTGCTTAGTAGGCCCGTTCTACTGCGATATTCAGCGGGGCTCGCCGCCGCCAGTGAGCTCTGCGACGTCCGGGAGCGCAGGTCAGTCGGTAGCCAGCAGGCATCAATCAGCAAGCCTGTGCACGCATCATAAAGCCAAGGCCTGGTCACGCTATATTCGCGTTGCAGCACAAGCGCCACAGCACGTGCCAGCCAGCGGGCTGAAGCCGCTGCGCCTTGTGAGCACTCAATGTCGTTGCAGTAGCCGTGTCGCCGGGGTGCTGTGTTGCCGGGTTGCCGTGCGTGGTGGACCTCGCAGAGTGCTGGCAACATTCAACGCGCTGCTTCCTAGGTGCAGCTGCCGCTGGAGGCGGCCGGCTGCCTCACCACATATATGCGTGGCTGCGGCTGCGGCTGTGGCGCTGGCTGTGGCTGTGGCGTGGCTGCCAGCATCAGCCAGGGTGTCAGTGACAGTGGTTGCACCGCACTGCACTGCACTGATAGTGCATCAGCATATACGGTATGCATGCATGCCCGGGCTGCATAAGCCCCTTGAAGGGGCTTGAACGTGGCGGATCCCACCCCACCGGTGCACAAGGCCCAGTAGCAGGCTTTACTTTTCCATCCACCAGGGTGAATGGATGACCGTATTGCATTGTATGCTGCCCATCAGCTTGTCACGCGCACAGCCGCACACGTGCGTAACCCATGTCAGTCAGTCCGTCACCCGCACGGGTGATCGCGCGCGGGCTAGCCGCCCCCATCACCAGCCTGCCTGCTGGCACAAGCATGCTCAGCAACACACGCATCGCTGTGCACCACGCTGCATCTGGCGTGTAAGTCTTATATCCTGCACAGCCCAGGCCTGCACATGATATATGATATGAATGCATGCTGGCTTGCTGATGGGCGTTGGCCTTTGTTCTAAGGTACTTTGATGTGCATGCCTCACCACGATCTGAGTTTGGTGTTGTGCCTTGCACCACATGCGTGCAGAGTATGTAGCCCATCGCCTCCAGAGCATGGCTATGGGTGCCAATGCTCATGCTTGCACTGTTGTTGTGCCGCCATTGTTTGTGCCTCAGCCGTGGCGCCGCATGGCGAGCTGCTGAGGTACCTGAAGGGCCTACCTGATGAGGAGCGGGCCGACGTCTTCGCCAAGCTGGCGGCTGGCGGATATGCAAGGCCCGGCTTCGAAGATGAAGTTGACTCCCTTACCAGCGATGATTTGGAGAAGCTGGGCATTGGGCCGCAGGCACTGCGCTCCAAGCTACTCAAGGCGTTCATATTGTATGGTAGGTGATTATTGGCAAACGCATCTATCTTGCTGTGACACGCAATGCACACGTGCATTGCGCACATCGCGCAGCGGGCTCATGGAGAGGCAGCAGGCATACCGCTGAGCAACCCGCCGGGTCCACCTGCTGCTGCTGCTGCTGTGTTGCTGCCAGCTGCATAACGGTTGACCGTACCGATACCGGTACAGCTGTTTGATAATTCGGTACATGCAGCAGGCATCCATGCCCAGTCTCCACAGGCCGTTCCTAGCTAGCCATGTGTCACTTGCAAGCAGTGGTGTTGCGGTAGCCGGAACTCGGGCAACCTCCAGAAGTCAGGGGTGGCTGGCTGGGGGGCCTTGCTGGAATCAGACTGGTAGACCCGCACGCCTGGGTGCCGCATTGCCCGGTGGCCGTTTTGAATGCTGCATTTTCCCCATGCATGCCGTGCGGTACTGATGAGATCACGCCTACCCTAAACCCCTGTTCATACAAGCCAACGTACGGAGGTCACCTGCCACGGGCTCGTTGCCTATGCACACCAGTAGCGGCGGAACAAGCAGTACGCACTACGCAGCTTTTATGCTCTCCTTCATGCATGCTGGCAGTGCTGACCAGGAAGCGTATGCCTGCCCTGGCACACACTGGATGTTGAGGCGCTGCGCAGCTTGCTGGCCATGGTGTTCATGCTGCTGCAAAGAGCTACTCCAGCTACTCCAGCACATCGATCGTAAAACTACGCCAGTGGCATGCAGCATACATATGTGACCGTGTGAAGCCGCCGCACCGCCTCATGCTGCATTAAACGCTGCGGGGGGCAGCGACTCTTGGACGCCCTTGCCGCAACGTCGGTTGCACTCCCAGCCTGCCGGCAGGGACTATGCGTCCTGATGAGGCCGAGTAGACCGGAATCTATCTTCAAGAATCCAACTGTCTCACGCTACCTCAACAACACTGCGCCGGCGGATGCCATGCTGATTGTTACGTTGCGTTGTGCAGGCCCCGAAAAGACAATGACGCTCGTCGATCAAGAAGGCAATACGCAGCAGTGCTTGTTCCTGAAGCGTGTGTTTGAGGTCTGGTCTGCGACGGAGACGATCTACAAGGTCAAGGAGGATGACCATGGCCGCCGCGTCATCATCATCGTCAACATGTGGGAGTACCTGCAGGACGGGAACGCGTACTTTACCAACCGGTGGCTGCACAGGCCGGTGAGCGCATGCAGGCCATGCTTGCGTGTGTTGTGGCGGTGCACTCACCGAGTGATGCGGCTGGCCACCGACTGCGCAAAGAGAATCATGGTGGCCTTGACAGCACAGTGTGTGTGCTTGTGGTGTGCCAGTGCTGAACACTGTGCACCAGCTCGTCATCATAGCGGGTATCAGCACACACGCAGCTTGCTGCATCAACGCTGCGCGCTGTTTGGCAGGGGGGGGCCACAGATTCGCTCTCAGTGCTTGGTTGGTGCTGGTTATGCCATTTTTGCCACATTTGCCAATGTCGGTTTCACATGCATGTGTGGTGATAACCTGCATTTTGCCTGTGTCAGTTTCCGACCTGCTGCAACGACTACCCCACAACCATGCATATGGTTGGGGGTACATGCAATCGTGCAAAGCATGCTGTGCATGGGATCCATGCAACAGTGCGGGTTTTACATCCAGTGTTCCAGTGCCACTAGCAATCCCAACCCACACTTGCAGCAGTGGCAGGGCTGTTGTCGTGCTGCGAATTGTTGTCATAGCTGTACAGCCATTTTGAAGTGTGCACCGGGCACCAACCTGGCAGGTTTCTGACCTGCAGGTCTCCCAACAATTCAAGAAGCTGAAGGAGAAAGTGGCGGAACGGGCGCTCGCCGACATGCGCCAGCACCACCCGGAAGCCAAGCGCCTGGCTGGAGTCAGCGGTAGCGTCCTGCATAACAAGCGTGACGGCGCCATGCGGCATGTGGATCAAGTTATTGTTGCCGATGACAGCTTCCTGGTTTTGGAGGTAAAATTGTGTGATACTAGCACTTGACCTTGGCCATTCATATCACATGACTACGGTTTCAGAGTTATTGTGCGTGCTTGCGGTTTGGGGTAGACCATGACACCAAGCATCATGGTGGAAGCAGCTGCAGGGATGGGGACATACTGCTGTTGGTGAAGCCATAGCTGCTCAAGCGCCGGCACTTGCATGTAGGTGCCATGCAGGTGCCTAAGCTTGGCTCAGAGGGTGGCGGGACATTGTGCATCATTCGCCTACGTGACGCTGACGGGGTGTGTGCGGTACAGATCACGCAAGAGGTGGACCATATCGCTGCACAGCGCCTTCGCGGCCACACGGAATTCATCAAGTGGGTGTTGTGCGTGCATCAAGTGTTATGCTGGTTCATTTGTCGTTGTGTTGTGGTCGTGCTTCATGGCTTCATTGCTTCGGCTTCATTGGTACGCTGTGCAAATTGATTGCAATAGCGTGGACAATAGCGGATCCGCAAGGGCTGTTGTGCATGCACTATGTCACATGTGCACATGTCTGCGTCATGATGTTATGATGCTGGCTGAGCTGGCGGCTGTATTGCTGCTATGCGCTTATGCAGGGAGGGTGTTGCGGCTGGGCAGAGGGACTTTGACTTTGCCAGGCGCGGCGATGGCGCGATGAAGGAGATGCGCGGTGCGTTGGGGGGCGCGCGCCTGGTGGCTGACGAGGAGCAGCAGGCCAAGGTGAAGCAGATGGTTGAGGAGGTACGTGCGTGCGATGCATGTGTCCGGCCCGTTGCATGGTTGAGTTCACACCGCTTGGCTGATCAAGGTAGGCCATTCATGGATGTCTGCCCGGTGCATGTGCAATGTGTCCCAAAGTCCATGTACCGCTAGGGAACGGGAAGTGAGGGTTCTGCACCACGTGGTCGTTTAAGCCTTCACTTGATCTTACTACTTGTATCTGAATCTGCATCTGGCAAGATCGTGGTGGCCCAGCGTTGACTTTGATCCACACATCTGCACAAGTTTGCACTGCAAGGACTTAGTGATAGTACATGGTCATTGCGTTTGGTGGCCACTCACGCATCACTCAGTGCACACCACCACACTCACTCAGCCCCTTGTGGCCTGCAATGGATGTGCAGTCAATCACCCGATCAATCACGTGTGATCCCTGCTGTGACCCCTACAGGGAGCCTGGCGCCTGTACCTGCTGGATGACGACAAGTGACGGTGGACGCATCAGCGACGGAGCCTCCTGCCACGAGATGCTAGCATAGCTTCTACAACAGCAGCACAGCGAACGATCCATGCTCTCCCTATGGGGTTCCTCATCAGTGACTTTTGTTAGCGGGCAGGGTGTTACGAGGGTCGGGACATCGGTTGTGGTCAAGGAGCTGGCGATGCCCCATCACATCACATGCATGTCACCCTCCTGCCCGCTAGCCGCTCACCATGTGCACTGCATTGGCCCCACCCCGCCCCACCTGGCGGTCAGTCAGGTATGCCCCAACATCCTCCTCTGCACCGCCCAGGGCCCCCCCCCCCCCCCC
>BDDA01000073.1:86973-99123 GCA_001662385.1 Chlamydomonas asymmetrica
CCCATGGCCGTCCCCACCAGCGTGCCGCAGCGCGCCTTGTTGAGGTCCTTGATGGCATCACCCTTCCAGTCCAGCCTGCACACGCGATCAGCCGGCCAGCATGGGTCAGCCGGCATGCATTACGCACGCACGCATGCACTACCACCGCCACTCAACAGCCATCACCATCACCAGCACGTGAGGCCATCAGGGCTGTGTGGGCCATGCAAGCAGACGTGTGACTTGCTGGCTTATCCCTGCAACGCGGGGGCGACCAGCCGGTCATGCCAACCATGAGCTCATGTGCTCAGGCGCTTCACCGCCCCACTGCTGCCGCTACGCACAACCCGAGTGGTGTCATGCGCTCGCGACGCATTACATCGGGTGGCATCATGCGGCGCAATGCGGCGAAATGCGACATCAGGCGGCGGCGGCGTCATGGCGCCTGCTGCTGGCCTCACTCACCCTGCATCCGCGAGCGCCTTTTTCCCGGCGATCATGATGTACTTGATGCACTTGTCCACTCGGTTCTCAAACTTCTTCAGCATGTACCCGGTGCCGTCGAGGTGCTGCGCACACACCAACACCAACACCACGTGGTTGGGAGGGAGCCGCCGCATGTGAGCACAGCGTACATACCGCCCGCCAGTATGTGAGCGCTCACAACACGTGAGGGCACAAGCCTCACAGGTAGGTGAGTGTGAGCCGGCAGCAGCAGCAGCAGCAGCAGCAGCCCCCACCATGCGCATGTGAATGTGCATTGCAGCACATGCGTCAGAGGGGCTGCAGGCTGACCAGGCTGTGGGGCGGGCCAGGCATGTGCAACAACCGGCAAGGCGTCAGGAACAGCAGGGCACCGGGCACAGCTGCGATGGGAGCGCAGAGGTGATGAGAGCGTGAGCAGTGCAACATCACCACATGGCGTCGCGGGCACACACACCGCCAGCCCCACACACAATCGCCGCTGCACAGGATGGTTGCGCCACCCAAACGATGGGACGAGTGCGCATGTGCCCGCGTCATATCTTGGCCTTCTGGCTTGCAAGCTTGCATCCCGGGCAGTGCGGTGGTGCTAAGGGGGGATGCTAGCAGCAGCAGCAGGCCACCAAGCGCATGCATGCATGCGTGCCAGGCACGGTGCTGCTTCACGCTTGCAGCGCAGGTAGCTCAGGTCCCCCCCCCCCCGCACCTTGATCTCCCCCGCGAACTTCGTCGAGTAATCCGTTGCGTTGAACCCCTGCAGTTTCACACCACACGGCCACGCACACGCAGCAGTCAGTGGGTGGGCCCTGCCCTGCTGCAAGACGCTTCTCTTGGTACTGCCGCGTGTGCATGAGTGGCAGTCAGACGAAGATGCTCTCATGTATAAGGTGTTTACGACGAATGCGAACCACACCTCGACACCTAGTACACGCCCCTCTGAGCTGCACATGCTCCACAGTGCTGTATGTGTGCCACCCGCCCCGCTCCAACGTCATGTGCGCGCAAAACGCCTGTCGCTTGTGCCCCACACTGAACTCCCCCGGCCCTTGCTAGCAGCAAAGTGCTGATGATTAGGTTGGTACCGGAGCGGGTTCTAGCCCCGGACGTGTGCGTGCACGGGCGAGCGGGTGGCTCCCACCTGAATCTCAGTAATTCCACTCTTGCCCGCAAGCAAGTTGGTGTAGAACTCGTTGTGCTCGTGACCCAAGCAGGACACGACGCCCATGCCCGTCACTACCACCCGGCGCGGCTCGCCCTCCTGCAAGCAACAATACACGACTTAAAGCATTCCCCCAAACCAACAAGTTGGCACATAATCAAAGTCCACAGCACTTTGCAGGGCACGTGCTGGTGGAAGGGTCACAAGGGTTGTTGGTGACAGACAGAATGCATACACCCTGAACCTTCGTTGCACCCACACTTGCAAACCTACCTGCGACTTCAGTGCCTGAACTCGCAGAACTCGTGTGGGCCGTTGTGCAGCCTATGAAGCAGCACAAATTGCAAAAGCGGCAACACAGTCAGCAAACGCTACCAGCGAAGGTAGCTCGTTATGGCTGGGCAACTAGCGTGGCGCAGGTCTCGGCTGCTGATCAGTGAGGCCTATCGCGGGATAGGTCAACATAGCGTGCAAGAGTTGAGGGGACACATACCGAGCCATATAAAGCTCGTTGGCGCTGCAGGCGCCCTGAGAGCAACCCTGCAAGCGGTCGCAACAAGCGCACAAAGCGCAGCCATGCACTGTCAGCGCACCGCCAACATAGCAGTATGCAAGCAAGTGATGGGGTGCAGAGCTCCCCAAAAGCTGTACAAAAGCGTATTGTGATGCAAGGCAGCGAACATCAAGGTGGCTTGCCTTGCTGCTGCATCATCAACTCCAAGTCACAGTTCTCAGCCAATTAGAGATATAGCTCGGAGAGGAGGTCTGCGCGCTGTTCCCGTTGCTCCAGCGCTAGCTTATTCACGACTGAGCTTCAATTCGAGTATGATGCCGTCCGGAGCATGGTATTGAACGGTTCGGTCTCTTGTTTGGGTCCCCTTCCTCAACGCCCACAGGGGGCCAGCAAAACGCTCGATTGTAGAAGGGTGGGGTGGTGCAAACGACAGCCGGGTCGATAAGTGCTTCACAACGCAAGGTATGGCGTGATCTATGACAGGGCGATGGGCGGAGTAATACCCCTGGCAGAAAGGCGCGCTCTCTTGGTTGGGACTTTGGGAAATCCAAGCATGGCATGCAAGTCCAGGGCGCCCATTGTTGTGTTTCCTACCGTATAGAGTTGCAGAGTTGTCTTTTGAGTTGTATACATCTTACAGATAGGCAGTGAGCTCAACCCCAGCACCGGGGCCTGCTCTGACTTCCATCGCCGCTGTGCGTCGTATGAGATACAAGTCTGGGACGTAACAACGTGATGCCACCCAAGACCTGTCCGTTACAGGACCATTTGCTTTAGACAAGCTGCCCTGGGGGCGCCTGGCCGAGGCAACATCTGCAGCATGGCGATGGCGCTAGAGATAACGGGACTCCGACGACTAACAAACGGTACAGTACAGAGCTATGGCCCAAGCGGCTGCCTGCTGTATCATGAAACGTGTGTGACTTACAAGGCATTACTGTGGCAGAAACATCGGGAACACGGCATGGTTTCGCATATCCCCAGCGTGACGTACATACGTAACCGTTGCACTGGTGCAGAGCCCAAACATAGGTTGAACAAACAGATGGTACCCCCATTTTCTCTATGGTCAGGCCCATCAGGTCCCAGCCATGAGACTGCTGACCAGTGTGTGATGCCCACACCTCAGTGCGTCAGGCGAAGTATGTAACCCTCCTTCAGGCGGTGATAGCTGGTGATAGCTACGTACCGAATGGCCAACCCAACCCTCAAGCATACCGTCGTTGTGAGGTTCCCCCGCCCATTTTACACATGCTCTAAATAAATTCAACGCTTTTGTGCGCAGGACAGCAAACGCATCTGCCCTTTGCCGCGATGTGCAGACCAGGCACTGAACATGGACGCCACTGCATGCCAGCTACGCCGTGCCTGCCTGCGCTGCTGCACCTTCACATCACTGCCAGCTGCACCACATCACTGCATGGCGAGTGCTGCACGTACGTACGCACACACACGCATCGGGAACGCGGAGCACACATGGATCACACGGCACACATCGCCCGCAACGCCTCTGCCTTGCGCTTGATTGCTGGGTGGGAAGCGGCAGGCAGGCAGAGCAGGGGAAGGTCATGCTGCATGGCATGGTGCTGCATGGCCATACAGAGCAGCGGTGACTTCCGTACCCTTGCTCTGTTGCAGTCCTGGACACCGTGCATGTGGGCGTGAGCGCGTGACCAAACTGAACACCCACGCTGTGCTTTCCAGAGAGATGCATGCGGTCTGCTTGCAGCCACAGGCATTCACGCTTGATTTTATACATGTTCTCAGGTACTGCACAAGTCCATGCGCACGTATTGGATTGGTGGTTGATGGCGTCACTGACCACGCTGCGCCCGAATTGATGTACTAGCAGGCGTGAACGCCCTACAGGTGCCCGCCCTATCTGCATGGCAGGCCGAGCGCTAATCACATAAGCAACGTGTCTTTGCGACGATGGTGTTGCAGGTGAGGGAACGGGAGGGGAAAGGGGATCATCAAGGCCTGTGCCTCGGCTCATGGAGTCAATACACATCCTGTGTGCCGTAAAAGATCCGGAGTCAGCTTTGGCGCCCCGAAAAGAGTAATGCGGCAGGCAGCGCGGCAGGTGCAGGTAGGCAGGCAGGTAGGCATGGTGGCACCACGCAGGCATAAGGGCAGTGAGGCGTACATGGTAGGGTTGTAGGGCTGTAGGGCAAGTACTATGGAGCTAAGTGAAGCACCGCACCAGCAGCTACATCTGCCGCAGCCGCAATCGCAGTGCTGGACTAAAGCATACTGATGCACACCGTGCCAAAGGTCTGCAACTGGTGCGCTACGGCCACGAACACAGCAAACAAGCAAGACAGAGCAGTTGATCACAAGCACCGTACAAAACATCGGCACGCAAAACGCATGATGCATACAGGCGATTACAGCATGAATGAGGGGACGATTGCTGTACCATGAACAGCGCAGACCGGTGTTGCGTCCTTCATAACCTAGCGACGGGCCAATCCATGTCGATGGATGCCCCAGGTACAGGTACAGGTACAGGTACAGGTACAGGTACAGCACTGCAGGTGAGCAAATGCACGCCGGCAGTGTACGCTGGCTGGGCGGCGGCATGAATCAATTTGGGCCAACACAATGCCTACGAGCTTATCACACCACATGACAGGATTGTCTACCTGCTGACACTGCCAGTGCTGGCGGACTACTGTGTGGGCAAGCAAGCTGCACCGGGGCAAGCACATCCAAAAGCCCGCTGCCAAACTACGCAACACGGATGGCGTGCACGCCCTACCTACCCAATGCAGGGACGGAACAGCAAATACGAAGGGTTAAGCAGCTAACCTGAACTTCTGGCAGCCTGGCCGCGCCTGTCAATGGAAGCGCGTCAATATGACGATGCGAGCGCACCTAAGAAAACGCCTAGGTTGGAATTGCGTCCTCACTGCCGTGCCGCATACGCGCTGGTGACGCTTATTGATTTCTACACCTATTGACCCGGTTTGCGCACACGACACACCACTGTGCCCTGCAATGGCAAGCCACTTAGCCTGGCGCACCGAGATTACTCTACATCACCACACGACATCACACAACTGTCCGCTGTGCGCTCACACATGCAGCTACTGCCACGTCAACACGGATACGATCACGACTGAAACAAACTATGCCTCCCCAACATACAATACATCCTACCCAAATGTGCTACGCCTTGTGACAGGAGAAGGCGCACATGCAACACGGAGGGCCTCCCGTGTTCTCGGCGGCACTGGGCTGGGTCACCAGTTAGCAAACAATGAATCATGAATGGCATGCAGCGCTCCAGGGGCCTATCAGGAGCTGGCTTGTGCGCAAGAGCACCCTGCTCCACAACGATGGAGTAACACACAGACAATCAATAAAGCCATTTTTACTTGCTCGAATTGTGCACCGCAGCAGCGGCGCGACATGATGGGCGACATTGCGGTAGCGGCCCAGCAAGCACTGCAGCCGGGCGCTACTGCGCCATGCAGCCGCATGCCAGCAATTCGGCATTCAAGCTGTATGCTCCCATCGGCTGACACCTGTGTGCCTGCAGGCGTGCTAGCGCGGAAGTACATGAACTTGCCACCACACGTGCTACACGGCGGCAGTATCACGCGTGATGGTATCACCACCACACTGATGAGGTGAGGCCACACGCAGTGCATTGCCAGCTCTGCTGCCTGCGTTACCTACACTGCTGCGCTGTGCTGTGCTGTGCTGCGGGATGTGGCGGGTGCACCTCTGGCCGGCACTGCCACCATCACCATGGGTTAGGTATGGTGCACCCAGCACAGGCTGTGGCCCGTTGTGGCGGATGCCTGCGCTGCCGCACGCACGGCGTAGCGCAGTGCCCTCACTTGCTCCTGCATGGCCAGGCCGGCGCGATGCAGTGAATCACCGGGAAGGGGCAACAAAATGCGACCACATGCATATTCACACGGCTTGTGTGTATGTGATCGAGTGTGCTCGAGCATTGGACACCTTACCCGTTCCCTTTCTAGCTCTACCTCCAGCTGTTTCACTCGCAGCTTCTGCGTGAGTGGACAAAAAGCAAGCGCAAGACGACAGTGAACCAACATGCGCAAACCAAGCAGGAGTTGCTGAACAGTGCAGACATCAGGTGCATGGTGTTATACAGCACTTCCACAACAATATATGGCTGGACATCACAGCGGTTCACCATTTCAGCGCGGTGTCCATAGCGCCTGTCCAGGTGTGGGGACTGGGGGGGCGAGGATGCATATGCGGCCTCTACGGCTGCAGCATCCACATCGACTGTATGTTCTGTACAGCTGGTTGTACCAGCCGCTCCCTTGGGCGTGTTTGCCTTGTCAGAGAGCTGCAACGTGCAGGCCCATGCACGAGGAGCAGCGATTATGAACAAACGTGAAAGCTCCTCAAATGACACGGCCACAAAGCAAAAAAGAGACAATATGAGTTCAGGAAAACTAACCAGGGTCGGAGTGTGCATGATGTGCAAAGTGCTTTAGAACTCCATTCTGCTTCTCACCTCTCTGCGCATGGAAGCGACGTGGACCCAGGGCAAAAGGCCAGCCGCACCAGTCTTCGGGGCAGTGGCTTGTGCGGCTACCTCCTCCTGTTTGCATCCATGACAGTGTCCAAACAATAATCGTGGAGTCCAGCCGCTGTCTCAAGCCCTGTTTGCATGTGCCGATATAGCTTGCACACATAAAAGCAGGGCAGCAGCAGCCAGTCCAATTCTTGCCTGCTTGACTCGTTCCTTCCAAAAGCAGGACTCCTTGGCTCCTGGAGCACGGTTCTACGGACCACAGCAAGCAGACCGCGGCCGGAATCAAGGCGAGTCAGACCCTGCTTTGGTGCGCCCGAAATGCATATGACATGCGCGTTGGCAAAGTCCTGTCAGTCACATACAGAGCAGCCGGAACAAGCAGGTGCGTGCAAAGACTTACAATCAGAGCGGGCGGTGTGCGAGCTCGTTGGAAGTCCATTTCCGTTTGCCTTCGCGTGCAGCAGTTGCCCAAAGGAACTGGTATGGGTAGTGCGTTGGCAAGGTGCGCGGCACTGGGGAAGTGCTTTCGTTTGTGTGAGGAATGAACCTTCTTACATCACCAGCATTAAACCTGTATCAAAGCCCAAGCCGTGGCGGTGTAAGCATATAAGCAGGCAGCAAGGGATGGAAAAGCCTAGGTGCATGCAGCGTTCTCGCAAAATGGCCATGAGCACTTAATGCGACCCTTTCCCATGAACTCGTTCCAAGGCTACAAGAGGAGCCGTGCGGGAGCCGGGCAGCACGCAACGGTGGACGGGAAGTACGCATCACCACCAGATGCAAGGCTGCACGCATGCTGCGGTACTGTGGTACGGGACAAGCAGCAAAGGACAGGAGACAGAGAGCAGAACGGACTCAAGCTGACATGGCAGTCGACACGGCATACACCTCGCTTGCCACAGTGCTGAAGTACGCAGCGTCAGAACAGGCGGGCTCTTGCTTGTGCCCCGCAACCCCGCTCCAGCCCATGCGTGCGGCAACCCTTCACGCTGCGCTGCGCTGCGGGTCTGCGAAGCACCATAGCAGCCACCGGCGGTCAGGCGTAGCGGCCTGCTGGGTGTCTTGATTGTGAGCTCACACTGCATGCAGGATGTGCAGCCCGTGTACACAGCCATGCAGGTGCAGGACTGGCGGACTGGCGGCATTCATCATTACACGCGTGATGCGTCAGCGCCAGTCATCGCATGGCGGGCGACCGAGGTCAGCACATGTAGAGTTCCGGGGGGGAAAGAGCAGGTGTAAGCGTGCAGACAAGGCATGCTGTGCATTGTGGAATGGTATGCAGCCGCAGCCTGGGACCCCATTTTGCATATGAGGCCGGCGCATAATTGCACTGCGGCTGCTTCAAATGAATCGAGGACGGAAGATCCTTGTATTTTCATGCGTGGATGTTGGTATTCGGCAAACCTGCAGAGGTGCTAGCGCTAGCGCTGCAAATGCATTCTATCGACAAATTGGGCTGATACAAACAGGTTGGAAAATGTACAGTGTAATCCATTGCGCAATCCACAGTGCAAACATGCAATCCACAGTAGCAACCCACAGTGCAATCATGCAATCCATGGTGCAACCCATGGTGCAAGCGGACAGTGCAATCCACATTTCACAACAAATAATCGTGGGTCCCGCACCCCCATGAACAGCACATGTCATGGTGCACAAAAACGCTTTGGGAATTATTCATTTATTTGCCATATTTGCCGAGGTCCATCGACACGGCTATGCACACACCGCCAAGCCCAAGTAGGATTGCGTGCAGATGCATATCTTTGTGCGGCATCACTGCATCACCCACGCCAGTGGATCCGCAACCGGCAGTGTGCAAGTGCACCATCAGCGCCCACAGGCCCAGGCGCGTGACTCAGTGATCTGCCACGCAATCGGACCCCGTGGAGCAAGAGGCGGGCTGAAAGAATACGGTAATGCTGTGTGATCAAGCTGGGAAACGCACAAGCTCACAAGCCACAGTACAAGCACCTGCATGGCTGATGCATGAATAAGGCATTGTCGGGCGCACTGCCAATCACGCGTGGTGCACGCCGCCAACGCATCCCGCACCCTCCGTGTGCTCCCCTGCCTGCCCCGCTGACTGCTCAGCCTCCTGCTGCTGCTGGGGGGGCATGAGGCTGACCACACACTGCTGGTTCCAGAACCCGCGCTGCATGAGGTGCCCTTTCTTTGCGTCCGCGCCAGATATCCAGTTGGCATGCGCAACGACCGGCGTCACGCCGGCGGCTGCACATGCCTCCTCAAACTGCTGCCGCCCGCCGCAGAAGAAGATCCAGCCGTGCGGGAACAGCAGCGGGTCCAACAGCCCGTATGTCATGGCAGGCAGGTCGCTGCCGGCCCGCTTGAGGCTCTCTGCCGGGGGCACGGTGCCGCCGCGCGTGTAGACGTACACGGCTGCGCCACTGAGCAGCCATTCCTTGAGGAGGTCCCTGGCCAGATCGTTGTCATCCATCTGACCACCATGCACGCTGACGCCATCCTCAATGGCCTTCATGTAGGCAATAGTCTGGGGGTTGGATTTGGCCCTGCATGCGCAGCAGGCGGTCACATGGGCAGGCAGTCAGCCATACAGGCACTGCGTGGAGCATCACAGCAGGGCCATATGTCTGGATGTACCTCGGATGCACTTGACTGACAGGGACTGTTGCACGCCCACACCACCACACCCACACGCGGACAGAGCAACATCACTAGCCTGAGGAAACGTCTTGGCAACTCTGACACTACGGTGCATCCGGCCATGCTGACGTAGTGATGCCTGCCCTGCCCTGCTGCCTATGCCGCATTCGTCGCTTATTTGTCAGGCGGGCGGGGTTCGCCATGCTGATTTCTCTGTGCATTCCTATTGGTGCGGTGACTCCTCGCTTGCATGCCATGCATCAGGCGCCCCTCGCTCTGGACCCACCACTGCAGTGGCAGTAATTAGTGAATGCGCTAATCCAGGTAGTTGGTGGCTATGCCTGTGGATGCATCCATGCGGGTGCGCCCTGCTGGCCCATGCTTACCAGTAGAAGCCGCTGTTGAGCTCAAACACACGCTGCATGGTGTCGAGATTGCTGGGGTCTGGCAGCACGAGCACTTTCTGTTGGTTGAACTGAGCCACAAGGTCAATGTCGCGGCGGAAGTGTGGCACTGGGTCCGACCGCCATGCGATGTCGACGTCGCTGAACAGCACATTGTAGCCCTGCTCCAGGATCATACGCACCGCCTTGATCTTGGTGACGGTGACGTGGCTGAAGGCCTTGCGGTCGTGGTAATTGACTGCACCTGTTGGCCCTGCGGACAGGCCCATAAGCTTTGGGCCGTTGATCACAGGGATGCCGGCCTGCTGCATGGCCTCCGCTGTCGCTTCATCTTGCGCCAGCACAACGAAGGCGTAGTCGGCAACCTTGCGGATGCCGCACACGAAGTTGCGCACAAAGTCGATGTAGCCGTGGTTGGCTGCATGTATGCATGGCGCACATACAGCGGGCAAAAATACAGCAGGGGGAGCGAGGCATTCACGTACGTCCAGCCCATGAATGCAGAGAGGTTATGTCGGGTGAGTACACACGCACGTGCGGTGTGCGGTACACCGACATCAGCATGTCTGCTGCTGTGAAACCTTTGTAAAAACACACGTTCAACTTGGCTGACAGCGCCATGTTTGAGCCAAGCTGTGTGTACGCTTGTTGTGATGGCTCGTCCAGTGCCCCTTGCACTCCATGGCTGGTGCATGCAGTCAACTGTAACATGGAGGATGACACCATAATCAGAAGTTTCAACGTTGTCATGCAAAGAAGGAGGATCGTGCCTTCATGATGCCACCCAGATAGACCACTCGAGCGCCACCCAACCCTGCCTGGGCCTCGTTCACACCAGTGAGGGCTTTCGGACCAAAGCCAAAGTTCTTGGTAGCTGACACACTATTCATCATGAGTGTGAACATCCCGGGAAACCTGGTTTTGGCCCAGTGCAAAACTGAAACGACAAAAGACCAAAAGACCAAACGGCAAACAACGAACGACAAAACACTCCTCCGAGGTGATGTCCGACCTTACAATTTGTGGGTCTCAATGGAACAAATGGGGGTATTCCCACTTCTTACAAGGCCTCTAGGAAGCCCCTGGCCTCTTTCGCACTTTTGGCTGGCACCCGCCACACTACCCACACAAGGAAAGGCGAACAAGCGGCTGCGCTGCCCCACGCAGCCACGCCAGCAACATATGGGTCTGGTACAAACCCCGGCAATTACGAACAAGCTGCTTGAGGGTGCTCATTAAGTATTGGTGAATGGGTGTTGGCATCGTCGGCTGGCCATGTGTGTGATAGATGCGTAGTCTGCACCCAGACAGGAGTGACAAGCCAGCAGCACTCAAAATGCTAACCCTAGTGTGATATGCCTGGTTTCTGCTTACTTTGAAAGGTGTCTTACAGCACAACATGTCATCTTGCAAAGCGGGCGCCGCCCACCATCCTGTGCAGCCTGGCACCTCTTACTCCCAGTTTATTCGGCAGCGAGAAAGCTCACTTCAGGGCTTTGTTTCAGGCCCTTGCGAGACTGGCAGCTGCTAAACTTGAGCATGGCAGCTGCTTGATCTGTACCGGTGGTTTCGCCCCAAAAATTGCGGCATGAACGCAAACTTAGCTCGTCCCTCGTCCCTGGCTCCACGCCAACACCCTGTGGTAACCTCGCGTTTAAACACGCTACAATTTCCAATCAGGGAAGGTTGGGGTGCAGTTGCCAGTCACACCAAGAACCCGGTAATGCAGGGTGCACAGTACACATGAGCAACTCAGGCTGGAGTGCTGAGTGTCAAGTGGTGCTGGTGGGACCTCACCATGCAGGTTTTCTCAGGCCCACACAATACAATGTCCACGCCCTGAGTGACCCGAACCCAACACTCCTGCCAGGACTTCACTGACCCTGCGACTGACCTGAAACGACGAGGATGTCGTTCTTGTAGTTGTTCCTGGCCTCTCCACTCCTGTAGATTCCGCTGTTGGCCTGAAGCAAGCTTAGCAAGGTGGCGTGTGGGTCTGTCGCGACTCCGGCGCCCATATCTGCAAGCCGCCTGGCTGCACCAACATACTGAAACGGCTGGAGCAGAACCAACAGGGAGCAGAGGAGAGAGGCCATGGTGCTCATCCTGGGCCTGGCTGCTGAAGCTTCCTGGCTGTTAGTAAAGTAAAGCAAAGTAAAGTGGCTACACAGGGCGCACGGCGCACACTGCGTAAGGATTCAGGAAGGGGCCGCACGAAATGCAGCATCCTACCATGAGACCACGAGCATGGAGGGGCAGGCCATCAAGCAGCATCAGCAGCGGCAGAAGCGTGCTGGTGCTCCATGAAGCGCTTAGAAGCAAACACAGAGGAAAGGGACCGGACAGCGTGCGAATGGATGAAAGCGCAGGTTGCAGTCGCCTGTCGGTGTGACAGGCCCAGGTGGGAGACCATCAGCGAGAGGGTGGACGCGTAGACAGTGCCCGAGACGCCAAAGAGAAG
>BDDA01000073.1:100057-118771 GCA_001662385.1 Chlamydomonas asymmetrica
TGTTACAGGTGTGTCAAGTAACCCGTGGGAGACCAGTTGACATGCCTGACACGTTGGTTTGGATGCGCGCTGAAGCCACAGGATTTCAAGATGGAGCACCATTCATCCTCCCGAGGGGGAGGGGGGGGAGCGCATGCGCAGGCACCTCCTGAATGCCATGATTGTGTGCTTGTGCTGCATGCAAGATGTTCAGTTGGTGTAGGAGCTCAACAGTTAGTCATTAGCTGGTGCGGCACGCTGGTGCGGTGTATGCCGCATAAGGTGCATCACACGGCATGCATTGGTGATTTTATGCCGTCGTGCGGTGATGGCGTCCTGCCCGTTCCTTGCATGGCGGGCGACTGAGGGTCATGCAGCCACCACTTGCACAGCGCCTGGAAGGATGAGAGGAGTTGCACCAATGCATTGTGCGCAAAGGCATGTGCACGCTGCGCTGTGTGGAATGCAGTCGCAGCGCGATGCCCCGTTTTGCACATCAGGGTGGGGATGCGGTGAGCAAGCCAAGAGTCAATTTTGAAGGATCCACTGTACCGCGGTACTTGCATGTATAGATAGATATTGATTGATGTTTTGGCAAACCTGCAGCAGCACAAACAATGCGAATGCCTTGAAACAAACATGCATGCGCGCGTGTAGTGGGGTGACGTAAAAGGTTGGTAAACGTACAACGTACAACGCAATCCATGGGTGGCTAACGAGAATCATGTCGTATGCATTCCCAACAGAACACACATGGTGTCGCACGAACATTCTTTGTGGGCTTGCATATTGTACAAGGCCCGGTTCACGGACATGGCTATGCACACACGGCCAAGCCCAGGCATGAACACAGGTGCGTCTTTGTGCAAGATCACCACATCACCCGTTCCAGTAGAGTAGATTCGCAACCGGCCGTATGCTAGCGCACCATCAGCTCCCACAGGGCCACGCGCGCGACTCAGCTGCCTGCCACGCAATTGGACCCCATTGACCATGAGGCTGGCAGAAAGAATACGGTAATGCTGCGTGACTGAGCTGAGGGAATGGATCAAGCTCACAAGCCACAGTACAAGCAGCTGCATGGCTAATGCACAAGGAGTTGTCGGGCGCACTGTCAATCACTCGTAGTGCATGCGGCCAACGCAGCCCCCACCCTGCTTGTGCTCCCCTTCCCCTGCCTGCCCCGCTGACTGCTCAGCCTCCTGCTGCTGCTGGGGGGGCATGAGGCTGACCACACACTGCTGGTTCCAGAACCCGCGCTGCATGAGGTGCTCCTTCTTCACCCCTGCGCCGAACATCCAGTTGGCATGCGCAATGACCGGTGTTACGCCGGCGGCTGCGCACGCCTCCTCAAACTGCTGCCGCCCGCCGCAAAAGAAGATCCAGCCGTGCGGGAACAGCAGCGGGTCCAGCAGCCCGTATGTCATGGCAGGCAGGTCGCTGCCGGCCCGCTTGAGGCTCTCTGCCGAGGGCACCGTGCCGCCGCGCGTGTAGACGTACACGGCTGCGCCACTGAGCAGCGCTTCCTTGAGGAGTTCCTTGGCAAGATCGTTGTCATCCTTCTGGCCGCCGTGCACGCTGACGCCATCCTCAATGGCCTTCATGTAGGCAATAGTCTGGGGGTTGGATTTGGCCCTGCACGTGTAGCAGGTGGTCATATGGGGGATCGCAGGCTTGTGGGTTGGCGCTCGCCCAGGCGGGCAGGCAGGCGCTGGGTTGCATGTATGCTGGTGAGATGCGGTCCACAAATGCACAGCAAGGCAGATACGAGCGTGCACATCTGGACGCCCGGCTGCGCAGGGACAGGCCCCTGGCAATTCACACAAATTGAAGGCACTGCATGCAGCACCACTACAGGGCCACATACGCCACACTCAGATGTGCGTGACTGTCCCATGCCCACACCACCACACACAATCCCGCACATAGCAGCACCACCAGCCTGCGGATGCATGCATGCGGGTCGTCGGCCCTGCTGGCCCTGCTTACCAGTAGAAGCCGCTGTTGAGGTCGAACACGCGCTGCATGGTGTCGGGGTTGCTGGGGTCTGGCAGAACCAGCCCTGTCTGCTGGTTGAACTGAGCAACAAAGTCGATGTCGCGGCGGAAGTGTGGCACTGGGTCCGACCGCCATGCGATGTCGACGTCGCTGAACAGCACGTTGTAGCCCTGCTCCAGGATCATGCGCACCGCCTTGATCTTGGTGACGGTGACGTGGCTGAAGGCCTTGCGGTCAAAGTAGTTGACTGCACCTGTTGGCCCTGTGGACAGGCCCATAAGCTTTGGGCCGTTGATCACTGGGATGCCGGCCTGCTGCATGGCTTCTGCGGTCGCTTCGTCTTGCGCCAGCACAACGAAGGCGTAGTCGGCAACCTTGCGGATGCCGCACACGAAGTTGCGCACAAAGTCGATGTAGCCGTGGTTGGCTGCATGCATGCATGGCGCACATACAGCGGGCAACAGCAGGGGGAGCGAGGCATTCACGTACGTTCAGCCCATGAATTCACAGGGGGGTAACGTATGTGTGACGAGCGCGCGGCGTGCGGTACATGGATAAGCAGCAGGTCTGCTGTGGGACCTTTGTGGCAACACGCAGCTAACTTCGGACCAACTTGGCTGATCAGCGTGGCCGACTAAGGATAAGCATTTCCAGGTGCGGAGCAGTCACGCCAGCTCATCCCGAGGGTGCCTGTGCTTTGTTGTGGCCCCTTGCACTTCCTTGCTGACACAGCTGAGCCCGCATGCCACAGACTCCAGCAAGGTTTCGATTGTGGTGGTAAACTCCATAACAGTATGTGTTGCCGTGCGAAAGGTGAGCACCGTGTCATCACCAGACCAGGGCACACCGATGGGCAAAACAACACCCAAACATGCATCACATACATCAGTGGTGGGCCAGTGTGAACATGCCCGGTTTCAACCTGGTGTTGACGTGATGCAAAACTGAACACCAGAAACCTCCTGAGTTTCGACCTTGGATTTGGGAAAATGTTGTGGGACTCTCATGTCCAAGACGTCTAGGAAGCCCCCTGCTGCCCACTTCCGCACTTTGCTCCGCTAGGGGCGACTAGCTGGTCAGGCCCACACACAAACCAGGCGCACGACACCACTCAGCCACACTGACAACACACGTTATAATAAAAATCCTGGTAAGTAACAACTTCTCAACCTGCTGGAGGACGCGACCAGTGCTCAGGCACGTGCCCAGGGTTGTACTGGCTGACTTGTGCTTGCCATGTGTGTACACGCCACCGCCTGCACCCACACGAGAGTGCAACACTGGCAGCTCTAAAAATGAAAGCCTTAGTGTGCTATGACCAACGTCTGAACAGGAAAAAAGGTAGCTTAAGGCACTACACGTCCTTCGCCATCCCGCACCCAGTGCAGCCTAAACCCCCGTACCAGTTTCCCAGTATGATTGGCGTTGATAAATGCCACATCAGAAGTTTGTGGCAGGCCCGCCTGAGCCAGGCAACTGCTAAACCCTGAGCCTGGCAGCTGCGAGACCAAGTCTCGGTTGGTTTCGCCCAGAATTACAGCATGAACACAGAGGCTTATCTCTTGACCCTATTTCCCCACCAAACCTTTGATAACTTTATACAGAAACCCCTGTTGACGGTCAAACACCAAAGCTTCAAGTGCACTTGCCTGTTGCACCAAGGAACACAGCAGGGTGTTCGCTGGGGCCGTCGCATACACGTGAGGCTCTCAGGGCTGCTGGAGTGCTGGGCATAACCACATCAAAAAGGGGTGGGGCCACGACATGGGGCTGCTTGACCCCCACACTACCTACGATGCCACACGCTGATTGACCCAACCCAACCCAACCCAAACCCAACTCAACACTAACAGCACTGACCCGAGATGACAAGGATGTCGTTCTTGTAGCTGTTCCTGGACTCTCCACTCCTGTAAATCCCACTGTTGGACTGCAGCATGCTCAGGAAGGTGGCGTGTGGGTCTGTTGCCACTTCGGTGCCCACATCCACAAGCAGCCTGGCTGCACCAACATACCGCAGCGGCTGGAGCAGAACCAACAGTGAGCAGCAGAGAAAGGCCATGGTGTTCATCTTCCGCTGAATTTTGCGGCTTCGGCGTGGCTGTTATAGATTGTCAACTACCCCGGCAACGATCATCAGTTGGTGTGCCTTGAAGCTTTGTATGCACACTGAAAAGCGAAAGAACCGCCAAGGAAGAGGACACAATTTATGACTGGCTGATGTGTCAGCTCTATGTGATGGCTTTATGAGGCAGCACGCACATGGCTGGGACCTGAGCGGTCAATGTAGCGGACGGTGGGCCAATGCATGCTACGGCGTGAACCCAGTTGTACTGAGGATGCTGCCAGCCCAATACAGGTTGCACCCACAGTCAGTCCGACCTCAAACTTTCTGCTGGTGAGCTGCTTGGTGCTCCCTGCCTTCATTCACTGAGAGCGGTGTGGACCCATCTCTCTGGCCACGCACCACCCCGGTACCCCACCAAGGTATGTGACCCAGAACACTGAAGGGGCGTTGTAGGCGTGCAGCTGTACGGTTTACTACGCAAGGCTCAGAGAAGGTGTTCAGCAGTCAGCAGCCAGCATCACCACAGCTGACACCAAAGTTCCCAGCAGCCCTCTCGGATTCATACCACCACATGTTGGGCTCTGACGGCAGGCTGGCTGCTTGGCTCACAGAAGACTGCCCGGGCTGTGCGCAGCTGTGGGCACGAATACTTGAGCGCTTTATGGTGCTAATCTGAGTGCAAGGGTGGCCCCCCTAGTGCAGCGACCCGTTTTAGAGAAACCCCAATCCTGGGCTTGGGCTTCCACCACCCAAGCCGTTGTTTGTGGTGAAACGCTTGTAAATGTCAGCGCTTTTTGTGACTTGTTGCTCACGTATGTGGGTCAAGTGCGAAGCGCTGTGCCGTTCCTTGTGTGCTGCCTGTTGGGTGCCATGCTTCGTGACGGTGGTGCCAAGCAGAGCTGGCTTGGTTGCCAAATCGTGTTTCAGGATATTCCGTTGTTGGTTTGCCAGGTTGTGTAGTTCATCTAAAGTGATGCGAGCCAGAACGTGGGTGGCAGGCACTAGGCACTAACAGTAGTGCATTGGAACCAGGAGGTAGCGGGCGCATGGATTGGGCCAGGAGTGACAGTCTGGTGGCCTAAGACCATCGCTTGTTCAGTTTCCCACATACTGAAACCGCGGTGTAGTGCACAGGTGTGGCTGACTGCCGTGAGAACCCTTTCAGCTCCTGCTTGCCACCCAGACACAAGTCAGGCAGGTGATACACATGGCGCAGGACGATCGTCCTGCATCAACACACCACAACGTGGAATCCCATTGTGGTGTCGCGCCGCAGAATGGTTCAAAACAAAAGTCTGACATGGTTCCGGAGCGCGCTCTGTAATTACAGTTGCCCAGGACGGTTCAATATGTCACCAGGGCAGACGATGTGGTGGTTAACCATATTGACGGCAAGTTCTTGCATCGGCTTGCAGCTTTTAGGTGCTACACCCAAGCTGGTCCACGTCTGTAGTCAGTCGTTGTTCGGGTGTTCCGGATGAACCACAGTTGAACAACATGACAACTCCAGCGCGTAGGAAAGACCGCAAAGCAGGTCTGCTCAAGGGATGGGTTTCACAAACGCTTGGGGCCTTGGACCGCCTCGTGGACCAGTTTGATGCTCAGCCAAGGCAGTCAGCTACGCTGCCATCCACTGATGACTCAGCAAGGTGAGTGTTGACGTAGGTTTGTTCGCTTTCTTGGGGTTCAGCACGTGTGAATGGTTTTGGCTACCCGTAGGTCCAAGTGGCTGGTTGCGCAGCTGCAGCGCGTAGCGGGTAGCTGGAAAACGACAGTAACTGCTGTCTTCCAAACAGTGTCGTTAAGCTGGGTGCTGGATTTGCTTGTACTGTTGCGTGTGTAATTCAGGAGAATGGCTGTGCGCTATGAACCCACCAGCAGTGCTCGCCCGGTCTGGTCTGAATTCGGCACGGGCTTCACGGCGTCAAGGGTTGGCACGACTGTCGCAAGTAGCTCCCTAAACGACCAAACAAGACCATCACATGGAGCGCCAACCGCATACACTGTGGCTGATAAGCCAGCGTCGTTCGCAGCAGCTATGGACCTGGCACCTGATGCTAGCAGACAGCCGAGAGCGCGGGGGAAGTACAACGGGCGACAAGCACGTGTCGAGTTCGTACCCAACAACGCAAGCCCGCTCACGACCTCCCTGCATGTACATGAAGTTCAGAACGCTCCGCTGCAGCAGGCCTTGCAGGACGCGCGCTCTATGTCTGCACAGCACAGTCAGCAGGCACAGCGCAATTCATCGCACACGGGGACGCCACAGCAGGCTTTTCATCAAAACTCAAACCAGCAGCACGCAGGTGGCAGGAGCAGCAGACACTTTACCCACCCTGGTCAACGCACTGACCGTCCCAATGGAGACAGTGCGCCTCACCACATGGACGAGCGCTTTGACCAATCGCCGCCGTTCAGCCTTTCTGAGGTGTTGTCATCTGAGAGGCAGACAACGGTAAACAACAAATACAGTGCTGCACGGCCTGCCGACCCAGCCTTGCGTGCGGTGGATGCGCTCGCGCGTGTGTGTGTGCGAGCCGACGACGCGCCCGCAGAGTCTCACATGCAGCGCGGAGGTGGAGGACTGGCTGCGCGAAGCGGTGCTCTGAGTTTTGAGCGCAGCAGTGGCTTCCTATCAGGGGCCGGACCTTCAGGCGCCGCAAGCACAGGCGGGGCCATGCAGGTGCGCTGAATGCTGCTGCATACCACAAAAATAAGCGAGCATGCAACCAGGCGAGGTGCAGAAGGCTGTGGTGGGGTGCAAGCAGTGTGGGTCACACAGCATGCATATGTCATGGACTGATGGTGCTCACACGGTCTTCTCCTGCTGCGCCATGAGACGCATGCTTCAGTCCCGTCTGCGCTCAACCGCGGAGGTAGGGTGCATTCCGCTTGAGCCATGCTGTTGCGTGCGGCTGGGGTTGTAAACGCTCGCTGAGCTGCCGACCATGTCACCTCAGCAGCTCACGTGGGACATGCTCGCACTGTGCTGCGGCCCTCAACGTTTGAGCGCGCACAAAGTGATCAATGCGTGCTGCCTGCATGCTTGCTGCGCATCTTTGCAGGCCGCCGGCGCTGTGGGCCGTGGCGCTGCCGACCGCAGCTCAGGCGGAGGCGGGGGCGGCGGCAGTGGCGGAGGGGTCGCACGCCGTCACGGCGGCCTGCGTGCATCCATCGCAGCGGACTTTGCCAACCCGCTGCGCACCTTCCTGCAGGCGAGCGAGTGTGTTAGCTGGTGTGCACTGGCGTCACCAGGAACCTCACACTCTGTACCGGTGACCTCAGCAGTCGGCCAGTTGCTCCAGCTTAGGCCACTGATAAACAGTGTCGGCCCAGGTGGCGCCTGTGGTGTGGGAGGGCAGGGAGGGCACAACAGGACAATGGGCCTTGGGTGCAGCCAGCTCCAGGGCAGCAGCGCGCCGATCGCAGACCTAGCAGGGACGGCACCTCGGCGCATTACACACTACGTCTACTGGCTGACACATACGCATGGCTGGTGCCGCGCATGGTTCCTCACCTGTGCCGCTGTTCCTGGCGTGGTGTGCATGCAGGCCCGCGCAGAGCGGCGCGCACGGCGCGAGGCATCGGCGGCGGAGGCAGCATCAGCGGTGCTGCACGTGTCTGCACCGCTGCCGGCAGCAATGGCACCTGGCGCTGGTAGTGGTGCTGGCGCTGCCGGCCACCCACCTGCGTTGCTGGCTGCTTCTGCCCGGCGCAACGGGCTGATGGCTGCTTCAGCGGCGCCGCCAGCACCTGCAGGCGGGCCAGCCGCATCATCGGTGACGTTCAGCCCGCGGCAGCAGCATGCAGGCACCGCAGCAGCCCCGAGTGCCAGCTGCTCACCCCGATCACCACCACCATCCCCACGCATCCCTGCTGCCGCTCAGCAGCTCGCTTTGCGTTCACCTGTCGGTACCAACACCGTGGCAGACGGTGCACGCATGCACGCTGGTGGCGGTGCCGGGGCCTACGTTGTGCCCGCTGCTGCCCGCGGCACGCCTCCGACAGCCATGCATGCCACTACCCGTGACGCCAGCACAGGCCTGCAGCCGCCCTCACCCTCCAAGCCCCTGCTGGCTGCACAGCAGTCAGCGGCTGCCGAGGCTGAGGCTGCTGAGGCCGAGGCCTGTGGTGGCGAGGGCTGCAGCAGGAGCGGGAGCGGCAGGAGCGTGGTGGTGGTGAGCGACCGCAACGAGCGCATCACCATCGTGCAGCTGCCGGCACACCTGCAGGGCGCCCTGGAGTCACTCATGACCCGCCATGACCGGCAGCACACACAGGACCAGCAGGGCGCAACACATCCAGTACAGGCAGTACAGCCTGCACGGCCTGCTGCAGGACAGCAGCGTCAGGGAAGCGGCACTGGGGCTGATGCAGGGCTGGTGGTGGCGGAGGGTGAGGGCGCTGCGACAGGCAGCACGGTGGGCCAGCACAGCAGTGATGGCAGCGTTGGTCGCAGCAGCTGGGGGAGCGTCAGCACCGCGCCGCCCAGCCTGATGGCCACCACGGCTGACATCCCAGCACACGCACACGCAGTACAGCCAAAGCAGCGGCATGCAGCACCAGCGCCGCCCGTCGCAGCACGCGTACCGGCCCCCCAGTACGCTGCTCAGGCCGTTGCCCAGCCCGAAGCAGATGAGCGCGCTTGCATCACCACGCATGCTGCTTCCCTGCCACCCAAGTATCCCACCCACCACAGCAGCCAGGTGCGGCGGCAGCAGCAGCCATGTGATGTGGATGTGGCTGACCTGTCACTACCAAAGGGTGCCATGGCGCGTGCCACTGGCTGGCGCTCCATGCTGGCGCCTGCTGAGCCAGCGTCAGCGTCAGCGTCAGGGGGCCAAGGGGGTCAGGGCAGGCCTCCAGGGGCCCGGCAGCTGCAGAATGCGGGCGTGACAGCGCCAGCACCAGCACCAGCACCTGCAGTGCGTGCTAGTGGGCCTGACAGGACCAGCGGCGACGGCAGCAGCGCGTGCGCTGCGGACGGGCAGCCAGCCGGGCTCCAGCTCAACAGCACCGCTGGCAGCAGCTCAAGCAGGCACAGCGAGCTGAGCGCTGCTGATGATGATGCGGAGCCTGTGTCAGGGTTGGGGTCAGGGGCCCGGAAAGTGCGTCGATCACGCAGCCGCATGGGCGGCCCTGCCGCTGTGGCGGCAGCAACGCACGACAGGCCCGCTGCGACGACAAACGCACCTGCAGCACCGTCGCAAGCATGCCCGCAGGCAGATGCCGTACAGCACACCACCCAGCAGCAGCAGCATGCAGTCGCTGCAGAGCTGCAGCACGAAGGGCGTGGGTGTGTTGAGGCTGCTGGCAGGGGCGACAGGTGCAGCAGCAGCAGCAGGGACAGGGAGGGGCGCAACGCTGACTCACTCGCCGACAAGGGCGTCATGGTGCTTGAGGCCACCGCCACAGTCAGGGAGGGCGGTGATGAGGCGGCAGCCTTCTTGCGTGACAGCGGCGGTGACGTGGCGGCTGCTGCCAGCAGCAGCACCATAAATGGTGATGATGAGGCGGTGGGTGTGGTAGCGAGGCCAAGGCGGCACCGCTGCAGCCATTCGCTGGACGAGTGGAACGCCCCAGTGCTGGCGCCGCCCCCGCGCCCCGGCTCGTCATCATCATATGTGCTGCATGAGGAAGCGTCGGAGAGTGAGGAGGCACCAGCGGAAGCGAGCGCTAATGCCGGCCCGCTGCTTGTAATCACCAGCGGGTCTGCTGATGGGGTTGCTGCTCATGTGGAGGAGCGCCGCGGGGAGCATGAACGCGTCTACGGCCACGAGCAGGGCGGGCAGGAGCAGGAGCAGCCACCACAGGAGGTGGAGGATGACGGTTATGCGGGGGGTATGGCGGCGGCGTTAGACTCGCCACAGGCATGCGCCTCGCCCCGTGCTGGCCCTGGTGCTGGTGATGACGATGATGTCGCTGCCCAGTACCACCGCCATCACCCTGGTGGCCGCAGCGACAACCCTCCTGAGCACCTTCACGGCCACACTGGGCGGCCGCCGCAGCTGCGCCCCATCAAGACAGGGCGAGAGAAGCCGCCTGTGCTGGGCTTGCCGCACCTCCACCACCCCCACCATCATAACCCGCCTTCTGGCTACCAGCAGCACCAGCACCAATACCAAGCGCACCATCCGCGCATCCCTCTCGACCAGCGGCAACACACGGCAACACTGACACAGAGGCACCAGCCGCAGCGGCGCCAGCCCCAGCTGCAGCTGCTGCTCAGCAAGGGCGCTGGCATGCTTGCCGCGCTGGGCCGCCGTGTGGCGCAGCGCCTCAAGCCGCTGCCGCACCCCGCCCACCCCCTGCCCCGGCAGCACCTGCGCCCCAACAGCAGCAGCAGAGCTGCACCACCCACTGCGCTGCCCAGCCATGGTGCACCGGCCGTGCTGCAGCAGCAGCGGCAGCAGGCTTATGAACATGCATATGCCCATCAGCAGCAGCTGCATGCCGGCGCGCCTCATGCGCAGGTGCCTCCGATGCACCCGCCGCCTGCAGGCATGCAGGCCGCGCCGCAGCAACGCCGGCAGCAACCAGCACAGCAAGGCCAGCAAGCTCCCCGTCCGCAGGACTTTGATGAGCCTCACAGGCAGGGGGACTGCCTGCAGGAAGAGCCGGGTGAGCAGGCGCAGGCGCGGTCGCAGATGCAGCCTCATCCTGGCAGCAGTTACCGACATGAGGAGCAGGCAGGTCAGGCCCGCACTGCCCACTACTACCAGCAACAGCGGCCGCAGCAGGAGCAGATGCAGCACCAGCAGCAGCCCCCGCAGCAGCAGCAGCCCCACCACCCCCAGCAGCGCCCCCACTTCAAGGTGCCCTTCCATGAGCGCATCATGCAGGCGCTGGCCAAGCCGCTGCCCTGGGACACCGCCGCGGCGCGCGCAGCCGCAAAGCACAGGGCACAGCAGCAGCAGCAGGCGCAGCCGCGTTCACGCGGGCCCGTGCGGTCGGACGACGGCGGCCTGCAGGCACGCAGCGGCCGCGCTGGTGGTGGTGGTGGCGTCATGGCGCGGCAGAGCTCCGCGCCGTTCACGCTCCACCACAACAGCCTATACACCCAGGATGGCGAGGGCGATGAGCATCAGGCCCACCAGCCACAGCACCAGCAGCAGCAGGCGCAGGGCGTGTCGGTGCGTGCGGACCGGAGCAGCGCGTTTGGCGGTGGGGCTGACGCAGGGGGTCGGTGGGATGCAGATGCAGGCGGCAGAGCGCAGCCCTGGCCCCCAATGACCGGCGGCGCCACCGGCGGCCCCGGACCCATTGAGCTGGCGGCGATGCGTGCAGGCGGCGGCGTGCAGGCACTGGGTGCACTGGGTGCATCACTGCGGGCAGCGCACGTGTAAACCCCACGCGCCGTGGGCTGCACCAGGAGCAGTAGGGATGGGATGGGAGCGGTGAGGCTGAGCAGGAGGGCTTATGCAAGCAGGGCAGCACCACCACTGTGCAGGTACCCAGCTGGCCTTGCTGGGGATTCAACGCTGCTGCTGAGGAAGCACTGCATGCCGCCCTTGCCCTGCCTGCTTCCTCCTCACTCAGGCGTATAGTATACTACCACCCGGTACTACTGGCATGCATACGTGCTGATCCACCGCAATAGCATTGCACAGCACACCAATACGCCACTGTTGTCGTGGAAGCCTTACAAACCACTGTCTAGCCATGAGTGCATTTTCACTACTGGTACTGTTGCACTGCTGCTGCTACGGTATGCAACTCTACCGCTGCCGTGACTTGTTTGAGCCTTGGCGTCAACGCTGACTCTCATCTGCTGGGGCGACACCCTACACATGCATTGAGTCCACTGCTGCTGCACACTGCCTGGCTATCACTGCACGTGTTACGGCTGTACATGCCAGAAAGTTGAGTTATTCTGCCCGATCAATGTATTGCATGCCAACCGGAGTAACCATGCAGGAACAACCAGGAATTAAGTGATGTTGAAATTCGTTCACGTCGCGTTGTTGCGTCATGCAAGGCATGCATTCAACAACATGCGCACTGCGCTGCAGCAGGATATGCATAACACGCAGGTGTGCACGCATGGCCACATCAAGGAAACACACGCACACGACGTCTGAACAGTCTTAATCCCAACGGATACACACACAGCCCTAACGGACGGCACCCACGACCCTCACCATTCTAGGCACGGGATCAGCTGCACTGCACCCCTCACACCCTGACACCAGCAACAAGCTAAGGTGATGGCAATGGGCTACCCGGTTTGAAGCGGTTCACGGGCACCCCAATCGTGCCTCCCTCACTGATACACACACTATGAGCCACACACCTGAGCAGCTTGCAATTTCAGCAGTGGGGCTGGCAGTGTGCTGGTGTGCTGCACGCTAATGTGTTGCGCAATCGAGTTACCTACAGACGGCCCTACTGGCCTTTAATCAGTCTGCAGCTTCCTGCAGTCCTGATAGGCGTTGACCTGCACGCCCCGCAGGTGTGGCGCGGCCTGGCAGGCTTCAGCCAGCTCCCCCTCGTCCGCGTTGATCAGGTCGATGTTGATGAAGCGCAGCCCGGCAAGGTGCGTGGAGGCCCGCAGAGCGGCACACAGCGGCGTGACAGTTTCACGCCGGAAGTAGTCGCGCGACACGTCCCGACGCAGCTCCAGCACGCGCAGGCGCGTCATGGCCGTGGAGCGGCGCAGCGCGGTGGCGAGCTTCATGACGTCCTCCCTGCTGGCCCGATCGCTGCTGAGGTCGAGCTTCTGCAGCACTGACAGGTGCCGGGCGCTGGGCAGCTGCTCGCAGAACTCCTGTAGCCCAGCCCTGCACAAGCCCCTGACCCTCAGGCACGCCAGCCTGCTCAGCGCTGTGCAGGACAGCAGCGCGTACGCCACCTCCTGCCGCTGATCGGCATGGATTTGCAGCAGGTCGAGGCTGTCGTCGACCTCCACCTCACGCAGACCGGCCAGGCTGGCAGCGGGACCATTGATCAGCAGCTCAACGAGCGGTTGCATGCCCTGCCAGTTCGCAAAGGAGCCCGGCAGGTTCAGGCGTGTCACGCCCCTCAGGTGCTGGGCCTGCAGTGCCGACACAAGCGCCTGCGATGCGGCCTCTGACAGTACTTGGCTCCATACGCCCAGCGCCTGAAGCGCGCTGAGGCCAGTGGCAGCCGCCAGCGACTCAAACACCGCTGCGTATTCGTCGGGCTGGCCCACTATGTTCGGCAGGTGCAGCTCCGTCAAGCCATTAAGGTGGCGGCTGTGCTGCAGCATCGCAGCGATGTCCGCAGCCGTCCGTGCCACGTTGTGCGCGAGGTTGAGCTTGGTGAGGCGGAGGTGCTGCGCGCTGGTGAGCACGCGCAAGACACGCGTCGCGCTGTGCTGAATATAACAATACTTATCAAAGCACCAGCTAAGGTCCAACTCACGCAGTCTGGAGAGGTTTGGGTGTCCAAGCTGCTCGCACAGCTCATCAGTGGAGGGTGGGAAGCCAAAGCAAGTCCCGCACAGGTTCAGGCTGGTGAGCGAGGACGTGACGGAGGGCACGGACGTGAGCAGCTTCCAGCCAGAGCAGTAGGGGCGTCGGCCACGAGAGCTGTAAGACAGGTCCAGGTGCTGGATGTGGGAGATGTGCGAGGCTGCTGTGAGCGCTGTCGCCAGTGACTGCCATCCGCTTGGCGAGAGGTCATTGTCCGCCAGGTCGAGTCGCGTGAGGCCTGCAAGGTGCGACGACGAGGAGAGCAGCGCTCCGCTGAGCTGCTCAGCGTGTGCGTCCTTTAGTTGGCAGCCGCTGAGGTCCAGGTGCAGCAGGTTGGCCAGGGCCGGGCAGCGCAGCGCTTGCAGCACCGCGACGGTCGGGGTCAACTGCTTGTCAGTACGGCATTCAGGCCAACGCAAGGCCAAGGTGCGGAGGACTGACAGCTCGGAGATGAGGGCCACCAGCACGGAAGCGCAATGCGTTTGTGCTGCGGAGCCGTCTTCATGCCAGTCGTCAAGGTCAACGTGCAGGTGTGTGAGGGTGGCGCACACGTGTGTGCTGCTGCCCAAGCAGGAAAGGGCAGCGGACAGGGTTGCCGTGTTGCCAAGATGCTGCCGCTTCAACACAACTTTGCCGAGGCGTGTGAACGAGGCAGGGAGCAGCTGACCGGGACGCCGATAGGGCCACGCAGCGCCCCTGGCGCCCAGCTGCATCGCCTCCGGGCTGCTTTGCATGGCGGTGGCGCTATGCGCGTAGCACTCGCGCCATCGCTTGCATACCAGCCTCACATCCTTGTTGCCATGGCGGGGAGTGAGAATGAGCTCCATCACATCGTTCGGCAAGCGGAAAGGAGAGGCGGCGGCCCCAACAGCGTCCACACGTGGATGAAGGATTGGTGCGACGCGGGCATTGCTGGCCATCGTCTGCTATTGTCCGCCCTTCCGCACGCGTAGCTGTTGAATGGCGATGGACTCCCGCAGATGCGTGTGGAGGACTCAGTGCATGGCCTACAAGCAGCACATGCAACAGGTGGCAGGGCAGCCGAGCCACAGCGCGTGGGTGTGGGCACAACTGCACAAGCAGCTAGGGGGAGCTTGTGTGGGTGTGGGTGCAGGGGTGCACAGGGCGAGCAGCAGGGGGAGGGCGTGTATGTTCACACTTAATCAGGCCACCAATGGAAAGCGCTGTCAATAAAGCAGCAGCAGCACGCAACCGACGGGTCGCCTTACGTAGCGAGCTTTGCATGCGCCTGCGTGTGCTGCTGGCCGGACCTGATGCAGGCGGGACCTGATGCCTTCCTGCATTGGATATTTGGATATGTACGTGCTGCAGGCAGGACCTGATGGCTTCCTGTATATCATAACAATGCATGGTTTGACCAGTCAGTGTGGCTAGCGCACCCCACCCGCCCGGATGCTGATGCAATAGGTAAATAGGGCTGCGCCATCATCCGCTGCCCTTGGCATTCCCATGCACATACAGGCAGCCTAACGAGGTGAAGTAGTGGCTGAGGGCTGGCTGGGTGGTAGCAACCAACACGTGTACTCAATGTGGGTGCGTCCTTGCGTGCAAGACCTGAACTGTGCGCATGCTCACACACCTGGCATTGCAGGGCTAGGCGATACCAACGCAAAGAGTGAGGTTGACAGAATAACAGGGGTGCCTCGCAAAACATCCGTGATTGCCTGGAAAGTATAAGCAAGCAGAGGAAAAAGTTAGAGAGGGCTGGCCGGCTGTGTATCCTTCATCCGATGCACAAAGCGCGGGCCTCACAGCAACCGCAGCAGGCGTGCGTGGTGCATGATTCGTCGCTGCAGAGCGTCAGGCTGCTATGAGCAGGGGAGCTTCGTCCCCTCAAGGAAACAATACACGGTCAAAAGTCCCAGGTAACACAACTTGCCTGCCGTCCCTTACTTCCGGTCCGCTGTGTCCGCTGTGTCCGCTTTTTGGCGTTCTGTGCTGATCCTGTGCACAGCGTTGCTCAGTTGCAAACCTAACGAAGCTCAGAGTTGCCGTAGTTGTAAGCAAAATTCAGCTTACATAGCAATTCGTGTTGTCCAGGGAAAGTAGCATGGCAGCAATCTGTTGCTCGGACACGAGCAACAGAGTATAAGGAACGAGTGAAGTGAAGTGAAAAGCGTCTGCACATGGAGCACTGCAGGATGCGCCATAACGCTTAGCCACCCTGACTTGACTTCCATCAGGGTGCATGCTGCGTAAGGTCAAGGAGGCGCTGCATGACACGCAGCGGACCAGAGACAAGGAGCGCGCTTGCAGCATCAGCCGCATGAGAATGCATGTGCATGAGCATGAGCACGGCCTGCAGGTGGCCCTGGGCGCTTATGCCATAGGCCACGGCTACATCATCCTGTTTCATGGGCTTTGCGATGGGCATATGCCTGCATGGTGATGGTCCCGCGCTTGTATGGTATGTTCACATGCGCTGCTGTGCTGTGTCCCGTGTGCTGTGTGCTCAGCCCCCACGAATTGCATGCCTCATCCGTGCGTGATCCCCGTAGCGCGACACATCCATGCCAGCTGAAGTAGCTGGAGTGCGCCTCAGAGCCAGAGCCAGAGCACGTGGACCGCTGCATGATGCGTACTTGCAGATGCAATGCATGCAGTGCGTGGGTCCACGGGTGCACGGGTGAGGGGGACGGTGGGGGGCGGCCAGCATGGCGTAGGAGTGCAGGATGCCTTGCATGCACCCACGCTGTCGCACGTTCGTTAGCATGCACCGCAATCCCAGTGACGCAGTGCTCATCACCCAGTAGTTGCGGAAGTGATGAATGTGGATCAGCTAGATCACCTGCACCGCACGCGGTCGCTTGCCCCCTGATACAGGGATGTGCATGCAGGGGCATCTCCGCGTACAAAGGAGGAGATGATGAACATACCGCGCGAGACTTTGTTAAGCTGTGTCCTGTGCCACGACACAGCTTAACATAGCAACACACCTATGTGAAGAAACTCAGCGGTGCGCCATGGCGGCGCTCGTCGCTAGGCGTGGCTTGTTATCAGAGCGTGTTCAAGCCGCACCTGATTGTCAGTCCAAGCCTGCTTTCCTTTCCACTTCACAAGCCTGCACCTCAACTGTGCCACTGCCGCGGAGGGAGCAAAATACACGCTCCACTGCAAGCTTACGGAGGTTATTTCCAAATCGTGTTTCCTGGCTGGCGGGATACTATGGCGCGCACAGAGTCACTTGTCCTGCCGCTGTGCAAACGTCAGGAACTTCACTGTCCAGTGCCACCACACCCGAGGTATGGTTTTGGGGTCTCGAGGCTGCTGGCACCACTGTGTTAGGGTTCTTGGGTCAGCACGCGTTCCACGAACTTACCTCTGCCTGCCGCAGCAGTTGGCCCACTGCAACAAATGCTGCACCATCCTAGCAGTGGGACTTCAGCAGCAGCAGCAGTGCAAATACTGATGCACGGAGCTACAGTTGTCAGGCAGCACCCACGGGATACTGTCCAGCTGCAGTGTATGGTACATGTTTCACTACCAAGCACAGTTGCACTACCAGTATTTGCGCATGCGTTCTGGCAGGAGGCTGCAGCGGAGGAGCACGTGCTCACATGCATCAACGAGCTGCGCGAGGCGAACGGTTTCGCCCCAGCGGCAACGCTCTCAAAAGCCCAGATGGTTGGCTTCCTCAGAGGGAAGGTTGTGAAGGGAAAACTCTGGACATGGAACAGCGTGACCTCAGACGGCAACAGACGTAAAAAGCAGAGAGAGGATCTCGTTGCGGACTGCTGCGAGTACCTCAACCAAACGCACGCTGCCTGGGAAGGCTCATGGTGCACCGCAGGTCAGGCTGCCTCGCACATATTGACCAGGCTCCTGCTGATGCCAAATCCCACTTTACGTTTACTGTGTCGGTACGTTATGCAGCTCCTTGAACAGTTGTCAATTCTCGTGCTGCTCGTCTGAGGTCAGCGTGCCAAGCGCTGTCAGGAGATGGTGGAACGCTTCCCCTGAGTACCCCCCGAGTAGCATAGCACCTGGCCGTGTGTCTATTGACTCTATCCTCTCCTGTATGTTGACCTGGAGAGTGTGCCTTCTGCATTTCCCTCATCCATGCTTGATCGATGCCGACCCAGGTGAATGCGGTACGTGCCAGCCTGGTCTGCCACAGGCCCTGCCAGCCCGCACATTTGTTGTGCCACCCTACCCACGCACGCCTGCTGCCCGCCCGTATGTGTGGTTGCTGCATGCAGGGTGACTCAGCGGCACCCAGCGCGCCGCTAGTAGTAGCGCCACCACCCACAGCGCAGAGCGCCCTTCTGTCGAGCGTACTGCTGGTGCTGTCACCACCCCTCCTGGCCGGTGTGGACTTCATTGCTACGCACTACACCGTAACGCTGCCACAGGCGCTGCTCAGGATGCGTGACGCTATGCTGCAGGCGGACAGCAGCAGTGGAAAGGCAGCGAGCTTGGCAAAGCTGGATGACAAGCAATCCAAGCTGGTGAACGTTGCGCTAGGTTCAAGCAGGTGGTGCAGCGACCCCATCACACGCCACTACTACGAGGTCCACCTGCAGGTGTTGGTCCATGGTGAGGGCCTGCTGCACCTGCCAGATGACCAGGCGGTGTGCGCAGCGTGGAGCGAGATGTATGAGCCTGCGTGTGTTGCTTACGACCGGAAAACCAACACGCGCACGCTGCGCGCCATGACGCAGCTCCTGGTGTTTGGCTTGGAGTTGATGGCATTCATGGGGCGCTGGAATGCCAACATCGCCTGCGCCGCGCTCATCGCTCGTGCCACGCTGGCGCAAGACGAGCGCATCCAGGCGGGGTTGGACAGCACAACAGGCGCCTCCCGTGCTTGGGAGCAAACATCAAGTGAATTGTGGGTGGCAGCTCAGTGAAACAGAGCGACGGCTTACAGCCTGTTGCTGCAATCAAGTCCATGGTTGTTTGTGTGTGCGGCAAGTGAGGATGTGGAGCTGAGGGCCAGGGAGGGGGTGGCACAGCATGGCACAGCATGGCATGCAGGGTAACGATAGTGCGACTGACTTCATGTGCATACAGTATGCGTACAGGTATGCGTATAGTCTCGTCCTGTCTTCTATGGCATACTGTACGCCTGCAACCTTACTGATGGTGCGGCAGGCTGTGGGAGACCTAGGCTTAGGTAAATGGGGCAGGGGCGGGGGCAAGGGGCGGGCGAGGGAGAGGGGAGGAGAGCAAGGGCACCCCTTTTGGGGAGGATGGGGGGTGTTATGGGGGATC
>BDDA01000073.1:129739-146012 GCA_001662385.1 Chlamydomonas asymmetrica
GCGTCTCATAAGCGCCATCCAGATGCTGTGCCCAATCACGGATGCATGCTGTCGATCGAAGTCACTCACTCGCATCCCTCAAAAGTGAGTCACAAGGGGCGATTCACGGCAAGGTTAAGCAGCGCTTCGAGCTTTCACTTGTGCCTGGCTTGCCTACATGGCTGGCATAGCTCCTGGTACTAACATCTTGCTAGCTCTTCGTTTACACAGTGCATGCGTGCCAGTGCACGCCACCAGACAGTCTCAAACCGAAAATCAAACCACCCAAGCTGATACCTCCCTCAAGAACACTTCCTGCCGCACATGTCACGCTGACCAAAAATTTCCTCCTGCAAACTGACCCCGACTGTCCAACTGTGAAGGCGAGGCCGGCTGCGGCTCATCAGTCCAAGGCTGGCACAACCACCTCTGTTTGCTGGCAACGGTGAGGCAGCAGCTTATGCGGAAGGCTTGCTGGGCATATGAACTTGTACCTTTTTGCTGCGATGCGCAGCCTGCAGCGCAGATACGTATCGGCCGCTGCACCCTGACGGGCACCACCAGTCCGATAGCTGCCTGCCTTGCTGCCTGCATGGCCATTCTGTTTCCCTGAACCTGTGTACAGGTGTGTGTCTTCCAGTGGTAGTCAAAGACAGTTGAAAGTGTGTGTCAAACGAGTGACGCGCTCGCTCATTGTCTTTCCCCAGGCAGGCCAGCAGGTGCGTTCCTGTGTATGGCAGTATGGATGCACTAATGTGAGTTTTGCGTCTGGGCGGTATTTCGACTGCTCATCAAGCAAAGCACATATCTGGCTGCGGTGTCGTTTGTCGTCTGTTGGGAATGTTTGTCGCAGTCACCCTGCGACCACCCCTGAACCTTGATGCTTGCGTGTCACACAAGCAAGATGAGACACGGATCGGGCAGCGTTGATTACATCCTGTCGAGCATGTATGTACATGGCTGGCATGTTACAAGCGTCAAGTGCTTTGAGGCCAGGCAGGTCTGATGACTGCTGCGCATACGCACGGCGTTCAATCAGTGAGTGTGCGCACGCAACTCACGTGGCCTTCACTTGATCAGCACGGTTGGTCAGACGGAGCTCGAAGCCGTACCATCCATGATCATGCGTGTCAAGTGAAGCGCATGCAGCTATGCAGCTTGCCGCTAGCTGTCCATTAGTGCAGTGCTCGTCTTACATGCTCCTACGCACATGCGCGCAAGAAGCAGGGCCGTGGTTGCAGCGTGCTGTGTGGACCTCACTGGCGGAGAGGGTATGATGGTGTCAGAGTCTGCGCAACACCCCGCACCCAACACACCTGCCCTGAGGCCGTAAAGCCCTTCAAACCCATCCAGCCACCACACAGCTACACTCCCCACCACACACCCATCCAACTAGTTTGCTGCCCAGCGTGTGCACATTGCCGTGCTTGGATGCTTCCATATGCAGACGGCTCGGCCTCACCTCACCTCACACACGCACAGTTGGTAGGCTGCTTGCAGCAGCGCGGACTGCAAACGATTACCGTGGACAACATGGTCGTCGTTACTGTACAACAGATAATGGCTGCTACCAGTGATGCATGGCTTGTTCGACAGCTACAACAGCTTTGTGCTGTCCGGGACTCCGAAAGTCCATTCGACCGCTTACCGGACGATGTGGTCGCGCTCATACTCGCACGGCCCCACCGCGTGAACAAGGGCGCAAAGCTGGTCTGCAAGCGCTGGCGCGAGTGCTACACGCATGGCGTCACTGCCATGCGAAGCAGCGCCCTGACAAAGCAGCTGACTAACAGTGGTGCTGAGTGGCCCTATCGACGCCCCGGTCAGCTTCTCCCCGCCTCGTTCACTCGTCTTGGCAAAGTGGTGCTGAGCAGGGAGCGCCTTGGTGCAGCGGCAATATCGGCAGCCCTTACCTGCTTGCATCGCAGCGCACATGTGCACGCCACCATCACACACCTGGATGTCAACATCCATGGGTGGGAAGCTGATGGCGATTTGGCACAGGCCGCTTACGCGTCATCCCTTGTGGTTCTTATCTCCAAGCTGCCCAACCTGTGTAGCTTGGGCTTGCAGTGGTTTGTATGCCGAAGGGCTAGCTTAGCCTGCCCTACCGTCATGGCTCTGCAAGCGCTACGCTGCCCGTCCCTAGCCAACCTCACACACCTCGACCTGAGCAATTGCAGATTGGACGTTCTGCACGCCGAGGAGCTTGGCAACGCGTTGGTTGTCTCGTCCCACCTTTCAGGCTTGACACGGCTGAGTCTGGTGGCATACCATGACATGAACAACCTCAGTAACCCAAAAGATGTTTGGCACGCACTGGCGACGTCGCTTGCAGCCGCCACACACATGTCATGCAGACAAGACATCAGCATTCATCGCATCGGCAGGTCAATCAGCTGCGGTAACGGCTGGAGCCAGGTCATATCCGCGCCCCACGTCCTATCTACACTCACATGCGTGAACCTGGCGGACGTATTTGAAGACTCTAGGGTGTCCGTGAATAAGCTGTATGAGTGGCTTCAGCAGCCTCGCCTCTCCAACCTACGTGAGTTGGACCGGAGCGGGTGTGCTGGCCCGGGTTGCACAGCGCGTCTGTTGCGTGTGCTCACCAGCTCAACACACCTGCGCCTCACCAAATTGAACCTCTGCGGAAATCGAGTTGACTCGGGCGCGGACCTTACCGCAATGTTGCAGCGTGGCAGCCACATGCATGGCTTAAGGGACCTGCGCCTGCCTAGGATCTGGGGCACACCAAACGAGATTGCGAAGGTGTTTGACGCACTGGCGTCTGCCACCGGTCTCAGCGCACTGCAGGTGCTCAGCATGCAGGCTCAGCACCTGTCGGGGCGTGCATCAAACACGTTGGCGTCAGCATTGCAGGCCAAGCACCTGAGCAGCCTGACAGCACTGCACCTGCCCAGCTGCTATACGGACAGCCACGGCGTGCGTGCGCTCGTTGAGCTGTTTGCAGACAACTCCAGCATGAACCTGGCCGGCCTGCTTGAAGTGGATATCGGAGGCCTGTCGTATTGTCCATCGTCGAATGAAGTTGTGGGGCTGCACGCTGCAGCGTACGCAATGCTCTCCTGCACGCTGCTGAGACGCCTCACGAGTCTGCGCGTGAGGGAACCTGCCGGACTTGCCGCACTTCTGCGCGCTGCTGCCCAGCGCCCGGCACCTGTCAGCGCTGCAGGAGCTCCACATCCACAGCTCAAAGAAGGGCATCGAACGGAGTGGCTCCATCTTCGCTCCATTGGGGGCCGCCCTGAAGGCTGCCACAGTGCTATCGAGCCTGCGCACGCTGGGGATCCGTGGGTGGTGTGTCAGCGGTCCTATTGATCGCTCTCCCGCTGTACCAGACGCCAGGCCGCTGGCTGAAGCACTGCGGGCCTCCAGACACCTGGTCGGGCTGCGCTTTATCCGTGTGAGCACTCACGGTGGTGATGCGGTGCAGCGGCAGTTGGCTGCGGCATGCCAGGCCGTACCGCTGCTACAGGACGTGGAAGTCCTCGACCAAAAATGCGGCGCTGCAGCCATGCTAGCCACACGCACCCTGCTGTGTATCACGCCGGTTGCACTACCGTAGTTGCACAACCTGGAACCCTCAACCCCTAGCTTTGTGGATTGCGCTGGCTGAGCGGGGTGCATGAGTCGCTAGGGTGTGTCAGAGGACATGCTGTGGTAGGTAGGCCTCCGAACAGTCGCATGCAGCGCACGCAGCGCGGACTTGCGGCACATCCAAATCTTAATCCAACACGCCATCCACAGCATCGTTACATGTGAGCCTCCACAATGCATGGCTGCACCACAGGCACCCACGGTTTGCAGTTGTGGCAGCATACAGGCATGCAACCAGCATGCCACCCTCTTTGGTATGGAACGTCACGCGATATGTACCCCTCTCCCCACCTGCTTCGCTTGTTGCCGGACCAGTGCCATCAGCTGATGACTGCACGCACACCTATTGGTGCCACGCATGTTGAATCCAAGTGTGTGCATGTGCGAGCATCGCATGAATACAACATGCAGCCTGTTTGCTTTCCGAATGGACCTGTGTGCTTCACGATGGGTTGAGGTAACATGGGCGGAGGAGGTAGATGCGCATGTGTCATTGGCTTGTCGGGAGCTCCCGCATGTCCCGGCTCACCACCAGTACCTTCACTTGCTTGGGAGTACAGCACGCGCGGATGTGCTACGACGTGTAAGCCTAGTAAGCCCACAATCACGATACAGTGCTCACGACCATGTCACGTGACAAAAGGAGGCGGGTCACAAGATGAAGATGCAGAGTGGGTTGCATGGCCTGAAGCATGTATGTCGCTGTGGTAGAGCTGGGCGTACCAATCACGCATGTCGACTGGCCACCTAAATACGCTCGTGTGTAGGACTCACAGACCAAGGAGAGGGGAGGGGGTCAACGAGGGCAGCGGGAAATCATGTATGGGTTATGATCCACGACAGAACAACGCGTGCGCGACGCAATTGGTTACGAGCGTGGACGTGAGGCTGTGCGCCAGCCATCACGTGTGGACATCAGCTTGAGTGGTGATTATTCAAGGTAGTGATTATTATAGGCATGAAGGCCGCCATGCCAAGGTGAGCAATAATACGCATCCGATCACGCTAGTACGGATCTAATCACGCTTGAGCTCGCATCGAGACTATCGAGACGCTCAGTGGTAAGCTTACGAGCTGAACACTGTGCGCAATTCAAGCATCCGACCAACGCGATCACAGCGGGTCATGGAGTGGATGGGCGAGTGCAGGAGAAAGGGGCCCCAGCAGGAGGCGGCCATGTCCACCTGATGTGGTAGGCCCCGTTCCCTGCGGGTCGCGCGCAGCCCATCACGGGAAGTCACTCGCTGCGTCGTACTGTATTGTACTGCATAGTACTGTAGTGTGCAAGCCACGATGACATGCAGGGTATCCGGCCTCGTACGCTGGGACCGTCAAGGCTGACGCGTGCGCAAGATCACATTCCAGCCTGCTGACCCCAACAGCAACGCCCAGCACTGTTACGTGCGAGTGAGTAGAGCAAGCTTGTGACGCTGCAGCATCGCTAAACGCTGCGCAAGCACCCTGTGAAGCGCTGCCTGTGCACCGCACGCAACCCACGGTCACCTGCGATGCTTCAGCAGATAAGTCTCAGCAGTAGCAGTAGCAGCAGCAGTAGTCGTACCGGCAGTAGTACGGTAGGCAGCAGTAGGCCTTGTGCAGCTGGCGCCGCGCTTTGAGGGCTGGCGTGCACAAAGTTGTCAGCAAACGGTGCTCATTTGCAAAACGCCCAAACCAAACGCAACAGCTGCGAGGCTGTGCAGCTTACCACCAGACTGCACTGCACTGCACTGCACGCTACGACAGCACCTGCCCTGGCATAAAGGATGCTGCCCGACTCGAATGTACACAGTCATATGTGAAGGAATGGCGGGCAGCAAGCCAACAGTTTGCTGAGTCTCATTATGCGTACAGCGCACCCATCCACACGACACCTGCAGTGCGCAGACAGACGAGCTGATAATTGCTTGCTTGTCTGAAAAACATGATAGGAAGCGTTCCGCTCGGTGGCGGGAAGCCCGGCGGTCAAGGCGCACACAAAAGGATGGTTGCATGAGTAGATGCGCACCCAGCGCAGCGCGTGCATGACGTCTGGCAGAGTGGGGTGCATGCGAGGGTCAATTGCCCCGCTGCCAGCCTTGCTTGTATGACCCAGGCCCCAGCCCTGCTGCATCGCCACGACAGCGCCGGGTGGGTGACAGGGGCGTTGCTGGCGTGCTGCATATGCGGCCTTCCACGTTAAGGCGGCGGCGGCGGCAGAACATATGCTGGGGGCACATGGTTATACTACGCTCGTGCGCCATATAGCCTCAAATGCCACCTTGAGGCTGCTTGTACTGCCAACCGGTCTCGTGGTGCGTGAGATTGTTACTGCGGTGGGGATGAGGGGCAGCACTGCTGCTGCTGCTGCTGCTGCTCCCCCGGTAGGCACAGCCAGTATGTGACCATCTTGCCCTTGCCTGCAGCGCAGGAAGGCCACGAGGTGCAGCACACAGGCAGCCACGCTGTCGCGTTCAGCAACTCGTCCTTGAGTGGCAACAAGCGGGGAGGATAAACTGAGTTCCGTAATCGAAAGCACCGCGAACCCCAAGCCCACCCCGCCAGGGCCGGATTGAGCCCAGGGGGGTTGGGGGGAGCTACTGCCTGCTGCCGCCCGCCTCACCCTTGATGTCCATCTCTCCTCGGCACTCAAACGTGTACTGCGGCAGGTGCGCGGTGAGGCGGTACGTCTCCTCGCTGATCTGGATGCGCCCGCCCAGCCCGCTGGACTCCATGCGCGACGCCGTGTTCACTGCAGGGGGGGCGGGAGGAGGGAGGGAGGGGGCAGTGCGTGCAGAAGCGAGGCTCACATACATTGCACATGTCTCCACCCACACGTGTATGAGGTGGTTGCCAGTTGGCACATTCCAAGCGGTGCTGGAGCACAGGTAGGGAAGGAACGGTGCCCCAGGCATTACCCACACGCGATGCGGTCATGAACTCATGGCATGCAAGCGTTGACAATCGGAACCATGCTGCAGCAAGCGCATGCTGCTCTGTCGCGCGCCTATTGTTAGCGGGCTGTGCGGGCGCACCTGTGTCTCCAAACAGGCAGTAGCGGCGCCGGATGCGCCCCACCACACCGCTCATCACGCGCCCTGGCAGCGCCACGCGCACGCGTACGCATGCACACACAGGAGGAAAAGCAGGAGGAAGGTTTAACGCGTGTATCAGCCACATCCTGCACGCCCAAGACAGCGGTACATGCACTAAGGCAGGTCATCAGGCTCAAGCCCAAGGTAGATCATCCTCGGTCCAGAAGCATCGTCTAGGCGGCTGGAAGTGCCTACTCAGGTCACGCAGGGCAAGGCATCCTGCCTGCCTGAGACCCACCCACTACGCCAACCCTGGCTGCCTGCACTCCCCTGTGACTGCCTAGTACTGCTGCATGCATGATTGCCTACTGCTGCATGCACGATTTCGTACTGCTGCATGCGTACTGTTGGTGCGGTGGGGCGGCAGGGTGACTCACCGGAGTGAATGCCGACGCGTATGCGCACCGGCTGGCCATTGGAGCCCGGCACCATGACCTGCTGCGCCTCATGCACCATGGCCATGGCAAAGTCCAACATGGTGGCGGCATGGTGCGGGTCGTCGTGCACTAGCCCCGTGGCCGCCATGAAGCAATCCTGCAGGGGCAGACAAGGCCGACCCAGGCAGGCGTGTGAGGTGAGGGGAGCGGCGAGTAGGCGATGCCGCACCGCACCACACCGCAGCGCAGCGCCGGCGGCAGGTGACGCAGCGATTAGCGCTGACTCGCGCATTCGCGCCCAGGGGCCACACAACAACATAGCAGCAAATGGACACACGCAATCACAACAGTCCGTGACGTGTGTGCATTTTTTGTGTGTGTGTGGTACGGTTCAGGTTCCAATCCATGCGCATAAACCTAATCCCCGACCTAACTCTGTACTGACACATTGGCAACCCTCACCTACCTCACACGATGCAACGTGGTAAGTCATGCGGTCCATGTTGTGTGCGCTATCAGCTCATGTGCTGCATGTTCCTGCAGGTGCGCACCGCCCATCTCTCCCTCCCTCTTACCCCGATGGTCTCCACCTTGTACACCGGCCGCTCCATGCACAGCCCGTCAAACCTACAATGCGCACAGCACAAGAAGCCAGCAGCCGGCACACAGTTGAAGGCGACATACGGCTAGGCCTGTCACGCAAAGCAGACGAGTGCAAAACACTGACACACGTCACAGGAGGGCGTGCAGGCACGCGGCGCAAGCTCTTAAACACAGGTGATCCAGGTCATCAGCGCCACACACTACTCGAGCAGCCCAGCAGCAGCCGCGCACCAGAATGTACTGCAGTACTTGCACAGCATGCATGCGCGTTCCGGCAGTACAGTACAGTACGCTACCTGAAGTACAGGTCGTTTAGGAAGTCCATGACCTCGTTCGGCGGCACCTCCTGCGCCAGCGTGGTGAAGCCCACGATGTCGCAGAACAGCACCGTCACGCTGTCGTGCCTGCAGGCAGCAGCAGCAGCAGCAGCACAAGCACCAAGCCAGCCACATGAGGACTACAGCAGGCTGGAGCACATGCAAGGTGCCCAGCGGAACAAAGCATTGAAGTATGCCTGAGGCAATTCATACGACCTGCCTGATGACACGGTCAACGACCAGTTTCTTTACTCGGCTGGCCATTGGCAGGTGTGCTGGCAGGACAGGAGGTGCAAGGCCCAATCACATGACCGTGAGTGGCACTGTCACTGTCACTGCACTGCCTCGCTCACTCACTCACCACTCCGCGTAGCCCTTGAGCGAGTGGTGGCCGCCGCTTTGCTGTGAGGGCGGCAGCAGCGCTGCGCCGGAGCCCTGCTGGCAGACGCCGGTGCTGGTGCGGCTGCTCTGACTGGGCCACCCGCTGAGCATCCTGGCGGCCACAGAGGACGTGACGGAGCTGCTGGACACGGACGGCGCCGTGACAACGCCTGCGCCTGCGCCTGCACCAGCACATGGCTGAGATGGCACGGGGCTCGGCAGCTGGTCGCAGCTGCGCGGGCCCTGGCTGTGTAGCACCGGCACTGACGCCGACACAGGCGTGTTGGAGCCCCCGGTCATGCTGCTGCGGCGGCTCATGCTGGTCAGGATGCTCATGCCGGGTATGGTGAGCCCCAGCCCCGCCAGGCTGACGCCTGTGCTGTCACCGCCCGGAGATGTGCTGAGCGGGCTGCCCATGGCCACAACCCCCTGCTGGCTGTGCTGACCCGCTGCCTGCTGCTGCTGCTGCTGGTGATGCCGGGTATGGCCTTGTGCATGCTCGGGCAGTTCGTTTTTGCGCTGCATTGCAATGGTGAGGGCGCTGGCGGGCGCTTGGGGCTGCTGCATAGACGCGGTGTGTCGGGCAGCTGTGCTAGCGCTTGCGCTGGCGAACGGTGAGGCGATCGTTGCCGCCGCGGTGGGTGTGTTGACGGCTTCGCTGTTGCGCTGCTGCTGCAGGCTGCGGCCCAGCAGGTGGTGGTGCGCCTGATGTTGGTGGACCAGCAGGCTCAGCGCATGCTGCTGCTGCTGCTGCTGCTGCATGCGACGCTGCGCACGGCGCGGTGAATCCGTTCCCCCGCTGCCCGTGTCGTCGTTGTCATCGGCGGCTTCAGCATACCCGCCGACGCCCACGCCACCCACCCCGTCGCTCCCACCACCACCACCACCACCACGTGCGGACAGCAGCGCCCCACCGGCATCTCCCCCAGCGGATGCAGCGCCCTGGTGAGCGGCGGCAGGGGGGTGAGCCGCGCCAGCAGAGGACGCGCCGCCCTCGTCGCTGCCGCTGCTGTGTGGCGGCAGGTAGGAGCTGAAGCTGGCGGCGTGCGTCCTCATGGCCTTGAGCGCCGCCACGCCGGTGAGGCGACGCTGCTTGGGCGTGCCGCTGTCCTGGTCAACGCCCGCGTCCTGTGCCAGCAGCGCCCCGGGCACACTGCCCTTTTGACTCTGGTGCGCACCAGCCCACACGTCTCCGCCCTGAGGCAACAGAGGGCCTGTGCCTAGCGCTGGCTGCTGCCAGTCATGCTGCCCGTGCCGTTGTTGCTGCTGCTGCTGTTCCGTAGATTGCTCGGTGCGATCACCCTGATGCCCATCATCGTCTCCTGCGACTGCCCTCGCACTCACCATGGCACTCTGGCGCTGCTGCTGCTGCTCACGCGCCCAGCGCTGCTGCTGCTGCAGCTCCTCGGCGCTAGCCTCGCAGCAGCCGTCCGCGACAGGCCATGGCACGGCCGGCACAGCGGGACCACGGTGATGATGCTGATGCCGGTGGGAAGGGTCCGTTGCGCCGCCCCGGCCCACCAGCGATGGCAGCGGTGAGTCTGGGAAGGCTGCGATGGCCTCTGAGAGCTCGCAGGAGGCTGAGGGGGAGGCGATGGTGGCGGTGGTGGCGCCGCTGAGCGCGCCGCTCAGGAACCCGCCGTACATGCCGCTGCCGCAGCCGAGCGCACTCCCGCTGGTAGCGGTAGCTACTGCTGTTGCGCTGTGACCGCCATCATCAGAGCGCCCTGTGCCTGCCATGCTGAAGCGCACACCCCCGTATGCTGCCGCCGCTGCTGTGTCAGCGCCCTCCCTGCGCCGCTGCCGCTGCTGCTCCACCAACGTGGGCTCGCCGGGAGGCGTCATCAGGCCGCCAGCAGGGGCGCTGCTGCTGCTTAGCGCGTTGCAGGCATGAGAGGGGATCAGCCCCCCCGGAGCGGCGCCGCCAAAGAGCGTGCGCACGTTGACAAGCTGCGCGCCCAGCTTCACCAGCCAGCCGGAACTACTGCCGCTGCTGCCGCTGCCACCAGCAGGCACGCTCTGCGCACGTGAGGCGAGGGGGACCCCACTGAGCTGGGTCGCTATCAGCGTGTCATCGTGCGTGGCGTATTGGATTTCGCTGGTGGTGCAGACCCCGCTGGCGCCGCCTGCCGCTGCGGTCGTTGGTCGCGGCGTGCGTGGCGCGGGCGTGATGGGGCCTGCACTGCCGGGGAGGGAGCCTCCACCACCGCCGCCATATCCGCCACTCCAGGGGGTGCTGAGGCCGGTGCTGTGGCCCGAGCCGCCCTCCTGCAGGGTGCCAGTGCTGGCGCTGCCGCTGCCGCTGATGCGCGCTGCCGGCGCGCCGTTGTACACGCTGCTGGCGTGAGCGGAGTGGTGGAAGGGCGTGTGGCCCCTGCCGCTGCTGCTGCTGGCGGCCTGATGGGGGCACACACATACACGCACACGCACACGCACACATACACACCAGGCACCACGCAGGTACGTCACGCACAAGGGCAATTGAGGGCTCACACACTGCTCCAGGCGAGCAGGTCAGGCCATGGCATCACATCGTGACAGCAGGCAGAGCTCTGTCTGACACGCCAGACGGCAGCCAAAGGCACAATCTACAACCGCCAGCATTACTGGGCGACGCTGCCACGCACCTTGCCGCCATGCATTGGGCTGGAAGGCATGCTGGAGACACCCTGGAGCAGCACCGAGGCCACGTGCACGGGGATGAGGTCGTGCAGCAGCGCCTGCGTGCGGTTGAGCTGGCGGCGCATCATGCTCTGCAGCGCCTCAGCGTCCAGCGTGCCGCACATGAAGCTGCTGATCACCACCGCCAGCAGCTGGTGGCAGAGACAATTGACCAGCGCACAGCAGCGCACACGCCAGCAGGCGGCGCAGCACAACCACAGTGTGAGACACGAACGGCGACGGCAAGTAGGCGGCATCAGGACTTGTTGCGACCGCGCTAACGATACAGCCGGGGTACAGCACTATACCTAGAACAATAAATGAGATTCGGCAGCCTTAACTGCATGCACGTCAGCCAGCCTTGCAAATGCTACATGCGGTCAGCTGCTGCAGCATGTGTCCTGTGGAGGCAGGCAGGCAGGCAGGCCCACGTGGTAAGGCAGGAGGGCAGGCGGGAACCAACCGGTCCTGTCCGGGTGGCCGGTGGCCAGCGCAAGGCGCCCAGTGAAGGCGATCACGCCCTGTACACGCGCGCACCTCGTAGCTGTTGAGGTTGTATGAGAGCATGCCGATGCCGTTGACGATGCGCACGAAGCCGATGATGAAGCAGTGCGCCAGCAGCGGGAAGCACACCGCGATGATCACGCGCGTGCTCTGCAGGCTGTCGTTGGAGTCGCCGCCAAACCTGTGTATAGCAGCAGTGCACAAGCCATGTTGCACAATCCACCTGCACGGCTGTCTTGAGGTGAGCTACCTCAGCCAGAGCGCGCGGTGTGTCGTCCTTGCCCAACAGCAGCGGTGGACTGAAACTACGCAAGCCTTGCAAAGTAAAACGTGTGTTGTTGGAAAGATTTGGTGAGACACGCGGCGGGGGAGCTCGGAGCACATGCCCTACCTGTTGACGAGGTGTCTCACGGTCAGCGGCAGCGCATACACCGTGCCAATCATCTGCGCCCCGCGCGGCAGGTACGCCAGCAGGCTGGCGCAGGTGGCGTGGAAGCGCTGCACTTTGTAGTCCAGCACCAGGTACACCGGCACCGTGAGCGCGGCGTGGAGCGTGAAGGAGCACTCCGGCATGCCCTGCACAGGTAGTAGGTAGGTAGGAGCCACACGTGACAGCGAGTAGTGCGCAACTGGTGATGCACCCCGCACACACGCAGGACCAGTATTGACGGCAGGCGTCTGTGCTGGTTGAGCGGAGGCCGCTGACGCAGGGCTGTGTGGAGTGCAGGCACGGTCAAGTGCACACGAGGGCCCTCTTTGTGCCGTAAGGCCATGTGCACGCAAATGTGTTCCTGCCATGTGGTCTGGCGTGCTTCGGCAAGCAGTCGTGACACGAGAGAGTTGCGAGCTGGCACTGCAGCAGCTCACGCCGTAAGACTCACCGCCCAGAAGAACATGAAGAGATGGAATATTGCGGGAGCGAAATAGGAGCGTGCCACAGGCATGCCCTCCACCGGCGGGTAGTCGTAGAGGAGCAGGTGAGACATAGCAAAGCATACGGCGGGGAAAATGTCGATAGGCACCTTGTGGCGGCGGTACCAGTCCGTCCGAAAGTATATGACATAAGCCGCAAACAGGTTGTAGAGTGGGAAGCAAACGCACTGGGTGATGAGGACGGTAAGGCGGCCTGCATTCCGAACGAGGCACACCCGGCAGTTGGGCACAGTATGTATGTACAACCTGGCGAACATAGTGCGCACAGCTGCCGTCACGCAAGGACACAAGTCAGACAAGCATGCGACAAAAGTAGATTGCAATAAGGCCACCAAAGCGCCTCACACAGATGACGCCGACACCAAGATAACCACGCAGTGCTCGTGCCGTCAGCCAGGCAACATCGCCCGACACGTAGCCGCTCTTGACGTCACGTCGAGGTATGGAAACACGGAGGAGCTTGCCTAGTTTACGGTCTGGGTTGAATCCCCACAACACCTCACCTCCGACAGGGTCGCGTTCATACGACTGCCATAACGAAGGGATGTTCAGCAGGCACGGAGCGGTCACCAAGCAGTAGAACACGGTGTTCCTGATTCGAGCCTCCTTTCCAGGCTCCGGCGCCCACTTCACCCAGGGGGGTTCAAAGCCCATGTCGGCAAACCGGCTGAGCGCAAGCTCCGCACGGCTAACACCTTGCCTCCAGGATGTAATCCACCAAGATGACGGAAAGACCGGGTTTGCTGGTACGAGGCACCGAGAGGTTGCTTGGGGAAAGCTGGCGTTGTAAGGCTGGTCATGCACGACAGAGTCTTGCCACTCGTCAGCAAACGTGAGCACGTCGCGCAACCCGTTCCTGCTGTGTGAGCGGTGATACTCTTTAGTCTCTGTACTTCTGCAGTGTGGGTGTGAACCTGTGCCCGCTGGCCTCATGTTGCCCAGGCCCTGGCTCGAGCCTGCCATCAAATCTGAAGCAATGCAACAGTCACGCTGACTGGTGAATGTTCGGCAGCAGGGTGAAGCAGGATGTAACGAATGCCCTGTGCAAACCCTGCTGCTTGCTGGGGCGCAACATGATGCAGGGGTTGGCAAAAGTTGCTTGAGGCTCTGCCGATGGTAGCTTTGATTGATGTGGCGGCACGCCACGTGCGCTGCAGGTGCTGGTTACGTACGCAGGGGGTAGGGCACAGGGCTTAACACTGGGCCGCACATCTCAAGGCAATAACCATGAGAAATTCTAAAGACATAAGACAGTGGCCTGGGTGAGGCGTCACCAGCTGGGCCAGCACTATTGCACAGCGATGTTCCGCAACGGACGCTTGCAGGACACACGGCCCTTTGTGAAAAGCCGCAGAGAAAGAAGCGGCTGGCAGGTTTGGATTTAACACACAAGTTGACAGCTGTGTTTGACTGCACGCTAAGCTGCACGTTGGGGTTGTGTGAGGTCTTACAGACAGCCGTGACAACCCTAGCACACAACAGTAGCACCCAAAAATGCCAACGCCATCAATAAAACCTGCAAGCTTTGTCAGCACCCCGGCCCTACAGTATTCCTGGGGCTATGATACAGCTTCCAAATGGCTTGTTGTACCACCAGGGTGGTTCACACTTTTTAGCGTAACAAACTTTACGCAGGCAGCAGGTGGTCCGCTGCCTCTATCCTTTACGGTCCTGAGTCCTGACGCTCCAGTTGCGCACTGAGGTGTTGCACGTAACGTCCTTTGCAGAAACATAACGCCTCCACTTGCTTCGTGGCTTTACGCGCCCTACCTGTGTACCCCACCCATATTTCAATCTGAAACGCTTGCATCTACCGTGACGCTCCGCCCTGGTGTCAAACTGGATGAACGAATCTGGCCCCCACCACATACGTATGTATGCGCACAATTGCATAGTTGCATGGTGCAGGACAAGTCCTGCTGTGGGTGGCATCCTACTGCGCTGCAGCTGCGCTGTCTGGGAGCAGTTTACAGCATCCAGGATGCGCCCTCCCGACTGGCGCCTTGCTGGTAAGCGGGGCACACGCTCAGCACCAACACCCACTGTGCGACAGACAACACACACGGCGCTGCATGCACATGGCTTGCGCCTGCGCTCATGAAGGGGACCGGAGGTGCTGGACTTGTTGGCACAGTGTATAACGGCATCAAATGCCAATACCGGTAATGTTGAGCGGGGAGCGCTGCATGCACATGGCCATGGAGTGCAGATTGCCGGCAAGCTGATTGCTCATCATAATTCATAAGCAACTGCCGATTTGCTGCTAGCATGGACATATAAGCTAAGCTCAGCATTCAGGCTGCCTGCTGCCTGCTGCCGGGAGGGCTCCGGCGACGCAGCAAGCGCAGCACCAGCCGCAGCAGCCCGCACAACCAGCCGCGAGCCCTTGCAGGCACGCACGACGAACGCACGCTTGCCCAAGCCACTGGTACAAGCGGATGGGGTGTGGCCCAACGCAATACGATATTAACAGAGCACACAGTAACGCCCGCTCACATACGGTGTTCACTATTCTTCACATCATGCCCTCAGACCGCCCGCAGGATGAGCTGGAACACTCTTTACTAGTCTGTAAGCTCGCAAGGATAAGCGCCTATGCTTGATGGACGCAGTTGATACATCCGCATCTATGCCGTTGCTCCATTGCGCGCTGCTGCTACTCATTCTTAGCATGCGCATCCTCAGTATCATCAGCCCCTGAGCCTCCAGCTGCTGCTGCTGCGGCGGCGGCGGGTGACGGCGCGGCCTCAGCATCAGCGCTTGCTGGCGCTGTTGAGGCAGGCGTGCCAGGCGTGCTCACTGACCTAGCTGGTGGAGCGCTGCCCTCCGCCTTGCCCGCTGCACCAGACATCGACTGACCGCTTGCGCGCCACACCTCGGACGCAGCAGCGGACGAAGGACCTGGCTGTGCCGCTGACACCGCCTGCTGCAGCTGCGTGGGGACAGGGCCAGCAGCACCGGCGCTGCCGGCGCCAGATGTCGAGGGCCCGCGGGAGGCAGCAGCACTGCCACTGCCGCTGCCAGGCGAAGCGGCGCTCGCCCCGAAGCCCACAGCAGCACCAATCATGGAGGATGCAGCTGCCGTGGGTGATGCTAGTGGGGACGACGCAGCCAGCGGGGAGAACGACGCCGGGGAGGGCAGCGGGGGCGGTGGTGCCGCGCTGCCCGCTGTGCCAGCGCCAGCAGCGGCAGCCTGCGCCGCGCGCGCCTGTGCGCCCGCCTGCGCCAGCGCTGCCGCGAGCGCTGGCGGCACCGAGTCCTTGGGCACGCGCGCCAGCAGCGCCTGCCCCAGCTGCGTGAGCTTGCCTATCTTGACGGCATCCGCAGCGTGCTGGTCCTCCGCCTGCATGAAGCATGCATGCATGCGTGCATCCCGAGTGTACGCACCATGTGGCCGGTGGCCCGACCAGTGCCTGACGCCGCTGCGTAGCATGAGGCCGTGTGCATGTGAGCAAACCATCTGTCGGCGCTGCACACTACATGACAGTATGATACCACACTTCACACTGCAAGCCCAGATGCAAATCCACCAGCCCGCCGGCCCCCGCCCCCCAGCCCATCAAACAGCATAGCAAACCAGTGCGTTGGCGCCACGCATCAGCATCCCGCAGGAGTACTGATGTTCCATCATCAACCCGACCGGGTGCACTGGCAGCTGCTGTCAGGCAGAGATCCCATGGCGCATGGGCTGCCTGTACACCTGCCAGCATACCGGCCCCTACCACCCGCCTGGCCGGATGCATGTGCCTCAGGCCAGCACTGCTCAGCGGTCTTGCTGTGCTGTGCGTTGCTCGCAACCTATCACCACCATATCATCCTAGCTGCC
>BDDA01000073.1:147085-158878 GCA_001662385.1 Chlamydomonas asymmetrica
GGCCACAACGCAGCAGGCGCGTGCACACATGAGTGGCATGACACATGACGCGTCCAGCAGGACAGCAGGACAACAGCCCAGCAGGGGCTGCTGCTTGACAGCATGGAGAGGCATACGCTTGGCGCTACAGGAGCAGCGGCTCTGCAGCCCCTCAACGTGGCCCTCTCCTCCACTCATATGATTGCCACATGCCGTGTGGGCGCGCATCCCTGGACACTCACTCCCCACACACCTCACCTCACCTCACCTCACCTCACCTCACCTCACCTCACCTCACCACACACACATGAGAGTACATGACACACATGACACACATGAGTACATGATACACATGAGTACATGACACCCACACCGCGCCACCGCCCCTCACACAACGCGCGCATTCGCACCACCAACCACTCATCTCTTGTTGTCACGCACGTCACGCTCACCCACCTGCATGAGCACGAACTTGGACTGCTGCGCCTTGAGCTCTGCGCTGTTGGTGGCGCCGCGCGACGACTCCAGCTGCCGGTTGAGCTCCTGCAGCAAAGGGAGGGAGGGAGAGAGAGGGAGGGGCGTGAGAGGGCGGTGAGAGGCGGGAGAGGGTGAGGGAGGGCGTGCATTCGGCAGGCCGGTGCAGATGGTCGGGGAGCTGTCTGATGAGGCACGTCGCACAGCACGCTGCATGCAAGTGCAGACGGACGGCCTCAGGTCGATGCGCAGGCGCCCTTGCCGTCGCCACCATCTCAGTAGCACCAATTGCAAACAATCCAGTGGCAGTGCGGGTGCATGGCAGGCAGGTGGTAATCACACACAACGCCTATTGGCACATGGGAAGACCTGATGACCGGGGCTTGGCACACATGGCCCCAACCTGCCCCTCACTTGAGCAGCCAGCAGTAGCGGCAGCTGCTGACAGGTTACAGCCAGGTTACAGACTGGTTACAGCCAGACCGCTGCTGCATTTGACACTACCGTATCCTGGCACCTTCCCGCCATCCTGCCAACCCCACATCCACTTGTTACCCTGGAGAGCGGGTTGCTGGCTGCCTGCAGCTACTATTGATACTGCTGATGCTGGATGACTGCCAAGGATGTTTCAGGGCAACTCAGCGCTGCAGTGAAGAAGACACATGGCGCAGCGGCAAGACACATGGCACGCGGTGCAGTGCAACGTGCCAGGTGAGGGACTGGGAGCTCCCAGGGTCACGCCGCAGCCAGCGCTACGCCCGCACGACCCCCCCGCCCCGCTGGCTCACCTGCAGCACGCCCTTGTAGGTGGAGGCCGCCGCCTGCATCTGCTCCTCACACGTGGAGGCGTTGTCCTGCCGCGTGCCGCCATGCCCACGCGCCGCCGCCGCCACCACAACCATCATCACCACACCAGAAGCAGCAGGCAAACGCACATCAGCAGGCATTATGCGGATGTGCACTGAGCACCTGTGGCTCTTCGGCACGCCATGTGCCTAGGCTGTTCAGCCGATTTCTTGCCTTCTGGTCCCATCTGGAGGGAGCATTGACCGTTTGGCCGACACGCTCCTGATGTAACATACCATACCATACCATAACACACGTCAGCACGTGCCCTGGCTGGTGCATGAGAATGGTTTGCGGGTGTAAGTGTGTGCGTAAGGGAGGACGTGCCTGTCTGCGTGGTGTGGTGTGATGTGGTGCGCAGGCTGCCTCGAACAATGCATCGCAGCGTGAATCCGTATACACGATGATCAAGCAGCTGCAGGGCAACTGAGGGTGGAGGGAACAAAGGGGCGCAACCCAACCCGAAGTGCAGTGCAGGATGTGATGAAAGGCACCTGTCCTCGGTCTTCCAATCATGAGCACACAACCACAACACGCCACAAACCGCGGACGGCAGGTTCAGAGGCAAAATGGCTGCGATGACAATACGGTAGGCATGCAAGAATGCTAGGCAGAGTGAAACAGCAGCAGCAACAGGCCATAACAGCGCAGCTGCCAACTCCTGGGACGGGCGTGCACTCATGCCCGATGCCTGCACGCCGCCTATGATCTTGCCAGACAGCAACGCCCATACCAGCCGTGCGTCATGCAGCCGTCCCGTGTGTCTCAACGCAAAGCAACCCCCCCACCACACGTTGGCATCAGCTCCCCGCAGACACCACAAGCTCACGGCCCAACACACTCTCACAGCCACGTCAGGCCAAACCGAGCGCATGTCATGCTCCTGCACAAGGTGCCAGCGCGCGTCGCTCACGGCCTCTCACCTCGGCCTCCTTGACCTGCTTGCTCAGCAGCGCAACCTCCTGCATCAACAACGGCATCACATGACCAGCAGCATGTAGCATATGGTCCCAGGTGAGCTTGCAAGCGAGTGATTCTGCACGGCACAGCCAAGCGGAGGAGCGCTGGCAGCAAGGGGCATCATCATGCAGCAGATGAGGGACGGAGCCTAAGCCAGCCGTGCAACGGGCACTGCCCCACCCCAGACCACGTACATGCTGCGTGTAGGCTGCCAGCTTAGCGGTGGCCTGCGCGTCAGCCTGCTCGGTGCCAGCGGTGGCAATCAAGCCAAGGGCACTTTGTTGCACACTCCTCGCCCGGTCCCTCAGGCCCCCCACCCCAGCATCCCGCGTAGCGCGTAGCGCGCCTACCTACCTGGTTGTACATGCGCACGGTGGCGCCCAGCTGCTCCTGCAGCGTGTCCACCTGCTGCGCCAGCGCGGCGATGCGCGCGTTGCCGGCGCCCTCCACGCGGTGCACCTGACGCCACCAGGCAGGCACCAGGCAGCAGCACTTAGCAGCAGCAGCAGCAGCAGCAGGGGTGGTAGCGCATGCGCACCCTGGTCCCTGGGGGCCAGGCGATCGCGAGGGCGTGCGCAGACGCACGTATGCGTTTGTCCCAACAGCACCTGAGGACGCGCCCTCAATAGTATACAGGTAAGGCGCCGAGGGTGCAACGGGCAGGCATGGTGTATGGTGCAAGTTGCGTGTGTATTGGCGGGTGTCGCAGGTGGGGCTGTGGGCTGGTGCGTGACGCACGGACGCGTCCTGGGTGTACACTGGTGCACCCAAACATGGTCACCAACGTTGCCAACACAGAGGTGCACTTGCTGCAGGCCGCATTACCTGCTTGAGCCAGTACTCATTGGACTGGTCAACCACCTCCTTCAATACCTGCGCGCACAACACACCGCAAGAGCTTTGCCAGCAAACCTGCGGACCACACCCGCCCAGGTGAGGGCATATCGCGAAGGCCACCTGGGCCGCACTACACGCGGCTGTGCTAGCTGCCGAGCACAGTAGCTGTGAGGGGGTTGCTGGTGCTCGCAATAGGCGGGTTGCGAGTCCTTGAGTTACCAGCAGGTGACGGACCAGCACAAACAACAGGCTGTATTGCTTGAACAGCAGCACTGTCAACCCTTTGCAGCTGTCATGGAAGCATACACACCTGCTTGATATCCAGGCCCATAGCAGCAAGGCCCTTTGTTACAGCGGACTGCGCATCTTGAAGCAAAACCCTGCGGACGGGTGCCAGCACAACTGTCAGCACAGTCAGCCCAACCCGGAGGTAAACTGCAGCGGGCAGTGGTGATAGGCAGCTAGAGTCCTGCAGGTACGGTTACTGAACAGCATGCTAGCCTGGCCAGTAGCAGTTTGTGTTGCCCCAGGGTGGTTCGCGCGGCCTCGCACGCCCCTGGTTCGACTATGCACCTGCTAAAGTCGTCACCGTCCCGTTTTGCCTCTCCGCTCAAGCTTGAGCGTCCTCTGCCTGTGTCCTTCGTGTTGTTGATCTTATTCGCTTCCTTCGCTAGCAGTTGCTGCTGATGCTGGGGCTGTGCAGCCTGCCCCGGGCTCTCAGGCAAAGACTTGGTAGCAACCGGAGTCTGAGGCCCACTTGTTGCACCTTCGTCTTGGCTGTTTGGCAGCACCGGACTGTCCATCACTCCCTCTGGCACGGCAGGGTCCGAAGCGTTGCTCCCACTGCCGCTATACTCGCCTCCCGCCAAGAATTGCTCTGCGGTACCCAGCAGGGACTTGAGCATACTTCCTCAAGGTGCTATCGCTCGTTTACCTCCACGCGACCAGGCCCCTGCACGTCAACATTTGTAGGGGCGTAGCGGCGGGTGAGGCGGTTACAGAGTGGTCAACTGCAGCCACTCAGTAGTAAAATGCTGACACTGTAAACGTGCATTGCCCTGTGAACTTCCAAATTGACACCGGATTGACACTATGCGGCCACTTACGAGCATGCCAACTGGACGTCAAGCGCAGGCAGGTAGATCGGAACGCAGTCTGTTGTTGCCAAGAATAATACGAACGGTGCTGCACCTGCCCAATGATATGAAGGGAAAAGCAGAGCCGATGCCGAAGACCCGATCCTCGTTTGAGGGATGATGAGGGCTTCAGTTCATATGGCCGCTACGCTTTGGTGGCTTTGGTTTGGTGGTGTGTCAGGGACGTATGACTGTAAGACAAGAACAATGAGACGTATGAGAGCATGTACAGGCAGGAGACGGACAGGACTACAAGCGATAACAAGCTATGTGAGATGAATTCAAATGCCGCCGAGACCGAACGTGCCTGTTGACCATATCGGCACGTTTGCAATGCATAAAGGACAAACGCCAGTTGAACCAAGCTGTAACAAGTGCAACCACATCCTCTGACTGAATAGGCCTTTGTACACTGTCTTGCCTGCGAGCAAGATGGGGTGAGGGCGTCACGTCACTTTCCACATGTTCGTGGGGCAGCTCCTTGGAGCCATACTCATGGGCTGGCTTCTCAAACGAATTGTGAAAGTGAGTCGCGTTCACCTTTCCTTGTTAACTCTCTCCTTCTTGGGCCCCATATAGGCATCATCATTTCTTCATTTCCCATGCCCTTTGCGACGACAGAAGCGCGCGCCGGTGGAGCAGGATGAGCTGTTTTTCGTAGAGGACAACGACGCGGGTGAGGGGCCAGTTCGCGGGGCTGGGGACTTCGGGAGGCAAGAGTGCAAGCCATGCTAGAAACTCCACCAGTTGACGAGACCGAAACCAAGCGCACCAAGTTTGTTGGACACAGCTGTTTGCCGTGCTAACGCTTCTGGGCCCTCCGTTGTGTGTGTTTGTGCAGCAGAGCCCTCTACGGTTCATACCGGGCACACACCCTGCGCCCAAGCGCCGGAAGGAACCGAGGTGAGACAAGGGGACACTTGCGTGCAAGCTCAAGGAAGTCTACAGGGGCACATACCCTCAAGCCTCTGTGCAGTTGCAGTGTATGGCATACATGCTTGGCAGAAAGCTTGGCTGTTCACGATGCTTGAGCTTGCTTGGCTTGGGTTGCCGTTGACTGGTTGGCCGTTGTGCAGGATGCGGCAGTACGCTCGAGCCTGAGTGCCTTCCTGTTAAATGGTCAGGCCGGCCCACCGCGCAGTCCCAGGTGCGCTTGCCACACTGCAGCGCGCTGTGCACTATGAATTCATCGTCGCCAGTGCACACCGCTGTGACATCTCGTCAGCATTTGTTGGAAGCCATGGACTTGTGGAAGTTGTTGAAGTGTTGGTGTTTCATTTCAACTTGCAGCATTCCGCCGTCAAGGCTGCCAGAGGGCGTCACTGGGGATGAACAACGGGCCTGGACAAATAGCGCACCCCAAGTAAGTTTGACCCTGCCGGTGCCCTGCATATCTTAGAGTGTATCTGTAACCTGGGCTCTATGCGCGTTTTGCCTGGAGTTGTTGCACAAGTGAGTAGGTGCAAGGGTGGTGTTGCAAACGTCTTCATGGTGGGTGGTGCTCTTGGGCATGTGCATTTACATGGTGGGAGCAGTGAGCAGCTTGGAGCTGCAGTCAAACCCAAACGCCACTAAAGCTTGGCCCCAACGCCCTCCTGCTCCCGCACCGCCGAGGTCAACACCCGCTTCGTACCCTCTGTGCCGCCATTTGCGCCAGGCCGAAATCTTGACGCTTGCGCATCAGCAGCAGCTCCAGCTGCTGAGCAACAGCCCCCGCAGCCCGCGCGGCGGGCCTGCTCAGGTCAGCACCACAGCGCCTACTACTACTCCCGCAGGTGGTGACATATACGCAGCGTCACCGCCGCAGGCTGCACCCTCCAGCGCTCATTCGTCCCTCCACAGCAGCCCTGGCGGCCAACGCAGCCACGCAAGCCCAGTGCACTCGTATGGTGTGATGCCCCATGACCCACCCCCGTACCTGAATGGCGCTCAGGAACTGGTGGTGCCTGGCATGGGCGTGCCGTTCGTGGGCGATTCCGCAGACACGCAGACGGCTGATACGGGCGCAGCCCTGCTGCACGCACAAGCACAAGCGCACAGGCCACCTGCGCGTGCAGCCATGGCGCAGTACGGCATGTCCCAGACCCTGCCTCCCTTTGCGCACAACTCAGGCAACCAGGCTGCCGATGTGGGTCACCACCAAAACACTGCGTCCGGGTCAACAGCCTCACAGCCACCACCACGCTCTCGCACAGGCTCAGTGGCACCACCGGCAGCTGCAGCGGAGATCGTGCCTTCAAGCTTGCCCAGCAGTCAGGGCCCGACAGCTTCCCCATCACAGCAGCAGCAGCAGCAGCCGTTCGTGGTGGTGACGCCACCGCCGCCGCCGCTGCAGCTGCCCGGCACAGCGCCCGGCCTGGCCGGAATGGCAATCACCTCCCTACCCGGCACGCCTCGCCGCACATCCATCCCCCTGCTGGACGCGTTGACCACCACGCTCGGCGGCATCACGCTCACGCGCGCGGACGGCAGCATTGACCCGCTTGTACCGCTACGCATGCACCGCCAGATGCACCTGCCGGACGACCTGGGGTCCAGCTGCTCAGACCCGGAGTTCCCTGCAGGGCCGGGGCGTGCTGGCAGCAGCGGCACAGGCAGTGTCGGCAGCAGCGAGGGCAGCCCGCCCACGTCCCCGCAGCACGCCGCAAGCGGCAGGGTGCCGCAGGCGCAGGCGCAGCCTCAGGCGCAGGGAGCTCAGCAGACGCAGCACCTGCAGCCAGGGCATCAGCAGCAGGCACAGCAGGGGTCGCCCAACCCTGGGCCGTCACAGCAGCAGGCGTTCCCGACATTGGGTGCAAGCGCGATGCAAGGCGGGGGTGCGCCCGCTCGCGGTATGCCGACGGGCCCCTTGCCAGGAAGCGATGCCAATGGCGGAGGCGCGCTGGCTGCTGCTGCTGCCGCACGCAGCCCATCACCGGACAACTCGTTGGACGTAGCCATTGCAGGCAAGTGCAGGGGCATTGGCGGGGGACACGAGGAAGCAGGGTGCACACTCAGTTTGTGGAGCACAATCATGTCCGCAGCACGTACTACTCTTATCTGCCATGTGCGTCAAGTCACGCCATGTTTTCCTGTGCATGCATGTGGACACATCAGTGACTCAGCGGCCTCATGCAATCCCGCGGTTGTGCCATACCTGCCTTTCTTACTACATCGCCTCCCTTTTGCGTTGTGCGCCTGCTGGCATCTGTCCGCATCCGCCGCATCTGCCTGCGTCCACCGCCCCCAAAGCCGAGCTGGCGGCGCTGAGCGAGCAGCTGGGCGTGCTGGTGGCGGGGCCGCTGGCGCCGGCGCTGGACGCTAAGCTGGCGGCGCTGCAGGCCAGCCTGGCAGCGCTGCGCAACAGGCGCCTGGCAGCAGCGGCGGCGGAGGGAGCGTCCGCTCCGCCTGCGGCTGCATCCCCTGCCCTGCCCGGGCAGCGCTCGCCCGCACAGGGGCCTGTGGTGGGAACGCCCGCGCACCCCAGCAGCCACACAGACTTGCAGCAGCAGCGGCAGCAGCAGCAGGCATCTAATGGCATGCACGAAGGCGCGGCGGGCGGCAGCAGTGAGGCGGGCCAATACCAGCAGCAGCACCAGCATGCCGGCAGCCCGCCCAGCAGCCCCACCTACAGCAGCTCCGACCAGCACACCGGCAGCAGCTCCGGCCTGGACAGCCCCACTGGCACCAGCAGCGGCGGGCGTGCCAATGGCGGCGGCGGCATCAGCCGATTCGGCGGCAACAAGTCCACCGTGCCCAAGCGCCGCTCCCCGCTGTCAGTATCATCAGTGGAGCTGGATGCACGCGTGGCGGCTGCCAAGGCTCAACAGCAGCGGCCGCCACTGCAGCAGCAGCAGCAGGACCCGCATCAGCAGCAGGACAGCCCTCGCAGCGCCGCCACCGTCTCTGCTGCGGCCGCCACCGCCGCGCACCTGGCAGCCCTGCACGCGGATGTGGACGCCGAGGATGAGCTTGTGATGCGGCCCTACAGCCCGGACGGAGCACCGCGTGTGGCAGGCGGCGGACATGGCCTGGCAGGTAATGGCCGCTATGCGGCAGCACATGAGGGCGGCGCGTCACATGGCGAGGGCTCATCCACAGACACGTACATGGGTGCCGACTCCTCGGCCGCCAGGCCGCCTGGTGGTGCAGGAACCAACGGGGGGTTGCACGGCGGCGGCGGCAGGAGCAGCAGCAGCAGCGCTGGGTATGGCCCAGGCGCCAGCAGCGGCGATGAATCGCCGCCAAAGGCGCTGCGTGCAGCCCTGCCGCCACAGCAGCAGCAACAGCAGCAGTTCAGCCAGCAGCAACAGCAGCAGGCGGTGTCGCTAGATGCGCTGCACGCGCAGGCGTTTGCGCTGCTGGCAGCGCGCTCGCCGCGCTCACCTGCTGCACCCCAACCTGCAAGGGCGGCGCTGCCAGCCACCAGCTTCATGCCTGCTGGCTACAGCACGTCTGGCAGCGTGCAGGTATCGCTACCGTATGCCGGCGGCCCTGGCCCCGCGCTGGCGTACAACACACCGGCAGGCGTTGTTGGGCCCGCCAGTCCGTCTTCGGCACCGCGTGGGGATGACGTGGTCGCGCAGGCCCAGGCAATGCTGGCGCAGCTGAGGGCCTCACCACGCTCCCTCCCAGGAGCAGCAGCAGCGCCGTCAGCGCCTGCAGCTGCCGCCCCACCGTCATCCTTATCGCCATCGTCGCTGACACAGCCGAGTCAGCCGGGCCTTGCACCTCACCTGCAGCTGCAACAGCAGCTGCAGCACTTGCAACACCTGCACCAGCAGCAGCGAAGCGCAGCAGCGGCGGCAGCGGCCGCCGCTGCACCGTCGCCGTCTGTTCCCTCGTACGCGACGGTTAATGGACCGGCAGCAGCGCTGACTGCATCAACACAGCTGCATGCTGCGCCTCGCCCCTTGCTTCTGCCGCAGATGCCGTCTTCCCCGGAAATTACGCCTGCGACTGACGATGAGCAGCAGCAACCGCTGTTTGCGCACACACAGCGGCAGCAATCACCGCCACCGCCACAGCTCATACCCCCGTTGCGACAGCAGCAGCAATCACCGCCACCGCCACAGCTCATACCCCCGTTGCAACAGCAGCAGCAAAGCGCTGTTGACCCGGCAGAGCAGACGCGGCAGCAGCTGGCGCAGCTGCTGGCCCAGCAGGCGCAGCTGCAGCAGCAGCTCATGCTGCTCCAACAGCAGCTCATGGCGCAGCACATTACAGCACCACCGACTTACAACACACGAACTGTATCCCCCCCGCCCGTGTTGGCAGCCGGCACTCCAGCATATTCCGCCGCCGCTGCCGCCGCCGCACCACTGCCACCCTCATCACCGCCATCGCCACCGGCGCCGCCGCCGCAGCAGCAGGCTGCCGCGCCTCTCCCCACACACGCGCTGGCGCCACTGCGCCTGCCTGCTGCTGCACACACACAACCAGCCGTGCATCATCATCTTGAGCCTCAGCAGACGGATGGCGGGATGGAGGAGGCTGACGGGCCCAGCCTCCCGCTGCCACCCGTGTACTCCTCACACGCATCACCACGGCACCTATCCCCACCACCACCTGCAGGCACTGCAGGTTCATCCCCCCTGGTGGCGCAGCAGCAGCAATACCAGCAGCAGCACCAGTACCAGCTGCAGCAGCAGCAGCGAGCGGATGACGCTGCACGCCAGCGAGCGGATGACGCTGCACGCCAGCGAGCGGATGACGCTGCACGCCAGGCTGCCCTCATGGCGCGCGCACAAGCCGCCCTCCAGCAAGCCCTGGCAGGCAGCGCACACACCAGCGCCAACGTCGGGCATGCATCGGCCCAGTACGGCCAGCAGTGCGCGCCTCAGCAGTACAATGCGCGCAGCCAGCAGTACGATGCGCCGGGCGCATTAGCACTGCCGTTGTCCTCGTCATCATCACGTCGGGTGGCTACGGTGCCTTCTGAAGGAGCGGTGAACGCGCTGCCCGACTCGCCACACATGTCACAGGTAGGCCTGCACGCGCGAACCTGCAGCTGCACCCACCATCATCGCTTCGTCGGCGATCGTAGGCATGGGGTCATCAAGCCCGCATGGTGCAGACCAGCATCGTCTCGTTGGGAGTCCTTGCTGTAGTACCGTAGAACATGCATGCACTTGTGCAGGCAGTACTTGTTGCGGGTACAGTGTCGGTGGCTTCCGGGCCAAAGTGGCATGCCCTTCCAGCAAGGTCTGGCCACGGGGCTTGAACAACATGTGGTGGTACTGTATGTGGATATGTGTGGTGGTGATGGGTGTGTGGCTGATGGCTGCACGCAGGTCACCCAGTGGCTGAGCTCCGCCACCACCTCAGCGCCCCCCCCGGTAGTCCAGTCACCACCGCAAGCCTACCGCTCATCCCCGCCACCACCACCAGCTGCTGCTGCTACACCCCAGCTGCTGCGGCCGCAGTCGCCATCGCTGCGGCAGCTGTCAGAGCTTGACGCGTTGGCCGCTGCCGCCTACGCGCTCGTCCCGCCTCCCCACCCGCATGGCTATGGCCATGCTGTTGGTACAGCAGCAGTGCAATGGCCACAGGAGGATTCCAGGGCAGGCGCGGGTGCCATGCAGGCTGCCTCCTCCGCTCACATGCCGCAGCCGCAGCCGGGCTATGGCGCGGGCCGGCCTCGAGCCCTCCCCCCTCCCCTGGACCTGACTGACGTTGACAACGGGCCTACAGGGCACGCGCAACCAGAGCTTGACAGCCAGCTTCAGCAGCAGCACCCCCACCTGTACAACGGGGCCCTGCAGCAGCAGCAGCAGCAGCAGCAGTACTACGGCCAGGCGCCGTCGTCTCCGGTGCCCTACAGTGCCAACGGCAGCGTGCACTCCCCACACACGGCTCCCTCCGTCAGCCACCACACCTCCCCTCGCAGCGTGTCCTCCCACTCACACTCGTCTGCGCCACACAGGGTGAGAGAGAGAGAGAGCCCCCGGGCCCGCCTGCACCTCTGCACGCGGCACCGTCACACTGCCTGTACAGCATATGGGTTGTGGGCTGGGCAGGGCGCGCGTGCCTTGGCTGTCTCCTGCGCAATGTAGTGTGTGAGGAGGGAGGCGAGGAGGGAGGCGAGGGTGCGGGCCTGGTGTTGCGCCCTTGTGCCTATACAGCGCAGCGCACCCCCCCACCTGCCTGTTGCTGTCCGGCATGGCGTGTTTGCCTACTCCTTGCCCTGGCAGTGCCCTTCGTTGCCGTGATGCTGGTGTGGTAGCATCCTGTTGCTTCCCGTGGTGTGATTGTTGGCTGCTCAGATTAACACTGCTACAATGTGCTGGCTGAGCAGGCCACGACTCCCTCCGTTCACCCACCATACACCTGAAGTCCTGAACCTAACTGAACTGAACTGAAGTGCACCTGCGCTGCACCCGCACCGCAGACGCTGTCTCGCAGCGCGTCGTCACGGCGGCACCGCGGCGGCACCATGAACAGCATCGACAGCAGTGAGGGCACCAAGGGGCGTGACAAGCGCGCCAAGGAGAAAGAGAAGGAGAAGGAGAAGGAGCGCAAGAAGAAGGAGAAGCACGCGGAGCGGTACAAGAAGGTGAGGAGGCGGGGTGGGGGTGGGGGC
>BDDA01000073.1:159719-195943 GCA_001662385.1 Chlamydomonas asymmetrica
GGGTGTGGGGTGTGTGCAGGTACAGCAGCAGCAGCAGGACGCAGCAGGCAGCTGCAGGGTGGGCAAGCAACACGCGCTGGGGGGTGGGGGTGGGGGGGGCGGGCCAGGGGACGTGTGTTCAGGCATAAGAGTGGCGCGCAGTCGACCGCTTGACCTGAGGAAGCCTGCAATGTATGGTCCATCTGGATCATGCAGTCCTGCTAGTAGCAGCCAAGGCCTGCGTGTCTCCACAGTAGCATGTGCAGAGGGAGGACGTCAGCAGGCAGGCACCTTCTGACGCTGACACGGCTCAGCTTGCATTCGCCTCCATGTGTGGATTTCGCCTAGGGCTGGTGCTGCTGGGTTGCTGCATTGACACGCCCCATGCCCCAGCAGCCTTGCTGCGGCGTGTCACAGGATGGTCGCACCGCTCCTCACCTCCTCCTGCTCCCTGCATCCATGCACGGCTGTGCGTACGCTCCCTTTCCCCTCCTGCCTCCCTGCCCTCCCACACACCGCATGCGGGTTGTGCTCATGTCTGCCCCAGGCCACGGGCAGCTCCTGATCGCCACCACCACCGCTCTCACATGACTGCATGTGCTGTGCGTGTACAGGGCGAGCTCATCCAGCGCACTGACAGCGGCCGCGCCTTCTTCACCCCGCTGAGGCCTGAGCTGCGCTGGGAGCCCGACAGCCCCACAGGCTCCGCGCCAGGGGCGTGGCCGGATGACGCGTAGCGGGAGCAGCAGGTCACACTCCCCCACCCGCCCCTACATGTGGCTGAGATGCTCCCGGATGGCGAGGGTACTGGTCTTGACCAGCGAGCGCCTACCACCTGCAGTGGGCATCGGACCTTCCAGGGCTATCCTGGGACCTAATATTCTGAACACAACACCCAGCAGCCCATGGTGCAGACGCCTGCACCGGCTGCACGTCGACTTAGCTTCCTTTCAGCACTGTCTTGCCTTTTTCAACTTGCTGCCGATGTATTTGCGCTTCAGCACTGACGAATGGCATTTGGAGGCTATCAGGGATGGCTGAACTGCATGTCACGTGCACCGTATGATCCTGGCAGCAGCAGGATCACACCCACTTGTGTGGTGGTGGTCTTGGACCCGTGGTGCGTGTGACAGTCCTGCACTCCCTGACTGAGTTTGGAGCGACGGTGGCGCATTGCTTACCTCTGTGGATCGTTCGCCCCCGGCGCCCCCCTCCCCCCCAGCATGCCTCTCCTGCTCGCGTAGGCGTGCATAACGTGATCTTGAAACTGCCTTGGCTGTGGTGTCACCGCCCAGCCACACCCCGACGCACTGGACGTGTCCTGTGGCAGCAGGGAATAATCACATACCATCCCTACAGGCAGCACCCACTTAAAGCTGTCTGTAGGGAAAACAGCTGTCTGAAAACAGCTGAGACACATAATCGAACTTTATTCATTGCGCAACACAAGACGCCGCAGCTTTGCAAGTTTATATAAGGGGGCATACAGTAGGGTAGGCGCCGATGGTTTGGTCCGGGACGGATACGCTGGCTCTTCCTTCTTCCTGGACGCATACGGTAGCTCGACCTGTCACTGACACTGATGCAGTGATGCGGGGCAGCAGCGCTGTGCCTGTTTGCTGCCTGTGGGCTGCATGGCACACGCGCGTTCAACCCGAGACGGGCCAGCGGGAGGCTCAAGCCGGCCGGTGTTAGCGGTACCCGGGCTGATATGTTATATTTGGTGGTTGGTGGAAACAACGCCTCGCACACCAGGAGGCGAGCGAGGGCGCGCGCCGGCGTCCTATCCTATTATGACAGTTTGCAGCATGTGGCGTGCCGGTTGTCCAAGTCTTGGGACGCGCGTGTCTGTACTGTGTCCTATCCTATTCTATCGGCTTGCAGCGTGCGACGGGTGGCTATGCGCTCCACTTGTGGTGGTGACAGGGGCTGGTGTGCGCTGCAGTGCATTTATGGGCAACTGGGCCCCTGATTGTATTCACCACTGCAGCGTGTCGTGTGTCGTCGAGGCATGCGCACCTGGCCGGGCAGGTGAGGTGAGCAACAATAACATTCACTGCTGCGCCAATTCACATCGTATCCTACATGCGCCACAGCGTGTGCACGGGTGCGCGCGCTTGCTCTGATCGTATCGTATCGTATCGTCTCATCGTATGCATTACATGCTACACACCCACCCACACGCGCTGATGGCGGGAAATCGGGTACAGCCCGCCTGCACTTGCCATATGCCATATGCCATGTACAAGTATGCTGTTGCTGTGGCGTCTCTGATTTCTGTGCACCCGTTAACCTTTCTACCATACTGAAGTCCGGTTGTAATGGAGACAGGCTCAGCGTGTTCCTTCATTATGTCAAGCCCTCTGGCATGAACAGCCGGCAGGCAGGCATTTGGGAGGGAATGCATAACTTGCATGCATGCCCTTGAAGAAGGCAATGACCACCTGGGTGGCTTCACATCCGGGGGCCGATGCATGTGTCTGCATTCTGCACCGTGGTATGGTACGCACCTTGAAAAGGTGTGTGCACAGCTATACAGGCAACGATGAATGCAGCAGTGACGTCAGGGGAAGCAGGTGTGTACTGTATTTGAAGCAAACCTGACCAAGATCGCACACAGCCATACAGTATGATCGCATGACAGATTGGGGGTAAGCAGGAGTGAATGGGACGTGTGCAACGGTGCCTGTTCCGTAGGGATGGGCAAGAGTGGTGAGCATGAGCAATCAACGTACTTCAGTGCCAGTTGCTGTTGTGTAATGAGTGAATATGAGTGGTGCATTAGTGCATTACTACTTCTGTTGCTCCCTGCATGGTGCAAGGACCAGACATAGGACACAAAGCACAGCGGAGCACGCAGTGAGGTCTGGTGGGCAACCACCGCTCGCCAATAACGGAAGTGCGCATCAACAAACGAGAGGTAATAAGGTTAAAGCCCGCGCAGAGGGTCAACGGGGGGAACAAGTGTGCAAGGCATGCTGTGTTAGATACTGGTATGTGGCATGCAAGCAGGGCCCTTGATACCTCCGGTCCTCAAGTGTGGGGCAACGGACTGGTGGCGGCAGCTCGAACACCGTCATGCACAAGCAGGTGAAGGTGAGCTGTGGAATTGGATGCTCTGCGCCTTTTGCGTGCCCAGTCCGCGGGTCAAGGTAGCCGCCCTGCTGCTTCCTTGCCAAGCAGGGCACAAGGCGTCCCTGACTCCCTGTGCCCAGGTCAGTTGAGCAAGGTAGTGTGACTCCGTGGACCACAATCAAGCGGGCGTAGGTGGAAGCATGCTGGCAAGCAGGGTGGGACGCACAATGGTGTCAAGGGGCTGGGAGGCCGTGCGCACAGGCCTGCCAACTTGAAACAGGCTGGAGGATACTTGGACTCGTATGCATGGCCTGGGGCCTCATGCAGTGCGATGTCGAGGTACCTACCTACCGTACATAACACCCGACTTGGGGCTCCACTCCTGTGCGACTACCAACCATTGCCGCAAACCACCACGTGATGAGAACGCTCACACGCCTGGCGTGGTAGGTGGTGACCGTGGTCACCGCAGCGCTGATGGGCAACCCAAGGCGTGCGCAACACGCTGGTCATCAGTGGTGGACGCCAGAAGGGCTTGCGGGTGTTGTGGTGTGTTAGTTAGCGGTTGAGTGATATCACCTGTGACTGTGTGGATTACACTGGCAACTCCAACGTGAAGCGAATTGCAGGATGGGGTTACACCTGCTGGAGGGACAAGATCAAGGAGAGGGTGGGGCAGGCCTGACAGCCACATGTTGAAATGAGGGTGACAACGAACACCACATGAATGACGAAATGGACCAGCACATTGTTGCCCTTTGGTCCTGCAGACCTAGCTGGCAATCAGAGAATCGGCGCTGGGTTTGCTTCAGTAAGTAGGGGCTGGCAGGTGTCAGCACACATGGTGGGCAACGCCCATGCCCATGCATATGTGTACGCATGGCAGAGCGGCGCAGCGGTACAGCCTCACAGTCATGCATGTCATCAGCGCTGCGCTGCACAGTGGGAGGCAGGCAGGTAAGTGGGCGCAAGGACGTGCGCTTGCAGCACACAGCATGCGGTGCACGACAAGAAAACACCAATGAGGCGATGAGCCTGCTGGCTGATCGCGCAGGAAAACTGGAAAAGTAAGCCTGTACGAGGCTGGCGAGGCGCATGTGCATGCGCAGTCATTCGCACGAGCAAGGCAGGAGAAAAGATACCGATTTCGACACGTCGACACCTGCAGATGACGTGTCTTTCTCCATACATCCAGAAACAGTAACGAGCGCAACACGCACAACTCGCACAGCAAAATCCTTGTCAGGCACATACATGCTGGCTGCGGGGTGTTGTTGTTGTGCGTGCGGTACAGCTCACACACGGCCGGCTTTAAAATGGGGTTCGTACCGCGACGCGCAAATACCTGATGGTGACAGTGTGGCAGTGTGGCGGCGGCGTCTCCACCCAGCCCTGCCATGATCGCTCGAACGCTCGCACATCGCTTGTACCGCAGATATGATGAGTATCGGCATGCACATGGTCGCACGCTTGCTGTCACCCAAGGCATAGAGCATTCACACGAGCGTCATGAAACGCGTGGCAGCGCCATTCGCATGGGGTGAATGGCGAGACACACTGCAACAAGTGCAGGGACATTGAAGGGGTGGTGGGAAGCCGCACACATACGCCACACCTGCATGGTGTAGGGACAGCCCACCAGGCGCAGGTGCAGGCGGCGGTGTGGTGTGGTGTGGTGCGGTGTGGGTCCACAGGATGCAGCACCTGCTATTCGGTCACACGATGGTGCGAAGAGCGTGTGGGCGCAAAAGGAAGCCGCAGCAAGGGCCCACAACTCAAAACACGGACAAACGGTAGAAAGATGGAAACACACCATGATGATGAAAACAGATCCGGCTGCCGACGGAGCATGGGTTGCGGTGCGTTCCGGCATGCAGGTGCGTCCCGAAACTGCATCGTGCACCACGTTCATGTCAATGTGAAAAGCGTACGTCCAAGGCGGAAAATCGCTGGCCAGCAGTCTGTTTGCTGGCCCATGCGTTGAGGTCCTCCAGACGAGGTTCCCCGGACGAGATTGGCATAGTCGTTTTCAAACACCACATGGTGTAGCAGTGGTGGGGTCATACACTGCACATCTGCACAAGGCCTCAGCCTCGTCCCGGCCAGCGCCACACGCTCGCCCATGCGCACGCATGACATTCTGGGCAATGCCAAAAACACTGCAGAAACACAAGAGGATAGCAAACCGATTGTACGGGCCGTTGCACGCAAAACTTTGACGCACGGGACAGTATGGAGGCGAATGCACGCGGTCGGCAGTGCTGCAAGGACTGGCGGAGTCGACGCACGGAGAGGAGCGCACAGTGGGGATATGCCTAGGTAGATCAAACATTGGCGGCGAGCTCAGCGAGTTACTTGTATGCGCCGTTGTAGACAGAGGGCAATGAGCCAGTAATCCACAGTGGGGGCGAAACCTGACTGGCTGGTAGATGCAGGTGGAGGGAAATCAGCGGGCGATGGACGCCTCATCCGGGAAGCAGTGACCGCCTCCGTGTGCGGCCGCCGTACCGCATGCGAGCGCCAGCAGCAGCGCCGGCAGCACCGCCGGTCCCTCCACCCTCAGCCCTGCCTGCCGCGGCCGCAACCTCCGATTGCTTCTGCTGCGCAACGCCGCTGCCACGCACAGGCAGGCTGTAACGCTCCCATGCGACGCCGTGCGCGACGACGCCGTTCGTCGACGACAACGGATTGGGGCCATGAAGTGCAGCGCTGGCATCAGGCCGTGCGGTGTCCTTAGCCTCACCAGCGAGCTGCTGCGGGCGCTGTGGGTCCTCCTCGCCATTCTGCTGCTGCTGCTGCTGCTGGGCCAGGCGCGGTTCCACCTCTTGTGTGCGCTGCTGCTGCTGCAGTTCGTCCACGGCACTCCGCCAGGTGGTCCCCGCAGCTCCCTCTTCCTCCTTGTCATCACGCGTAAGCGTCTCGCCGCCACCGCTGGCCGCCGATGACGACGCAAGAGGGCTTGCAGCAGGCGCATGCGATGACAGGCGCGAGCCTGAGGCCGAGGCGCCTACGGTTGAGGCGGCAGCAGCAGCAGCTGCTGGCCGGCCCCACTCATGCACCTGCTGGCGCTGCAGCTGCGATTGCATGAGTGCGTTGCCAGCCACCGGAGGCATGCTGTGGAATACTGATGGCAGCGCTGCTGGCAGCACCCCTGTCAGCAGCAGCGCCCAGGTCACGACCAGCAGCACCCCCAGGGCGATGCAGACGCGTGTGAGGGTGGCGGCCTGGCGCTCAGCAGCCGCCAAAAGGTCGGATGCATTCGCAGACGCTGCTGCTGCTGCGGCGGCTGTTGATCTGGTCCCCGGTGCGGCAGCAGCAGCAGCAGCGGTGGCGGCGCTGCGCGTGTGTCCATGTGCACTCGCAGTGGCAGCAGCGCCCGCACCACCACCACCAGCGCCACCACCATCAGCGGCCGTAATGGCAGCTGCCTTGAGCTCATGAACGTCCCTGAGCAGCAAGCAAGCGCACACGCACACCGGCACGGCATAGGCATCATAACTCACACACCTGTGCACTGCGCTGACCCTCTGACAACCCGGGCGCCAGCGACGGCGCACGTGTCAAGATGGCAGCCTGGCAACGGGACACCTGGTTTAGAAATGGATGTGTTTCACCCAGGTATTCAAAGCTTGCCAGGCGCCCGGAGCGCCCCTACCTCCCTCACACACACGTGTGTACGCAGGTCGGCCCCAGCCAGCGCGTCGCCGCCTCAACAGCGCCCAGCTGGCTGGCCTCAGCACAAGGCGTCAACAAGGCATGGAGCAGTGCAGTCAGTGCAGCTGCAGCGTCCATACACACCCGCCCCTGGCCACACAGCCGCACATGCTTACCGGGACAACTCCTGCAGCAGCGTGAGGACGGTGTGCATTGCACCGCCATCATCCTCTCCCGGCCCTCTCCGCGCGTGCTGCTGCTGCAGCACCAGGCCGACCGTCTTGGCCTGCGCCTGCAGCAGCGCCATGTGCTGCGGGCTGTGGTGCGGGCCGTGTGGGTGCTCAGAGTCGCTATTGTAGCCTGCAGTGAAACACATGCACGCATGCATGCATGGCATGCATCATCACGCACTAGTCACCGGGCAGCCCACACTGGCAGGCAGCGCATCCCTCATGCAGGCCGGCGCCTGCCGACCTCAGCGTTTGGCATGCATGGATGTTAGATGCACGTCCATAGGTGAATCGTGACAGTCTGGTGAGCAATACAATGTTCTGCACGTGACACCTAGGTGGCACCGGCCACCGCCACACAACCCCCCTACTGACAACCACGCTTCCCTCCCGCTCTCTCCACATCGCGATACCCGTTATGGCTACAACGATAAACCACTCAACCCTCGAGTCCTCACCTGATCCTGACCCGGCAGAGGCAGCGGAGGTCCATTGCTCCTGAGCATCAGCAAACATGCTGGTCTGATGGAGCAACACGCCCGGGCCCCCGCCTGGCGGCGTAGCGCTGCCATGCACGGCTCCGGGCCGGCCGCCACCGCCTGCACCGCCACCAGCAGCAGCAGCAGCAGCAGTGCATGCGGAGCCCCCAGCAGAGGAAGAGGACGCTGCGCGGCCCCCCCGTGTGTTGGCGGCGGTGAATGAGCCTGCGGCTGCTGGCGTCAGCGCAGCGGAGCCCGCCGGTGACTCCTCCAGGGAGGCGTACACCTCCTCACCCTCACCCTCCTCTGCCGTTGCGGGCAGCAGCGGCGCACTGACGCTCCCCGCAAGCGCGTGCAGTAGGCCTGCGCACGCACGGCCACACAGGCAGGCAGGCAGGCAGGCAGGCAGTTACACGCACAGTGCAAGTCGCCTACATGGCCCGGCAGTGGCAGCGGGCACACAACGTGGGCACATGACGTATGCACTCACGCGCGCATACAGCCAACACTTCCACAACACATGCTGCCAAGGCGTGGTACTGGTGCTCCATGCATGCGGCCCCCACACACCACACCACCCACGCAGGACGCACCATTGGCCGCTCCCGCTCCCCCTGCAGGCGCCGCCCCCAGCGCTGAGCGTGCGGTGAGCAGTGGGTCGGTGTTCGGCGCAAAGGCGGTGGAGGAGGTCACGGAGGGCCACCTGGCAGCAGGCACCCACGTCACGCGGCGGAGGCAGCAGCAGGCAGCAGGCAGAAAGCAGCAGCAGCACAGCGGGGTAAGAGGAGGTGGAGGCGGGGGTGGAGGCAGATGCGAGGCTGGGAGGTGACATGAGGAGCCGCCGCGTGCAACCGGCAGGCGCCGCGCTTGCTGTCGGCTGCACAACACATGCACATGTCGATTGCAGGTGTGTACTGCTGACATCACCGCATGCCATTCAGTGTGTGTGGCAAGCACCGAGAGAGGCACTCATGCAGGTAGGTGTTTGTTTCACCGGCCCTGTTTCCAGCCCCTTGCAGATTCACAAATGCAACTGGCACCACATCGTCCTGGGCAACGCCATTGCAGTGTTGTAAACCTGCAACTGTTTAGTACCAGCATCCGATCAGCGGTGGCCATGGCGATCCCACTCACACAGCGTGCTTGCTCACGGCTGCATGCCCCGCACTGTATTGGTCTGCCGGGCCCACCCCGCACCTGTGAGATGTCATGGAGGGCCGCCGGGCTGCTGCCAGCGCGGCAGCCGTCACAGAGCCCGTCACGGACGCCTGCACACGTGGCACGCCGCGCTCACATGGCATCGTGGTGTCATCCATCACGCCCTCATACTCCCCGCTGCTGTTGCCGGCAGCATGCAAGGCGGGGCCGGAGGGATGACCCAGATCGCACGCATCGCCGTCGCCCCCCGCGCTGCTGCGCGCAGCTGCCACGGCACCCAGCGCCCGCTGCTGCAGCCATGCATAGTCAGCTTCCACCAGCTGCCTTGCAAAGTCCAGGAAGGACTGCATGGAGCTCTGCAACCAGACAAGCAATGTGCGTGGCAATATAAACTTCCGGCAACCGCACAAGCCACACACGCAAGATTTGAGATGAGACCCAAAATGCACACGCTCCCAAGTCCCAACATCTGACCAGTTACCCAGTGTGTCAGCATCCCAGCCAGAGCAGTAACGCTGCATGCTACTGGTTCAGTACAATCAGCCAGTCAAGCACCTTCTGCAAGCACCACAATAACTCGTTACAGCCAGGGAGCCGCTCTGGTTGCACGCAACCGAACGAACGTGCCTGCGCGCTGTCTGCCATGAGGTTCTCAATCGTCGCCGCCAGCGGCCACGGCACGCCCGCGGTGCAGCGCACAGCGTACTTGATGTCCAGGTCCGCTCGGTCCTCCGCGGCTAACGTCTCAGCTGCGCTACCGCCCGCACCGTCCACAGGGTCGGCGGCTGCTGCTGCGCCGCCGCCACCGCGACCCGCCAGCGGCTGAGCGTGCGCTGTCGCGGGCGGCGCTGGCACTGCAGGCAGCTCGGTGGCGGTGAGAGACAGCGCGGTGGCGAATTTCGAAGAGCCTGCGTCAGGTGCAAGCCCGCTTAGGTGCTGAATAATCTCTCAGTCACAGGCGTGTGCACCGCCGTGTGTGCCCTATGCAAGCTGTGTCGAGGCAGCGCGAACGCCCACGCACCTACAAGGTTCATGACGGTGGTCTCGGAGGTGACCGTGAAGGAGCCGTTGTGGTGCCACACGACTCGCTGCTGCTCGCGCACACGCACCCCCTCGGACGACCCTGCTCCAACCTGCCATAGGTAGGTAGGGACTGGGCTTAGCCACCACGACTGTACGCGTTACGGCAAGTTTAGGCACGTGCGCCCGGCTTCCAGTTCCACTCGAGATGATGGAAACGAGAAAGGACCATGACCCACCATGCGCTTGATAAACTCAGGCAGGACCAAAGGACGTGTGAAGTCCACCGTGCGCACCCCACTGGACCATTCGCCCACTGCCGCATTTGGATCCTGGTGGCAGCCGACAGATGTGCATCGTCAAATACTTGTTACGCACGGACGTAAGGCCTCCGTCATGCATGGAACAAGACGATATGCAAGGCCTGTGCCAAGGAGTAGTAGTACTGGCGCGCTTCGTTTCGTGCAAGCACAAAAGTGATCCAAGCGGTGCCAAGTTGAAAGCCAAGTTTCATCCTTGCATAGTAGCACTGACGCACCTTGTTAAACTCCTTGTGATACTCCCTGGCAGCTTCAGGGTCTTCATACAAAAGGCGCCACAAACGTTGCGATGTGCACGCAGGCAAAATTACAGCGACTTCGACCCCCTTCACCATTATCAGTCCAAGTACCAAACAGGGCTGCTGAGACCGATTATAATTGTGGTAGCTGTTTGCGACAAGCGCTCAGTCCTGCTCTAGGTCAACCGCTTGCCTCAAAACTTTTCAAACCATCTGAATGGTGAACAGCCCTGGTGGGCGGGCGAAGACAACTTCGTGGATGGTGACAGAGCCCCTTTCATACGCTGATTAGATTAAGCACCTTCATTAGCACGACACATTGCGGTGCTGTGCTGGCGTTTGTCGTTCGGTCTCGAGCATGCTGCCCGAATATGAGACCACCAACATGGCAAACACCAACGGCCGGACCTCCGATGGAGTTTCATCTGTGTGTTTGATGTTCATGTTCATCTCACCTCACTTCCCCTGCACGACCACGGGATAGTGGAGTAGCGTTTGTGCTACCGACAACCTTGGACTTGGGGTTCCACTGAAAGCCACTCTGTCCCGGTTGAAACGTGAATTATGCTGCCTGCCTGCCTGAATTCGTGAACGCAACAGCAGCAGCTTATTGTGTCTCGTGCAGAGCGCGTGCTTGCCCTGCGCCTGCGCTGGAGAAGCCGGCACGGGGCTTCCGTTCCCAGCCTGTCGGCATCTACCTTTCTCTGATTAAAGGAACATCGCCTGACTATGGCTCACCAACAATTGGGTGCTGGGCAACAGCCGCCCGCAGTGCTGGACGCAATCTCCCGCCTACGCTACGATTCACGGTTTCATGATGTCACGTTCCTGTGCGAGTGCGATGGCGTCAAGCTGGGTGCAAACCGCTCCTTTCTTGCAGCACGCAGCGAATACTTTGAGAAGATGCTCTTTGGCTACATGTCAGAGTCAGCCTCCACAGAGATACGACTGGCAGACGTTTCCGGTGCGTGGGGGCTTTTCGGTTCTGGCAGTCGATTTAGGCTTGACCTGCCTCTAGACTGCTTGCACTTGCAATTCTGCCTGCACCTCTGCCTGCAACCTCGCGGGCTCGTCCTTGGCAAGCCCTCCCTGTTTGGCGCAGCCCTCAAGTCACAAACCGCCCTGTCAGCTTGACCTGTTACCCTCCACACGTATGTCCATGTCTCAGGGGAGGTGAACTGAACGTGCCGCTGTCTGCTTTGTTTATGCCTATGACGCAGGCGCTGCCCTGTGTATCGTGTTGGACCACTTGCATGGCCTACCTCTACAGCAGCTGACCGCAGCTCGTGAGGCTCAGGGAGGCACGTCCTCTGTTGCAGGACCAGGCGCAGGTGGCTCGCCTCTCCTTGTGCAGCAGGCTAGCTCAATCGCGAGCGCTCTCGATGCAGGGCTTGTGGATGCGTACAGCGCTGCTCAGCGTATGTGTCTGCAGCAGTTGCAGGTGAGGCACCTCTCAACCTGGCACTGCAGTGCTTGCACGGCCTGACCGGAGTCCGGACCGGAGTATGATACACTTTTTGACTGGTAGCAGCGTGTGCTTGGCACGGGCTCGCCTGCTGACCGTTCGTTGCTGCAAGTTGAACGGTGATTGATATGTCTTATGGACAAGAGTTTGCCTGTTGGCAAGCATGAGATTACACTATGTTACTGTTACCAGGCGGAGCTGCTGGAGCTGTTTGAGCGGTCTTTATGCTACGAGACAGCTGCGCCAGGTGTGTTGCCATGCTGGTGCACCCCGCCGTGGTAGCGCACCACTTGCCAGACGTGAGAAACGTCTTATGTTCAACAATATGCTTGCAAGCTTCTCCTTTCCCGTGGTGCCTCCTGCAGTGCAACAGTTGTGTTGCCGGGCCGTCTGATGGCCGTGTACTTATTCCACATGACACGTCATGCACACCGCCCGCCTGGTTTCGATGGGCCATGCTGTGGTTCTGAACTTTCCTTGCTGTGCAGTACTGAGCCTGAGCCTGGCACACCGCCTTGAAGGTTTATCAACTTTGGCAATAAGCAAGTGGCGAACTCGCCAGTCACCCCTGGCAGCGTCGTTCTCTCCAAGTGAGCATCATCGATCGTCACCCGGGGTGTCTTGACGATAGCCTTGACGCTGAACCTCATAGCTACCATAACTGAACATTATATAGCTTGCCAGGCTGTACTGCACGCGCTCTGTGGCAACACTACTCGGCGACAACTGGCCAACCAACCAGGGCTTTGCACACTTGGCGCCTGTTGGGTGCAAGCAGCCGCGTGCCTTGTGGGCGCAAACGCCCTCAACCCTGTGACCCATCAGGACAGCCTCGACAGACACCTGCTGGGTTTCAACCTCACCAGTGACGCAACTGTTGCGAATGCTCTTGCCGCAGACATGGCGCTGGACGCTGTGGTTGCTTGCGCGTCCGCGGCGCGCGCAGCTGGCTGGTGCACGTCAACGGCTCTGCTTCAGGTGCGCGCGCACCTGCCTGCCCGCGCATGTGCATGCTTCCGGTGCATGCGGCAGGGCTGCGCGCTGCAGTTACGCTGCAGTTAACTCCTGCACACAGGCTGTTGCACACGTGCGTGGTGCTTTGGCCGGCGAGCGCACATGCCTGTATGTACGTGCTTGCGAGCGTGCCTGTTCCTCGCTGTGTTGCCTGCAGGGCGCGCACGTGTGGGCCAAGACTCAGCTGCAGGCGCAGCGCTCGGCAGCGGCGGCGGCAGCAGCCACAGCTCGCGCCCTGCAGCCCAAGCCCGCTAGCACCGCCGCTACCGCCGCCGCGGCAATCGCCGGCAAGGACGCTGGCACTGACGCTGACGCGGTGCAGCGCGGCTGCGAACGCAGCGTAGCGCTGCCCATGTCATATGACACGACGTCGCCACAATCCCCCACCACAGCAGGCGCAACCGGCGGCTCATGCGGGCCCTCGGCTGCGGCGGCGGCGGCGGCCGGCAGGGCGCTATCAGAGGCGGTCGCGGCGGCGGTCGGCCGCCCGCCACGCGCGCGCCCCGCCGCTGACGGCGCGTCGGGTGAGTCCACGCCTCCCTTGCCTCCCTCCCCGCCCTCGCCCTCGCGAGCGCCTGCGGCACCACAAGCGCTGTTCAAGCAGGCCGTGCTGGCGTCCGCCACATCACTCAGCTCCTCATCCTCCGCCTCTGGCTCAGCCTCAGCCTCAGCAGCGCAAGCGGCCACAGCGGCGTCAGCACCAGCAGCGCCTGGTGTGGCGGTGGCGTCAGTGTCGTCCTCCCGAGGTGCGTCCGGCTCGGGCTTGCGGGCAATGATAGGTGATGGCACCGCGCGCTCCGCCTCGCTGTCTGGCCTGCCATCCATGCGCTCCGCCGTGTGCAAGCTGTGCGGGGCGGTGTCGCTGCCGGGCCGTAAGGCGCGCGCAGCGGCGAGGGATGCAGCCAGAGCGGGAGGCGTGGCCGGCAGCGCCAGCCAGGCGCTTGGTAGCGGCGGCAGTGCGGCTGGTGTTGACTGCCAATCCGCTGCACCGTCACATTCTGCAAGCGCAGGCAGCAGTGATGATGAGGACGGTGGCTGCCCCCCCAACCACCACAGCGGCGCGCCAGCGCAAGCAGGCCCGGCATCCGCTTCAGCGCCAGTGCCAGCAGCAGCAGGAGCGGTTGTGGCAGGTAGTGGTGGTGGCGGTGGTGAGGAGGGCGGCGCCGTGATCGTGTCCGACCCATCGTCAGCAGCGTGTCGCGGCGGCGCGCTGTGGGGCGTGGAGGATGGCGTGGGCGGCGTGAGCGGCGAGGACGATGAGGGCTGGTGGGCCGGCGAGGAGGGCGCTGGTCGCCTCATGCGCGCGCTGCTGAGGAGCGTGGTGCAGGTGAGAGCGAGCGCTGCCGGCAGGTGGCGTAGCGGGTGGGGAGGGGGGGGAGGGCGCCGTGACCGGGGCAGCGCGAAGCGTTGCGGTGATGGAGGCAGGGTGTGTCATCTGCAGTGCAGTACCATCCATGGCCTGTGTGAAGACGAGGGAGGTGGTAGCCGGTGATCCACACATACTTCAATACTTGTGTCCAAAGCCTCAAAGGCGCAAATCAATCCCACTGGTGCCATCACCCAGGCAGTGGATGTGACTTGGGCTGTCAGGTCTGCACATTGCAGCGCCACAGGCCTGCTCCGGGTGTCATGCCTTGCCGTCGCTAACGTTGTGGCCTGGCATGCCATATGACGTGACGCGCGCAGGTGCTTGACCTGTCGTGCATCTCGCCTGACCTCATGGACGGCCTGGTGCTGCGCTACAAGCTGCTGACGGATGCGGAGCTGGCGGCAGCGTACAGGTGGGTGGGCATAGTATTGGCGCGCGGGCGGTGGCGCTGCTTGAGACTAATGTATCTCTGTGCATGTCATCCCATCAAACCAGAGACAGACTGCGTTGTGTAGCCGAGCGTGCCTTCCCGGGTGTGTGGTGTGGCGCACAACGTCCGTCTCTCTGCATTGCACACATGCACACCGCCCCCCCGACCCCAGCCGCAGCCTTGTACTCGCTCCAACTCGCCCCCACCTACACATCCCACCTACCACTGCCTGGCGTGCAGGTCCCAGCTGCAGCGCAGCCTGCTGGTGTACCCGCCGCCCATCGCGGGCTCCTGCAACGTGCTGGACTTTGCGGTGCGCGGCTGCACCATGACCACGACGCCGGGCCCAGCGGGCGCAGGCACCGTCATCCTTGCCAACTCAGCGTCCAAGCACCAGGCGGCAATCACCACCCAGGTACTGCCTTGCACTGTTGTACACCCTCACCTGCGGGGACCCGCTCCAACACCAGCGTTGCCATGCGCTTGCGCATGCGCTGCGCTTTCACCCATGCAAATTGCGCATTGATTGCATTTGTATGTAGTTTTATTGTTGAAGCCTGCTGGTTGTTGCCCCTTGATACGGACGGCGCCTCGCGTGTGTGTATGTGTGTGCGTGTATGTGTGCTACCGTGCGCAGCCCTTCACGTCTGGCCGCCACACCGTGATGCTTAAGACGCTCGTGTACGCAAACTACTTGTGGCTCGGCGTCGTGGCGGCAATCCCACGCGCCACCACCACCACCGCCACGATGGGTGGCAGCGGCGCCAGCGGCGGCGGCAACGGCGGCGCGCAGGCGCAGGGCGGCAACGCCAACCACCTGCAGCAGCTGGTGGCCCAGCAGCTGACCCAGCCGCGCGCTCAGCAGCAGCAGGCGGTCATGGCGGGCGGGGGAAGGGCAGTGGGCGGGGGCGTGCTGATGGGTGGTGCTGGTGTTGACGGCGGCGGCGCGGGCCGTGCAGGCCCCGTTGTCAACCACAACGCAGCTGCTGCGGTGATGGGCGGCTCTGGTGCAGGCGCGGGCACGGGCGCAAGCGCTGCAGGTGTGCAGCGCGCAATGCAGTACGGCGGCAGTGGTGGGGTCGGTGGCGGCTGCGGCAGTGGCGGCAGTGGCGTGGCTACGAGCCCCGAGCCCCAGCAGTACGACCCCCCGCTGCGCGGTGATGAGCTCAACTCATGGCCAGGCAAAAGCGACAAGGTGAGACCAGCTGCACATGTGAGATCTGACTTGTGCTGGCAGTGCTCAGTCGTGTCCGTGAATCGTTGGGTGGTGGGGGTGCGCCGGTTATGTTTATCGTCTGATGGCGGAGTACACTGGTCTTTACGCCGCCTTAACAGCGGTGAGCTGCTGCTGCTGCACGCGCCTAGCTTGTAATAGCGCCGCTGGCCATGCACAGTCAGCGTACTGGTATCCCCAGCTGCCCTTCACTTGTGCAGGGCCAGGTGCCTGACCCTGCGTATGCGCACACGCACGCACGCATGCACGCACACACCACACGGGAATTACACTGCATGGCCCCACGCGAGCACATACCTGTAACCCGCCCTGCTGGCTGTGATGGCTGCGCTGTCTGTGATGGCTGTTGTGGTTGTGCGCAGGCGTACCTGTACGGCAGCAACGACGCGCTGGTGCGCTCGTACCGCGACCAGTACGACGCGTGGCTGGGCCACACGGGCGGCTGGCAGGGCGTGGGCAGCCTCATCAAGATGGTCGTGGACATGGACAGGTGCGACGCACTTCACGCGCCTGCCTGCACTGCACCTGCCTGCCTGCCTCCTTGCCTGGCCCGCTGGCCCAACACACCTGCGGCCTTGCGGCTGCGGTGTGGCACGCAGCGTGTGGCCGCCGTGCACGTGCTGTGCGGCCCAGCAAGCAATCTGCCAGCATACCTTGCATGATGCTGCATACAACCCACAGGCCGGTTGCTTGCCGTTCTGTCACACACACACACAGCATTCGCTTGTCGAAATGACAAGTAAAGTGGCTTATGGCCCATGCGTTGGTGCTCATGCACAAAACGGCGGCCAGAGCGGCCGCTGCCCTTGTAGCCAAGTACATGCACACGGCTGGCTGGTGGTGGTGGCGCAGTCGCTGCTATGCATATCGGCACGGTATCACATGCAGGGCGCCACGTGATGCGTTGGCCTCACGCACCTTGGCCTCACGCACGCTGACACCCTGTCTTGCGCCTGGGGCTGTACGCTACATGTGCGTGTGCAGGCGCGAGCTGTGGTTCTCCGCCAACGGCGGCCCGCTGCGTCGCGGCTTCAGTGGGCTGCCGGGCGCTGTGTACCCCTGCGTGTCGCTGCAGGCGCCCGCCGCCGTGGAGCTGTGGTACTGCGGATGATGTGGGGCGGGGGTGGTGGCGGGTGATGACGGGATTGGTGACGCGCTGGTGTCAGGCGTGTGAGGCATGAGGGATGAGGCCTGACACGATGGTGACACATTCGCTGTGATGACGACGGCGATGGTTGTCAGTATGGCTGGTGTTGAGAGGCAGGCAAGGAGGAGGAGGAGGCCGTACGGGCGGCTTTTGCCGCAGGTGTTCAGGGGCTGTGGCGCGCCTCTCTCTGCTGCTTGTGTGGCGTCTGCCTCTGGCCTGGCTGGCCAGGACTGCTGGCGCTGCGCTGGCAGGCGGCTGGCTGGTCCCACTGGGGATGATCATGGTGGTGGTGGTGGTGGGGTCCATGTGATGTCACGCGCTGTCGCACCGCCAAGGCAAGCGCCTTGCACTGGCGGGGTTTAATGCAGATGTGTGTAGGGGAGGCCTCAAGGGTTGCGCATGTGTGTGTGGTGATTGTGACCCCGGTTCCGTTTGTGTGCATCAGTGCCAGGCAGTGACACTACCGTACCAACACGTGTTACGTGACGTGGAATCAATCACACCAAAGAACTCGTGTCCCACTTGGCTTCCACAACCTCATCTCAAGCGATTACGCGTTCGCCTGCCTTCGCTTAGCGGCATCCTGCACGTTTTCCGGCCCTTGACGCTACATTACAGTACCTACCGCTGTTGCTAGCTAGAGCCTACGCACACGCATGTTGTCCCTTCCCCAAGACACGCAAATGCATGCACATGCTGTACATGCAGAGCACCGCTTGATGCGTTGGCACGTAGCATGTAGCACCAGGTCTCTGGCGGCATTGCCATCCCTTTGCGCTGCGAGTTCCTCCCCCTTCTCCTGTGGCGGCATCAATTGTGTGTTTAGAGTTGTTGGTTCCCGTGCATCAATTGGGTGTGTGTGTGTCTGTCTACACCTTGGCAAGTGGCAGCGGGTCGCTACCGTTCGTGCCCTGTCAGAAACGCCCTCACCTGTCAGGGCGTGATCCTCCCAGTGGGGGATGCATGCCGCGCCTGATGCAAGGTTGCAACACAAGGTGGCATTTGGAGACGCAATATGGGCCAATGGTACATGCACGGCATGCACTGCGCATGCCATACACTGCCACCGCATCCCCCCCTGGTGGTGTGGTGACTGGTGGCCCAGCAGGCGGCGGTCGGGCGCGTTGTCTGATGCCACATTAAAGGCCCGCAGGCCCCCGGCTGGCACGCCTCACGCACTGAGGGAGGAAGGGCCTCTCAGCTGACTGTGTCAGCCAGCTTATGACTTCCGCTGGCTGTCATCGCCTACTAGTATGGTTACTCACTGGTCCACCGCGCTCGTAGGTGCCTGTCGTCATCATTTCGCTCTGCTGTATCCGTACGCCACCGCGCACTTGATAACAGACAAGTCTTATTTGTGAGTGCTGCACCGCTGCACATTTGTGTTGCAATAGTCGATGCGAATTATGGGTGTGCCGAATGTACTGTGTCAGGCACGATCACTGGTGTGAGCGCCTGCCCGTGGCTCGAAGCCCCTTTGGTTAAGCCCCCTCCAGCCTCCCCCTCCCCCCTTCCCTGGTCGCCTAGACCTCGCCTGGCGCTACACGCTTCACTCTAGGCCCTGCATCGCCCTCAACCCCCATCTGATACATCACTTGACAGAAAAAACCCTTACCACTCCTGACCAGTTACCTTCCGCCACATGTATCTGTCAGGTGCTGCGCCATTTACCCTGTCAGTTGCTATACGGTGTGTCATGCATGCGCACTGTGGTTTCGCATCATGCACCTGCCACCTGACTCGCTGCCTTCCTGCATAGCTGTGCTGTTGTGTGGGGGTGCCGTCTAATAGTCGTAGTGGTTAACACAGAGGCCCACCCACCGCCTGCGCCTGAGCCAGTGTTGCGTGGCTGTGAATCGTACCTGCATGGCCATATGCCGCCACCGCGGCGATGATACGCCCCCTGCGTGTTGCGGTGTTGCCTCACCACATTTTGAGTTGTTCATAATCATAACTTGCGAGCACACACATGTTGTCACGCATAGCATAGCGTAGCAGCCATCTTCATCCCTTGGGCCCACATCGCGCGGTTGGTGATCATGCAATTGTGGAAAACGAAGTTAGCGTACCCCTCCTTCAGCTCAGCCCCCGATCACGCTTTTGGCTGGCACAGCATGGTGTGCAACGTTTGACTCCGCACTCAACCGCGCTGAGCTGTGCTTCGCTGTCTGTCGGTGTTGAGTGCAGCGCGGCCCCTTTCGCTGAGGGGGCTGGCGACCTCACCCACCGCGCCAACCCACCTGGCAATCCGCTTAGTGCACGTGCACGCGACTCGGCTGCCGTAAGCTCATCGCATGTTGCCCCGACAACACAGGGCACTGCTGACCCTGCCTGTGCTGTCTGTTTCAGGACTGGGGTGCTGATGCCACCCAGGAGGAAGGCCTATGTGGTATATAGTATACTGGCATTGTAGTGTGGCGTTTGGCCACTACACGCCACCTAGTATGCAGTAGTAACTACCGTACCTGCATTCATCCTTCCGTCCTGCCCCCCATGCACACCGCTGCTGGGCTGATGCAACCCTCCTGCATCAATTCATCATGCCACCTGGCACAAGCTGCGCAGCCTCGGGCATTAATGCCAACTGCTGCTGGCGCGCACCTTCCCCCCCTTCTTCTCCCCTCCCCCCTCCCCCTGCACCCCCACATGGCTCCCCTGAGTCCTGCGCGGTGTCATCATACCCCAGGTCTGGTGCACTGCACTCGTATTACTGATGTTGCCGTGGCAGATGGGCGTGTGTCGGCGTCATCAACCTCAACCGTATGTGGATGGTTGCACTGCGTTCACACACACGAGTACGTACTGTTGCGGTTGCAGTGGCACCCTTGCTGTGTGCCACATTAGGGTTGCCTGTACAACACCCTACCTGCAGCATGTGTGTGTGCAACAGGCGAGGAAGGCCTGTATGGTATGCATAGTGACACGCCCAGTTGCGCAAGTCACTCTTATGCACTAGGGATGTCGGGTTGAGAGGCAGCGTCTCACGCGCAGGGCTGGCTGGTATGTACGGGGCGGTGTGATAGGATCATGAGAAGTGCCATCAAGCATTGGGTGCTGCCCGCTGCGCAGGCGCATGCAAGCACACCTCCTCCCACCGCTGTCGTCCTGGCCATCTTCCCTGTTGTGTGCTGGTGCCATCAGGCGACGCAAGGCAAGGCAAGGGTACCACCACCCCACAAGGACAAGCCATTTGTACGTTCAGCCCATTCTGCATACCTGCTTATCAACCCGCTAGCTACATCTGGCTGCTTCGTGTTGAACACGGCGCGCCCTCCTTTTGCGCCACACATCAACAAAGCTTCTCAGCATTTGGTTTATTACTTGATTTGCGCGTTCATCAGTCCTGCCTGTCAGCCCTTGCGTGTGCAGGCCTGCCGTGTTAACTGCGTGCCAGGTGAGGCCGCTTGGGTTCCTTATTTGCTCCGAGAGCGCATTGTTGGCTTTCCCAGTTGCCGTGTCTCCGTATCCGTGGCTTTGCCCAGTCCGTCCAGAGCACCCACCCACCTGGTTGTCGTCGTGTTTCATCACTGATTTGTTGCACAGATTTGGCATTTGGTTCTGTATTTGTTTTATCACTTGGCTGTTGTTCCGTTGTTGACGTTCATTTTAAGCTGTTTGTCTGTCAAAGAGTACACTAAACGTGGGCTGCGCACTGCAGTGCACGGAGCATTGTAACCTAGATGTGCAGCTGCTCAAGGCATGCTTTGACAGTGACACGCAGGTGCATGCGGGGTACCCCGCACCACAAAGGGGCAGCCCCTCTTGGGGTGCACAGCTGCCGCTCTTCGCTGTAGAGAGCCACATGTGCGCCAAGCCCATAATGGTGGAGATGCGGAGGGCAAGCAGTCAGCGGCTCAGATGATACAGCACGCTGGTGTTGGTGCATGGCCGCATTGCACAATGCCAGCGCAGCGTTTCAGCTTGCTATGCATAGGACGCGCTGCTGCTGCCCGCTCAACAAGGTTTGGGCTGTGGTTGCGCTCTTATGTGTGTCACTACGTGTCCCTGTGGTCCCCATCGCCATGTGGAGGCATGACAGGCACTGGCACCGCTTCAGCCACCCCTTCAAGCCTTCCTTCCACACACACGGGCAGATACATCTCTTACAGCCTAATGGAAATCCCAGAGCATCCAGTGGTGCAGCTGGCACAGCCAGTGGTGACTGGTGAACGGCCACACCAGCAGCATGAGCAGCCAGCACTTGAACCGGCATTCACCAACGCAAGGTTAATCAAGTGCAACAGAGCAAACCCAGGAGGAGCAAACCTGCCCTGGCCAGATCCACTTCATGCTTGCCCTACTGGAGCACTCGTGCGTCAACCAGGGTGATGCCGACATGGCGGAGCCCGCTCCCTTGGCCAACAGCATTCGCAGCGCACCATGCCGATGCGCCCGCCAGCGACCCAACCAGCGCCTGCTCTGGCGCCTTGCGCTGGTGTGTGTGTGGGGGGGGGACTGGTGGAGTGAGGTGAGGTGAGGGGCGTGCAGGTGCGAGGCATGATAGCGCAGGTGTGTTTGCGGCCTGGCAGCACTGCTGCACCACACGCGCCTGTGCAACGTGTACATCCCCAGACAGCCACATGCACATAAGTCGACGCCGCCGGGGGCGAGTCGCGCCGCAAGCGTATGTCACATTGCCATGATGGTCATGCGTGTGGTAGCTAGTGCCGACTACCGGCCCCAGCAGGAGTCAAGGAACGCGTATACGACCATATGCAGATCCCTATGCTTCCAAGTCAGGCTTGGCACTGCACACGCCGCACGCAGGCAAGGCCTGATCCCTGCATTCCACCAGCCGCCTCCGTCAGCCGGCCGCGCGCAAGCAGCGCTGCCGACGATGGCAGCTACAGGCTGACACGTGCCAGCAAGCAGCATGAGGGCGGGCAGGTGCACAAATCCAAACCAAACACAAGGACAAAACACACGCCACATGCATGCTTGCACACAGTTAGCTCAAGGTTCTGCCTTGCCGGCCGATCAAATGCCAGGCAGTTCTGCCTTGCCGGCTGATCAAATGCCAGGCGGCTCAAATTTATACAGATCTGTCAAACCTGCCGCGGCAAATCGCGTCGAGTGCTACCCGAGTCAACATGCAATGGTTGGTGAAATCAAGCTACAGCATTGCCTAGGCAGTTGGCGCCACTGTAATCCCCAGAGCCCCTCACTGCGGACAATCCCCAACAGCACATGGCGAATGTGGCATGCAGAAAGAAAAATGGCGCTCCTCGCACGCTCAGGCTGCAGCGTGGAGCCCCCAGCCGCCTGGCGACCTCTGGCTCTGGCTCAGGCCAAAGACACGTATGTACCGTAACTAGAGTAAGCTAACCCTACGCAACAACCACATGGCACGACCTGCTAGCACCTGTGTGCGCTGCATCACACCAGTACGCTGCTGCCCCTGTTTGCCGCGATCAGCGTGATGTTGGTGATAATGAGCGCCGCGCGCCTGGGCGGCTGAGGCCTCTCGCTCTGCGCAGCGCCAGCTGCTGCAGCTGCCGGCATGTACTCATATGCAGACAGGCTGCGCCACTGCGTGGAATGCGGAGGGCTCCATCAGCAGTGGGCTGGCGGTCACACGCAGCACAGGCATGCATGCAATAGCAGCCACCACCTGGCGGGAACATTCACGTACGCTGCCAAGGCCATGGAGGATGCATCAACCAAGGCAGCTGGCTGATCAGTCAGCACCACAGCACCAAAACACCCCTAGCAGAAGAAAAAAGGGGAAGAGTGAAAAACACCTGTGCATGCCAAGTGTAGCACTGTAGCGGCATTGCACCACCGATGACACACACTGCCAGCAAAGGCAACACGCCATCAATCCTTATACAGCATCATGAAAAGCGTTGAGCAATCGCTCAGGGGACAGCATGCAGGTTGCACAGGCAAGAGGCAATGCATGGGATAGCACATGGAACGTCGCATCATAAGTAGGATGCGTGGACGCTACCCAGCCGTTGTCCAACTCAGCTCGCTAGCGACAAGCGGGCGGCCACCCCTCTTCGCTGACCACAGGCGCAAGGCCAGCAGGCCAGCAGCGTAGCACCAACCTCGTAAACACACCTGACAGGCTCAGGGAAGCAAAGGAGTATGAGACAAAACACAGACAGGTCTGTGCGGTACGAAAGAGTCGAGGCGTTATGAAGGGTTGGTGATGCGAAGGCCTGGGTGAGCAAACCAGCTAACTTGATCATGCATGACATCACCACAGCTGTTGGGCATGCCCTCTGGTCCCTACGCCCTCTGGTCCATATGCATGCATGCAAGGGGCATGTGGAAGGTCGTGCGGGGCGACAAGCTCATTTAATCGCCTCCTGGCCGTTGCAACAGACTACATGTCGGCTTGCGCAACCCTGGCATGCATTGCTGGTTACTCCAACAAATACTGTCAGGTACGCGAGTGCACAAACACATCAACACGCAAACACACAACGTGGCAGGCGGATTTACACACACGGTACATCTGTACATCCGGCAACCGGCCTAGGTCGGCATCACCGTGTGGTGGTGGTGGTGGTGGTGGTGGTGGTGGTGGTGGTGGGATATCAACGACGGCTGCGACACGCCGCAAGGTGACAGTGCAGCGGCTTGAAGAACAAGGTCATTCGTTTGGCAAACAGTGAATTTTAATGGTGCTTGGCAGCCAGCATGTGCAGCGCATCGACCGCAGCTGCATCAGCGGCGGCATCGGCGTCAGCATCAGCGTCTGTGCCAGCCGTCCCAGCCGCCGCTGCCTGACCCCCTGCGCCCCAAGCAGCGTCGACACCTTGCCGCAGGGTACACCCACCATCACCTTCATCAGCAGCAGCATGCGCTGCTGCTGCTGCGGAGGCATCCACGGCCTCAGTGGCCATGTCATCATCATACGGGTGGGCGTGCGTGATGCCGCGCTGTGACTCACCCACCGCAGCGCTAGCAGCAGGGAGTGCAGTCACTGGTGAGGCAGCTGCTGGTGCTGGTGCTGCGGCTGGCGCTGCCGCTGCCGCTGCTGCAGCCAGCGAGGACCTCTCCAGCTGCAGTCCCGCCACACAGCACATGGCGGTAAGGCGGCGCAACACGCGGCACGCGTCCGCCGGGCCCACCAGCGGCAGCAGACGGTGCAGGCCCAGCTCCGCATCCTCCAACCCATCCAGCAGCTGCTGGAGCGCCAAACTCGCTGCTGCTTGGCCGGCTGGTGCAGGCATTGCCACGGCAGCACCGGATGCAAGCTTCTGCGTGTACATGTGCGTGTGCTGGTGCTGCTGCGGTGCTTCTGGGCTGGCGGCGGCGCTGTGGTGGTGCGTGTTATCGTCGCTACGCAAGGCCCCGCCTGCAGGTGCGCTGTCGCCAGCGGGCGCAGCCGCGTCAGCGCCACCTCCGCCTATGGCAGATTCGTCAGCAGCATGCGAGGCCTTCACCGCTGTTGCTGCTGCGTTCTGTCCTAGCTGCGGTTTTTGCTGCTCCTCCACTGCCGCATCTGCCGCAACACCTGGAGCAGCTGCATCATCATAGGCATCTGCATGCGCCTCTCCTGCATGCGCCTTGCTGCCGCTGCCCAGCCTCCTGAGCCCAGCAGCGCCGCCTGCTGCTGGTCCTGCCGCTGCTGCTCGGGGGCTGATGGGCTGCACCTGAGCATGAGTGACGGCGGCAGCAGCAACAGCAGCATCCGCTGCCGCTGCACGTGCCAGCAGTGACACATGCATTGTGGCCTTGTCTAACGTGTTGAGCGCCCGCACGAGCTTGGACACACCTGCCGGGGCAGCCCAGGCGCCGTCCAGCGTTGGCAGCAGCGCAGGCACTGGCGCCACAACCCTGGCTGCTGCTGCTGCTTTCGCCGCGGGTGTGTGTGCCGCCGCAGCTCTGATGGCCGCACTGACAGGACCACCGGGCAGCGCTGCAGCGTGAGCGCCTGCGCCAGCCTCGTGGCCCCAGCCCACCCGCAGTGCAGCGTTCCTAGCTGGGCCAGCAGCGGGCTTGTGATGCAGGATTGCTGCTGCTGCTGCTGCTGCTGAGCTGTAAGGCAGGGCGGTGGCGTGCAGCGTGCGAGGCAACGGCGGCAGCATGTGGCTGTGCGGCGCGCCCAAGGGGCCCTGGTGGTGGTGGTGGTGCTGCTGGTGGTGGTCATGGTGCGCATGGTGCTTGGCTGCAGCGGGGTGCAGGGGGGGGCTGCCACGAGCGGGTGCAGCAGAGGCGCCTAGGGCCACCTGCAGTCGTGCACCAGCCGCCGCCGCCGCCAGTGCAGCAGCACCCGGGTCGGCAGCCGTGCCACTGCCGCTGCGGCCGTCATGCTCCTCCTCCTCCTCCTGCGCGCTGCGCTTGGCGGCTCCGCCTGCGCCCTCGCCAGCGCCCTGCATGTCGTGCGACTCACGCCTGCCGCTGCGGCTGCCACCTCCTGGCCGGCCTACACCCCCACCTGCTGCAAGCGCGCGGTGTGCTTCGCTCAGGCCTAGGTCCAGCATGAACTGCTGCTGCTGCTGCTGCTGATCATGCTGTTGTGGCGGGTGGGCGCCACAGGAGGCCGGTTGGAGGTGGCCTGACGGGCTGCTGTTGGGTTCCCTCTTGCAGTTGACAAGCGGTGAGCGCACAGCCGGCCTGGCGGGCTTGTGGTCCGCCCCGCCCGCGCCCATGCCCGCGGCCGCAGCAGCGCTGAGCAGCGCCAAGCCCTCTGCGGTGAACTGCCGAGTGCTGCTGGTACCAAGGTGGTGGTGGTCGCGGCCGAGGCCGCTGCTGCCAGGGCTGCCGCCGCCGGCGCCAGTGAGGCTCAGCGTCTTGGCGCGCTTGGCAGGCCGCTGCTCAGCTGCAGCAGTGCCAGCAGCAGCAGCAGCAGCAGCCTCGTCGGGGCCATCCGCCCAGGTGGTTGTTGCGTCGTTGTAAGCTGCTGCTGTGGTGGCGGCCTGGTGGTCTGCGCTGAGGTGGCTGTGGAGCGCGGGCGGTGCTGCACCTGCTACGCCGCCATCGCCGCCCGAGGCGCTGAGGCCGTCCTGGCTGGAGGCAGCAGCGTCAGCGGCTGGTGAGATGGAGACGGCCCCGGAGGGCGAGATAAGCAGCTGGTGGTGGCGCTGCGAGGGGGACAGCTGGTGCTGCTGCTTGGCGGGTTGGCGGCCTTGCGTCAGGCCCTGCAGCGGCTGCGCCGCCGCACCTCCGCCCGCGATGGCAAGCAGCTCACGCAGCTGAGCCGGGTCCACGAGCGTAATGCCGCCGTTGCCGCTCAGCTGCCTCAACAGCTTGGCGCCGAGCTGCTGAGCGTCCATGCCTCCTGCGCCAGCCGGCTGGGGGGAGCGCTTCTCCTCGTACGAGCACAGCACGGCAGGCGCAGGTGCGGCAGGTGCGCCCAGGACGTGGTGGCCGAAAGGCACATGGTGGCTGGAAAGCAGGTCGAGGCCCTGACCCTGTGAGCGGTGCGGTGCAGTGCAGTGCAGTGTGTTGGCAGTCACGCAGTGCGCAGGCATTGTGCAGCGTGCACTGACAAGGAGTCAAGTACATCAGACACGTAGACAGATCACAGTCAAGCAAGCTGTGCATAAACACCAGGGGGCGCCACTATTCACAGCTACGGGTGACGACACCGCAAATGAGCAAGGGTAGCACGCACACTGTGTCAAAAGTTACAGCGTAGTGTCCGCTCGCGTGGTAGGTGCAGTACACACCGTAGCACGCATGTGCTGTCACACAGCATTCAACAGCTGACCTTGGTGTGGTCAGCATCAACGTTGTGAGTGCAGGCTGCTGCAGACTGGTGTGATTTGTCCCCACGGCGAGACTCACCTGTGGCAACATCATCAGTGTCGTGTTCTGCAGCTGCGAGCCGGATAGTGCCATGCTGACCGAGGGGTGCCAGTTGCAGCTTCCACCAGAAACAGTATCAAACATCAAGCCCAGCGCCGGCAGGGCCTGCAAGGTTTCCTCTTCCGCCAAACCGTTGTGCAGCAGCAGCGGCTGTGCGGGGTGCTGCGCGGCGTGTGGCACCACACACGACGGAAGCACCCAAGCGCCTCCGGGCGTCAGCTGCGCTCCATACAGCGTCATTTCAGGCTCCGCCACTGACATGTGCAACCCTGACGTATGGCGTTGCTCCACTGTCGCTTGTGACAGGGTGTGCCTAGGCACACAGCAACTCTGTGCAGGGCTACAGCAACCCTGAGCAGGGCCAAGGTGCTGCAGCTGCAGCTATGTCAAGGTGACGCCCTAGTCGTCCAGTGTTGCACGCCAGTGGATGGTGTGCAACGCAACTTCACTCTCCTGCCTGAAGGCAGTCCGCAAAGCCACGCCGACTGCACCTTGACGACTGCAAATGAAAGAGTCCTTTGAGGCCTTGCCTGAGCTTTCCACCGGGGATGTTCAAATGCGCAAGGCCACAAACACCTACAAGCAAAGTGGGCAACATAGGTACACGAACAACACACATAAGCAGAATACGTAAGCAAACAGCAAGCATTTCAGTAGCTACGTTTCGTTCCTCTTCGCCAGGACAAACATAAAAATACACTACCATGTCTTGCCGTTCTCGATTCATTTTCACACGGTCCAGCGCGTGCTGTGGCGGTGCGTTCAGTGTCAGGTCCGTGGGAGTACGCGCAGCCTCACACTCAGCAGCCATGCGCTCAGATCAGAGCCTAGAAAGTATTGAAAATATCTTAGAAGGGGACTGTAAGGCTCAGGTCCTAGGTAGACATAGTAGTCAGCAGGTTTTCAGTTTTACGCTGGTTTTACGCCTGGCTCCGCATAACCAGTGCAGTAAGCGGTGAGTTGAGGCGTATGCGACTTAGCAGCGGGTATCCCACGTATCTCGGCCAGGCGCACTCTCCTCAGTTCATCATTTCAATCAATCCTGGACTGTGTGAAGCAGGACATCTTCATTGTCCTGCTGAGTCGTGGGGCTAGACAACTGCACCTTCCAAAACTAAAGCGGGAAGAAGCCCATGCCACATGCGTGAGAGAACACTGTGCGCGAGGCCTGGGCGTGTCGCTCTTCCGAGTTACCCCTAGCCACCCCTAGCTCAAAAGGTTCCTCGGCTGCGCGACTCTTCACAGGCTGTAGGTAGGAATCGCGTGCACAGCCTCACCTGAAGCGCTGCAGTTTCCACTCACATCGTAGTCTTGCGCGCTCCGTGGTGGTCTTGCATGCTCCGCTGGGAGTGGCTTCTTACTACTGTGTACACCCTGGTTTTTCACAAACAAAACAACCCTGGTTTGCAGGGATAAGGCCCCACATTCGTAGAGTTATGATTCTTGCTGCCAGGATGATGGGTGACGATGCTTTGCACCAACAGGTTCGGCCAATACGCGCCGCGGAATGCCTGCCCTCCACATCCGGGCGGCCCGTGGTCCTGCATTGTACCAAGGGCAAAAAAGGGTGAGTGGTATGCATACTTGAGCTTTGAGTTGCAAAATGGATGATTGTAGCTGTCAGCAAGCAGTACTTGTTCGTTTGGCGGTTGCTGCCATGTCAGCCTGCAGGTCACTAAGCAAGCGCCCTGGTAGCGCTGCTGTGGTGGTGTTAGTAAATCAAGGTCAAGGCTGAGATGAGCGCACGATAGGTTGAATACGTAGACACCAGTCGCCATGTGCTCCACGTTTTGGGGACTTTGTGTATTGCGCCAGATTGCGCTGTTGCTTCGCATAGCCATTTCCTGAAGCAGTGCGCGTGCTGACGAGGGCTCTACGTGCCAGCGGACTCCTCGTTGCACAAACAACGGTGTATTCAAGTGCACACTGCAAAGCCTGCAAGCGCACCTCTTCTGGTCTTGATTCCACCAGCAGGGTCAGGACATGTCCATAACCCTTACCTGCGATATCCAGCATCAAGCTCATGTTCGCGACGGTACTCAGCCTGCAAATACAGGTTTCTGCTGAAAGAAAGCAAATGCACGGCACGTGCCAGCTATTGATAACCTCCCAATCGGAGGCTGCTCATACGCATAGTCACCAGGTCGGCCTCACACACATCTCACGCGGAGCTCGAGGCGGGACCAATGGGGCTGTTGCCGTATCCGCGCACAGCGTGCGCTTGCGTTGCCGGTGACCCCACAAGCGTACTGGCCTGCCCACCCAGCTACCCACCACAGCCCACCTGCGCATGTATGCACTGTCACCTGCCGCCCCACCCGCGGCCCCCAGCGCTGCACAGGTATGGTCGGCAGCGGGTGGTACCACCGACAGGCAAGCCTTATGGGTACGGGGTATCAGGTGAGGTTGCACTCAGGGTGCAGCATACCGTTCCTTGCTGGCATGCGCCAAATCCACAGCGCAGCACCCAGGGATAGGAATGCCGGATGCATGCAGCCTGGCCGCACAACAGGCCGCATTCACCAGCGACGCGCTGACTTGAGGCTGCTGCACACTGGACTGTAGCTTCAGTTGAGCCTTGCTGCCAGGTAACAGGAATGGCAGCGGCAACATCGCACCGGTCCAACGAATTGGAAATACGTGATAACATGTATCATGCACACCTACCACTGGTACTAAGCTCCTCACACCAGCAGGTATGGCCCACCCATGTGGCACAGCAGGCCGCAACTACAGCCCGCGAGATGCGAGTGCCCACTCGCAGCATGCAGGCACAGCCATGGCTTGCAAATCATCGCCCAGGCCCGCACCATGCATCATTGCGCATGTGCATGGTGCTGGCACAGCCCAGCAGGTGCATGTGGGTGAGGGGAGTGGGGCTCCTGGGGGGGGCAGGGGCGGCTGGCGCACACGCACTCGTGCACGTACAGCAGCTGCTGACCTACAAGCTGCTGGTGTTATAGCCAGTAGCCAGGCCAGGCATCAGACGGTGCGCGTGCATATGAGTGCACATCCGCCAGTGCACATCTGCCACAACCAACGCCACGTCCATACGCAGGGCATACCATGAGTTTATCTGGTGCGCTGCTGTGTCGACGCGGATCACCACCAGGGCAGGGGCAAGTTGCAATGTGAGCTGACTGAGCTCCCTGGCATTACACGCACAGCACTGGATCAGCCAAACAAGCAGCCCGTGGCGCGTTGCTGCGCGCCCAGCCTGTATGCAGCGCAGATGCAGCATGCTGCAGGTGCATGTAGGGCCTGGTTGATCAACTGAGCATCCGGTGGCCTCACATGCTAGAAGGGGCTGACAGGGCTGCAGGCACTCAACAAGCGCCCGTCCACCAGCCCCCTTGCCTGCATGCTGTCATAGCGCCTGCGCCATTGCGGCCAGCACAGGCGCAACAAGCGGCACATCTGCGGGCGTCAGCTGCCAGCCTTCAGGCGGCAGCGCGCTGGCCGCGACTCCCTGATGCACAGCGCCATGACCAGGAGCAGGCTCGCCTCCCGTTGCTGCATTGGCATCGTCTGCAGCCCCAATAGCAGTACGCCCTGCAGCTGTGCACGCGGATGCCTGGACGCCTGCGGTGAGATCCCCAGGCTGCTGCTGCTGCTGCTGCTGCTGCTGCTGCGTCTCTTGGCCTGCAGGAGGCTGCGCAGCCGGCGCGGGAGGTGACGCAGCGCCTGGCAGTGCTGCGGCTGAGGGTGCGGCTTGCGCAGCGGCGTCGGCGGCCTGCAGCGCCTGCGCTAGTGCCTGCGGCGTGGCCCACGCCAGCGCCTGGCCCTCTGCGCCCACCGGCGTACCGCACCAGCGCCGGCACGCTGAGCGGTCGGTCGATCATTTACCACACGAGCCACCACCAGCCACAGCAGCAGCACAGGACAGTGAGTGCATGCAGCACGTACGAGAGTGTCAGCAAACCGACCTTGGTTCATCATGCAGCTGCAAACGCATGCTGTGCGAAATACCAGCCGCGAGCCTGTGGCCTTGCATGCGCATTCACCACTACACCCCGGGCTGTGTCCACATGCTGTGGTGGCCGCCTGGCCTGCCTGATGGCACGGTGCATGGCTATTAGCCAGATGCAGCCCCAAGCAGTACCCACCATACAGCGGCATGAGGATGTGGAAGGTGGGGTAGGCATGAGACGCAAAGCTCAGCGGCACCAGGTCGCGCTCCTCAACCTGAGGTGCAGGTGAAGGAGGCAGCGCCATACCCAGGGCAGGGCGAATGGACACAGGCGGTAGGGTTGGGCATACCAGCGTGTGCAAGGACGGTAACACGGTCGCTGCCAGGCAGCATGTCCTCCTCGCACGTGGCAAGGCAAAGGAACCGCACAGCAGGGGTGCACATTAGGATGTGCAACCTCTAGCAAGACGTGTCCAAACGCTGGGTGCATGTGTCTGGTTGGCCTATGTATGCACATGTCCGCCAATCGGCCCACGTTAGGGCGGGGCACACGGGTGCTCATCCTTATGCTGCTGTCCCGCCTGAGTGCGGCCTGAGCTCCTCACCACTATGCCCAGCTCCTCCGCAAGCTCCCTCACCAGCGCACTCTCCGGGCTCTCACCAGCGTCGACCTTGCACACCCACGGACAACCGATACGCGTTTGCTGCTTAATGAGGCTTGGGCACACACTGACAGGTATGCCAGGGTTGCAGTTGGTTGGAAGCGTGACAGCAAGCTCGTAGGATGGGTATAGCCACTTCCGTTGCGGGCTGAGCAAGCAGCGCACCTTGCCGCCGGGAAGCTCCCACATGCCTGCGTTGCTTTTCCCAGGTGGGCGCTGAGCAACCAGCACACGGGAAGCATCTCCTTGCCCTTGGATTAGCGCAACACCCACAACCAATACCAGCTTGACTACCGGGCGTGTTTCAGTGCTTACCACGGCCTGCGCGGTATCTGGTTTCGGGGGCATGTGCCTGTAAGTCAGAAGTCATAAGCCCCAAGACTGCGCTGCAGTTCCAACATGAGTTATGCAGGCCTATGATAATACCAAGCAGACGGGCCTTGCAGCACAGCGCTTGGGACTTGGCCTGGAACTCACGCACGGCGTTGGCGATTCAGGTTGCCACTAAGCAGCGCTGCTGCTCCACGCCCTTTCAAGACACGCATATTCTTACAGCTGTGCAATGACAGCCTAACTCCTCGCAGCTATAGCGGTTGTAATAACCAGTCAGCACTGATCTCGGCGGTCTCAGCGGGCTCAACAGAGAGTAGGTACAGGTTGCAGTGGCCCACGCAAGGACTGCAGCGATTGAACAAGCTCAATTTCCAAGCTTTGTGAACCTGAACAGCGAGGACGGATGGTTGATATCTGGTTTCTTCCATGCAAAAAAATCCATTGCAAGTTGAACACTTGAAACGGTCAAACGGCGCTTCAAAGACTCGAAGCCTTTGCCCACGTTGACTTTAACGAGCTGCACACATTACAGTTCCACCTCGCTTCTGTCGCCTACGCTTTCAATCTCCGTTTCGGACTCCTCACTCAACAAGCCAAGATGGGCGGTGACAGTGAGTTCCCAGGGGCTCGGTCCATATGTACAGCCTTGCGCGAGGCTAGCGTCAGCCCTTTTGCAGTTGGAGGGGTATGCTTGTGGCTTAGAGTGTCGCGCAGACCAGCTTTTTGGTGTGGGTCGAAAGGCATGTTCTCAGTCCAGCCCCTCGCCCGCGGCTGAGAGGTCCTTCAGGGCCAGGGATGCGCCCAGCACCTCGGTCTTGGGGAGGCCTGCCCGCACCTCGGAGAGCTCCCTGGGCGCTTGCGCCGTGTTTTTTTGAACTATGGCGTGTTTTTTGTTGTGTCAGCAAAGACCCCACTGAAGCCCTGAAGCAACCCTGCCTACGACAGTCTGGAGCTGTTGCTCTGGTCCTCTGCCGAGGCAAAAGTCAAACTGCCCTGGCACTGAGGGGTGACCACGCTTGCTGCCCTCTTCCTGCCCAAGTCCCAGTGCCAGAAACTTGCCAGCACGCAACCACCAAGCGAACTTGACTTCGGCTTAACATCCTGTCCTGCCTGCCTGCCCTGCCCATGTGCTCCAACCTGCCGCAGCCAAGGCTAAGGGTGGTGTGGCCAAGAAGGCAGGCGGTGGTCTGCAGAAGCCCCTGCGTGTGTCCAAAGCCCTGTCAGAGATCATCGGCAAGGAGGAGGTGGGCCCCTTGCGAAGCTCCAGCGCGCGTGCGGCCCTGTGTGTCCAACGCCCTGCGTACAGCTCGACCCATAGCGTGCCCTACAACACTTGTGCAACACCAACCCTTGCACTGTGGTTTTAGCCCTCTGTTTGGGGCATACTTGGTGGTATTCTTTGTCGTTCGTGTGCCCCCAGTTGTGTTTTGCTGTGTGCACCAGGCTGTTAAGCATGCTGCTGTCAGGGTGCATGCTTCTGAACCCTGCTGCTACCTGCGACTGTGTTGCAGACCACGCGCCCTGAGTTGACAAAGCTCATGTGGAAGTACTTCAACGAGAATAACCTCAAGGACTCGAACGACAAGCGGTGAGCAACCAGTGCTGCTTTGACCTTTGTGGCAAACCTTGCATTCACCCATGTCCCTGCTGCTTGGTGCTTGGCCCATGTCAGTTGGTCCAGGCTGCACCTTTTGTCAAGCTGCTATGAGCATCCGTGTGGCAGCCAGGCTGAAGCAGGGCGAGTCGAGCGCACCAGAGCACCTGCACCAGGGCTGTCGGGTCTTACGCGTTGAGCTGCAGGCTGGCGTCCTAAAGAGTACCAGCTGTATTTACCTTGCAGTTGTTCAGTAGTCCAACTGCGTATTTTTGCTGTGTATTGGCACAGGTACATCAACTGTGACGAGAAGCTCAAGGCAGTGACGGGGGAGGACCGCTTCCTGGCCTTCGGCTTCCAAAAGTACATCTCAAGCCACATAATTAAGGATGAGTAACGAGTGAACCTTCCCATTCGTCAAACTCCAATTTTCCTCGGACACCGGAGGCAACTCAATGACAAGCGCTGATACTACATAACAATGGCGTGACTGGGAGGCCTACAGATTGACTCTGTGCGCAGGACGGACCTCATGCAATGTACCTTTGCCATGGACCGCAGCATTGCTGCATATGTCGTCCTACTATTGCATGCACCTAACACACCAGCCCTCCCCCCTCTGCCGCACACCGATTAACGGCGTGCATGGACACAACCCAGGAGACCAAATGTACAGTTTGTGGACTAGACCTTGCGCTGCAGCATTCTAAGCGCGTTACTGGGGGCTGGTTGTTGACAAGCGTTGAACACAATAATAATGCCTTTGACTTACGTACTGCTGCACCTGCTGCTGCTGCACCTCCTTCACGCGACCACCGCCTGGTTGCCCTTCTGTGGTTCATATTTGGGCTCGTCCCTCACCATGCACCTGTCCAATCCTTGCTGTTACAATCCCAAGAATCCAGCAACCTGTGCGATGTTGGCTGGCAGCTTGACAAACCTTTTAGCACCTGGCTGCATGCATGCGCATGTGAGGAAGCGCTGGAGGCACATGCAGGGCTGCATGAGGTGTGCTGCATCCACATCCGCCAACACGCTCATGAAACACCCTGCTCGTCAGCTTTGCCACCACTAAAGGGTATCAGGGCATTGGTTACAATACAAGGGGCTGCCCTCCCTGGGTTGAGCTCATGTACCGTTCTGTGTTGCACATACGCAAAACTGGAGAATGAAGCAAATTGATCAAGCATATGTTGGATGAATATCGGACCATCACTCAGGAGTCAGGACTGAAGATCGAGTGCTGTCCCAAAGCGCAGCGTTCCGTACTTCATATAAAATGTTGCCAGCTGTCCGCAACACAATAGCAGCACATCTCAGCCGTCATATGATGTTGTATTCCATGTGACAAGCAAGTCTTGCTTGTGAGCATTTCAGATTTCATTTGCAAGATGCACCACCAACACAGCCTGATGGGATTGTCTTGTGCACAAGTATGACAGCGCATGTGCTGCCTGTTATGCTAACTGTGCGCCATGCGCCCATGCAATGCATCTACATAGGGGACTGCGGTATGGATGTGACTATGAGAGAGGGTGGCGTCATCAGTATGTGTGCAATCAAGCTTATCAGCAACACAACAGGCGAGGTGAGATCAGCCTCAACACAGGAGTGAAACACGTAACCAACTGCAACTAGGGGCACCCAGCAATGCACCGTCAGTCCAACCGGTCATCAAGTCCTGCCCAGCGTAACCTGACTCTCAAAGAGGTTTTTTCCTGGGCTCTTTCCTGGTACTTACTATAGGTAGCGCCTACTATGTATGTATGGTGTATGCTTGTTGCATTGTTAGGGCAATGAGAGGAGTTGTGGGACCAGCGTGCTCATGCACACACAGGCTACGGCGTGCACATACAGCAGCGCTGGTCTGTCCAAGCAGTCGTCCGGCATACCCTCAGCCCGTCATGTGCTTCACACCTCAGTCGCCCTGCAAGCGCTCATGGGCTTGCTCAGACCTCACGCAGCGGCCCTCATGCAGCGGGCGTGTCGGTCGCCCCCTCGGCCCCCTCCGCATCCTCCTGCGCCGCCGCCAGCGCCAGCACGCTCTGGCGCGCCGCACGCGCCTTGACGTTGCGCAGCATCTGCAGTGAGCGCACCACGCATGCACGCAAGGCACACACACAATGTGCAGGTGAGGGGGCGTGCGGGGTCCCTTGCAACGGCGAAGCGTATGCAGTTGGACACTGACGCCATGTGATGGCCATGGCCACGCGGGAGGCGGTGCAGGCAGAGCGTGAGCGCGCACTTGCAGGTAGGTCCTGCAGCCATGTTGCAGCATGCTGGAGTGCACGCACCCAACGCACCGCTATTCCTCCACCCGCTGATTTGCTGTGCCTGTGGCAGTGTACCCCTGCAGTGCGCCCTCCCTCCCCTGCGTCTCTGCCCGGCCACCATCCCACAAGCCATCACCCTGCGTCTCCGCCCAGCCACCACCAGCGCTGTCTCACTCCTGTTGAGGAGGGCAGGCCTCCTCTCTGATGCTCCGTCCCCTCCCCACCCTGTCCCTCACACAGCCCCTCCTCATTGCACTCAGCTGCACCCCACCTGGTTGAGCGCCACCCGCATGGCCTGGTTGAGCGCCTCCAGCCCGCCAGGCACGCTGCCCGCCATGTGCGCCAGCAGCGCACGCCGGTCGCCCTCCACCGCCGCCTCAGACCTGCACGCACACACGCGCCGCCACGCGCCCCGCACAAACAGCCAGCACACACACGCATGTCTTGATGCAGCCGTAGCACACGCACAGTCATCGTCGGCATGCAGGTTGATGAAGTGTGCTGTCACGGGTCTGCCCGTCGACCCAGCACTTCCCACGCCAACATCACCCATGCACAGAAGCGCCTCGCAGCAGACTTGGTAGCGCATCTGTGCTGCATGTAATGTCTCCGTTCTGTCCAGCGAGCGCCCCCAGCTTGACCCGGTCGCATGGCTAATCAGTAATCACCTGCGCACGTCCCGGCAGGCCGGACCCTGCAGCGCGAGGCGCAGGAACAGCAGGCTGCTGGCCGCCGCGCGCCCGTCGCGCTGGTCGATGATGCCCGGGGCCAGCAGCCTCACGCGCGCCCAGCCCAGCGCGCGGCCGGCGGTCCACAGCTCAAACAAGCACCTGCGGGGGCAGAGGGGGGGGGGGGGGGGGGGGGGCCAAAAAAG
>BDDA01000073.1:204476-215865 GCA_001662385.1 Chlamydomonas asymmetrica
TGCACGCATGGCGGTAACGGACGAAATGCGTGCGCGCTGATGCACTGCACTGCACAAACTCGAGGCGTGTCAGCCTGCATACTCCTGCGAGCGTGTGTGAGCGCATACATACCCGCGTGCTAATATTCCAATATTGATGCGCTGTGTGCTGCGCCCGTTGGTTGGGATGAGAGGTGGGCTGAGGAAGTCCATACTCATTTGGCCGGTCCACCTGTCATATGCTGATGTTGCATGGTCATGCCGTCAGGCTTGCGTTGAGCGTGTATGGCTTTCGACACCAACTCTTGTCGTTCACTGATGCCCTGCCTGGCTATGGCTGTCGTGCCCGCACAGGCGGCTGAGGCGCGCTTGAAGCGGCAGCGCCTCATGGGTGGGGGGGCGGGCGGGCCGTGCAGGCTGGGGGGGGCAGGCGCGCTGAGAGGCCTGGCGCCCGGGCAGGCGGCGGCGGCGGCGGCGGAGCGGCGCGCTGCCGACAACGTGTGGTGCCCCTGTGAGCGCCTCAGCCAAGCACTGACAGGTGAGGCGCTCAGGCGCTCATTGCTGGGGCAGGGGAGGGGAAAGGGGAGATGAGGGCGAGGAAAGGAAGACAAGGGGGCATTGGGGCGGGGCAGGCGGGCTTGCAGTGGCGCAGGCTCGATCCGCCTGTTCCTGTCAGGTGGAGGCGGAGGGGTCCTGCATATGGCGCTGCCCTATTGGCTCAAGCAGAATGTTGAATGCGGCATTGAAGCCGTGCTGTTGCTCACAGGGTTTGCTGTCATCCTCACTTTGGCGTGTGCGCATGACGCCCTCACCACCGCGATTATGGCAACAAGGGCATCACACTGCGTGTGTGTTGGGGCGGTTGGCCTGTAGCTCTTACGTGTGTTGCTCGTTGCTGTGCCCCTGCAGGGAGGGCCGGTGGCGCCAGTGGCAGTGGCAGTGGTGCTGACAAGGACGCGGAGGAGGATGAGATTGTGCACTTGATTGAGGACGACACAGGCGACAAGGAGCCTCCCGCTGCTGTTGCTGCTGCTGCTGCTGCTCCAACCAGTGCGGCCGCCAGCAGAGGTGCATCCGGCAGCAGCAGCAGTAGTGGCGGTGGCAGTGGCAGTGGTGCAGCAGCACCATTGCCCGGCAGCAAGCGTACCTCATACCAGCGCGAGGACCGTCCGGCTGCACCGCCCAACAACCTCGTCACCACGACGCTGCCGCAGGCAACGGCGCCGGTGCCGCAGCGGCAGCCGCAGCAGCAGGCCAATGCACCCCTTCCTCCCCCTCATGCTGCTGCTGCGCGTCCAGCTGCATCCGTGAGTGCAGCTGCCGCAGCAGCTGCCGCAGCCGCGCTATCCCGTGTGGGGCAGAGGGGTGCACCAGCAGGGGTACCGCAAGGGGCTGCCGCGCCCGCACCCGCCGCCACCGCCAAGCCTCCACCCGGCAGGCCAGCTGCATCCAGCGGCGTTGTCGCGCATCATCAACGCGCTGCGCTGGCGCTGCCATCATCATCCTGGTCTGCACCATCACAGCTGGCAGTGCAGGCGTCCACCACAGTGCCCCCTGGTGCCTCCTCCCACCGGCGTGGCGGTCCGGAGGGCGCTGCACCTGCACCTGCACCTGTGGGTGGGCCTGGCGGGATGCCTGCTGTGGCTGCAGGTGCGGGCGCAGCGCCCGTCATTGACCTCACGCACGGCCTCGCACAGCAACACCACCACCAACAACAACAGGAGAAAGGCAACAATGTGAGCATCCACACAGCTGATGACGCGTCGATCGACTTGACGTTGTCTGACGACGAGGCCGATCATGCATATGGTGGTGGGCATGGCAGTGCACAGCAGCCACACGCTCAGGCCACGAACCCAACCAGCCTGCAAGTCACACCGCCGGCAGCGGCGGCAGCGACCACAACGCCACCAGCCGCAATGGCGCTGGGCTGCAAGGCATGAGGGGCAGGTGGACATGCAGTGCCTGCACGCTGGTCAACGCGGCGACCGACGCCACGTGCCTGCTGTGCGACTCCGCCCGCCCCCCCTGAGCTGCGCCTGAGCTGACCCTACGCACGCTGCCTCGCGATCGTGCCTGCATACAATCGTGCCTGGCGGCCAAACCGCCTGTGCAGTGTTCCATGTGAAGCATAACATATTAACATAGCATGACTGTTCAAGCATACTCCTTGCCGGGATGGAACCTTACCTGTGATTTACACAGGCCTCCTTGTGCACTAGGCAGCGGATAGCGCTACCTGCTGTAGGCGGCACGCCTAGCTGGCCTGAGCGCTTGCCTGCCGCCAGTGTGGCTGTGTGGCTTCTTCTGTCCGAGGCTGCACAGGAAGCGTGTAGAATGCGACTAGCCGAGCGTGACTGGCTTTCATCCAATGCACGGCCTGGTGTACCGCTGTACTGGCGTACTGCCTGCTGTGGCAGGGGTGAAGTGACAATCAGTGACAAGCAGGCTGCTGGCCAGTCCTACCTCCCCGCTACACGTGCTCCTGCTAACAGCCTGCAGGTAGGCAATCCCAGTCAGAAGCTTTGGGTCCGGAAGCTTTTATTTGCATGACGAGTGTGACACGACAAATCTACGAGGTCCAGCAGCAGGGCAGCAGCGGCAGCTTCTTGCGCTGAGCAGCTGTGACCTGCTAGCTACTGCTGGGCTGCGTTGCAAACTCACTGACAATTCGGACGATCAAAGCAGCAAAACCATTCTTGGTTACAGCTTACAGCCAGGGGGGCCGGCTTGCATCCTGCACTGTGCGGCTTGATGCATGAAGGAGTGACCGTATCGCCGCCTGCTGCAGCAACCGCTGAGCCTGCCATCGCCCCCGCCTGTGGCATGTCAACCTGAGGTCAAGCCAAGAGTGTCTGATGCGGCTGTGACGGCACCCTCACCCTCACCTGCTGGGTTACCACCATCACACTGTGCACCATATTTGCGGCGGGGCAACCACCACTACGGCAGTAGACTGGTGCGTGGACCGGTGCAGCAAGGCGGGTGATCATTGCCAAAATAACGGCCGAGGCGCTGAACAGCGGATTCAGAAGCAACCGGCAGCATTACAAGCTCCCCGGCGTTGGCAGCAGCAGGAGGAGAAGCAGCAGCAGCAAGAGTGAAGGCTGCGCAATTACGCCTGAGCCTCGGCCTCTACTGCTGCTTCTGCGGCGCTTGCACGCTGTCCATCGCCTTCTTCACTGCACCTACCCCAGGTGTGCGCCAACACCAGTGTGGCACGCTGCCAGCAGGAGCATGCGGAGTGCGGCAGGAAGTGCTTCCACGTGCTCAGCGGCATGCGCGGCAGCGCTGCCCCTGCTGCTGCTGATAGTCCTCACCACAGTGGCCACGCCTGCCGCCGCCGGCGCGGTGCCAGCGGCCAGTGCGGGCGGTGTAAGCAGCGGCGCGCCACAGCTGCTGCTGAGGTGGCGGGACCTGCCCCAGGGTCCCAGCCCAACAGGCCGTACCCGCGTGCTGCAAACATTCTCCTACCAGACAGCCCCAGGTCGGTGCCATTATGTGTGACACATACATGTTATCTGCTGGCTCACGCCATACCGGTATTGAACTATGACCATTCCACGCTGTGGATGTGGCCTGAGATGTGATGCTTGCGCAGGCGATAGTCCCACTGACACAACATCTCGCCTCACACGCTGCTTGCCTGCTCACATCTCGCACCACCCCTTCTGTGTGCTCAGGTGTGGGCATCCTGAGCTTCAATCCCTTCCTGGAGCCCCGCCAGGCACACAGCGCTGACCAGGCGAGCAGCAACACAGCTCTCACTGCAAACACTACCCTGGCAGCCGCCCTCTCAGCGCTTGCGCTGCCGCACGCTCCACCGCCCGCGCTGCCCTCCGGCGCCGCCGCCTGCGCAGTGCGCTCGCCCTCGCAGCCGTGCTGGGAGACACCCTCGCTGTGGAGTGGCATGGCGGTGCTGCCGGCGCCGCCACAGCAGCAGGGAGGACAAGGGGGAGGTGCAGCCTGCAGCACACTGGATGACACTGTTGGACTGTTGGGGCCCGGTGATGATGTTGTTGCTGGCAAGGACGGGGGTGCTCAGCAGCAGGTGGGGAGCTATGATGACCGGCGCCGCCTGTGGGCCCGCACAGCCGCTGGTGGTGCTGCTGGTGCTGCTAGTGGCGGCGACGGGGATGCCGCTGGCGGCACACGCGGCGGCAGCAGGGCCCGAAGCAACATGGATCCACTAGGAGACGATCCAGCCACTGCAACCGCACCCGCTCCCACACAGTCCCCGCTGCTGGCTGCATGCGCATCGCCGACGATTCGCTTGCTTGGCCTGACGGACCGCGGCATCAACCTCCCACAGGTCAGTTGGAATGGGGTGAGGCAGGGTGGGGTTGGGTGTGGCCGGTGCAGGGGTGGCACTGTGCTTGGCGGGTGCAAGGGGCCAGGTCAGGTGGAGCTGAGCTGTGCTGGTGGATGCCTGTGCCCGGTTGAGCTGAGGGGTGCTGGGCTGGGCCTCCGCTCATGGCAGCACATTTTGCCTGTGCCAAGTCATGAGGATGCCCGGATGACATCCACAACGGCGACAGGAGGGCGAGGGTTGGAGGGGAGAGCGGTGTCTGCAGGGCACAACGTTATACCCTGACCCCGCCTGACATGGCATGGCGGTTGTGGAGTGGTGAAGCGCAACAAGTTGAGTGGTGGCTGTATGCATGTTACTGCCGGTGCGTGCAGGCGTGCCCATCAAACACCGCCTCCAGCGCCAGCACCAACGCCACAACCACTCCGCGCAGCTTTGTGGGATTCTATGTGCCGGCCATGGCGCCCACCATCATCGCGGCGACATTTGGGGGGCCTGCTAGTGCAGCCGGACACAATGGCGCGCAGCCCACTGGCAGCGCTGATGGCAGTGGTGGTGGCGCGGGCTACGCCCCCACGTACAACACCCATAGGTGCGACCTGGACTACAGGTTGTGCGGCGATGGGAATGCACAATCACATACACACCAGTCCGTCATCGTGAGCTTTCACCCAAGATGATGTGCTGTGCTCCGCAATTGATGTTCCAGGCCATTGAAGTCATGTACTAAAGCCGTACACCAATGATTTTTGCTGACACACTGCAGTGCAAGCGTGCAAGCGCACCTGCTGGTCATGCGTGTGTGCGTGTGCGTGCATGTGTGTGCAGCTGCTACCTGCGGGACCAGGCCGGCGTGCCGCTGACGGGGCTGCCTAATCAGGAATCAACGGTGGACGACATGCCCGTGGATGTGCACTGCAAGGTGCGGTGGAGCGCGCTATGACTGCTGCTGCTGCTGCTGCTGCTGCTGCTGCTGCCATGCGGATGCGTTAAGAAGGACAGCAAGCGTCAAACCGCATCACACAACACCGGTGGCCTTACAGGGGTACCACACGCTCCCTGCAATGGCACTGCAGCACCCTACGCCCCTTCATATAGGCGCATGTCACCATGGTGCGGTGGTCGGCCTCTGCCTGCATTCCTGCACAGTGCATCACTGGCGCCGAAAACATGCTTTGCGTTGGGCTGTCGCAACTTTTGTTCGCAGATGCTGCGCATTGGGCTGCCCACACCTGCAGGCACCTTCTCTGGCAGCAGGATTTCCGCCCTGGACAGTGGGCGGTGCAAGCGGTACGCACAGCACTGCTCTGGGCATCTCATCAGTGCTCAGCAATACACTGGGTCTGGATCCTCGAGGCCTGGACACTGAGGGCATCGCGGTACTGCCTGGTACACCGTACTGCCTGGTGGTGAGGGGCAAGGGGGGGAGCCCCAGGGATGCTACAGTGCTGAGTATGCTAGTTTCTTCATGTCTGCATTGCTCCTTCAGTGCAAGCTATCTCCAGTGTGTGGCATCAGAGCATGGCGAAAACGGACAGGTGAACCTCGATGCCTTGACTCCTAACACCTTGATGGACTTCGTCAATGACTTGCAGAGCGACGAATATGGGCCCTCTCTGGCAGTGGTGAACTGTGACATGGATGACCGTACCGCCTGCGGTACAGTCATGATGCGGTACGTGCCGCAAGGGTCACTGCTGGTACACCTCGTCCCGCCTGCTGCGTACCTCGTACGGGACATACTGCCGGCTGCGTTCAGCCAGCGGCGCCCCAACAGGGGCCTTGAGAGCGTGGCGGTCAGCCCCTCTGGCATGCACGCGCTGACGATGCTGCAGGTGAGCACCGCACGACATCAGGCAGGCCACGTTCACTGCCACACTCTTCACATGGCTGGTGCTGTGGTAGATGCGTCACCCTCCTCCATCTGGTACAACTCATGCATGCTGCTTCTCATACTGGATGGTCTTCAAAAGTCCAATGCCTAATGCCTAGGCTCTTGTACGCTAAACGTGTGCCTGGCGCCCTGTTGCGCCCTCCAGAGCCCGCTGGGCCACTACGCGCAGGAGCCCCACAACCCGCCAGTGGTGGCCACTGCTGCATCGCACGTGAGTCACGCTCGCTGCTGGTGTTGGTGCTGGTGCTGGGTTGCTGTACGCCCCTTGTCAGCCTGCACGCCACCTTGATGGTCCCCCGTTTCAGGGTGCACTGCCGGCAGTGTACCGCTGGTTTCAAGCAAAGCACTGACGTGTACATGCTACCCAACCTGCTGGCTACCATGTGGTGCGCAGCTGCTGCTGGCAGCCCTCCTGGACCTGAGCGGCGGCCCGCTGGCTGCCACCACCGCCGCCATGTACGCCTACATCGAGGACCGCATGGACAACACAAGCGAGTAGCACCACAGTACCACACACGACGTTGTGCGACAGACCAATCAATGTCGATGAATCAATTGTGCATGTGCATCACGCCAATGCATGGGCCTCCGGTCACCAAATGGACCACCGGGCTGCATCACCTGCACCGCTGTGTGTTCCTGCTGCATTGTAGCGCAGCTCATATGGATGCACAAGCCGACACTTTGGGCCACCAATCACGCCAAGTGTATGCGTATATGGGGTGTGCGGGTGCGCATGCGTGCAGGTGCGCGCATGTGGGTGCATGCAGTGCGCCCCGCGCCGGACCTGCAGGTGTCTGACATGAGCTGGGTGGCGGGGCTGGCGGGCGCCGCATCACCTGAGGCGCCGGTGGTGTTGGTGTTGGAGCACGCGCAGGACCAGGTGATGAACTGAGGTGATGATGGTGCGGCGGCACGGCCCCACCTGTCACCACTCGCTCCTTAGACTGCTTGACCTGCAGCACAACTTGCAGTGCCATTCAAACGTCCGCACCATCCTGGGGTGCCATGATCATCAGTGCTCTCCCCTGATATCCTGCATGCACTGGATAATGCTGGCCAACTGGCCAAGGAGGTAGCCGTATGCATTTTGCTTTTTACCGGTTTTACATGCACGCACATGCATGCCTGCACACGCCTGCGCCTGCATGCGTGTGTGCGCCTGTGCAGGTCAAGGTGTACCTTGCGGACTTCAGCAACGCCACCAACCTGCTCCCCCTGTACAACACCCCCCCTGGATCCCAAAATCCATTGTGGCTTGATCAGATATGGATGGATGGCTATGAACAAGGTGAGCCGCTGCCAACAGGATGTGAACTCACCTCACTCACAATCGATCCTCCACACACCCATTCCAGACCTGCAGGGTTGCCATTGCAACGCTTGACAGTGGCACTTGTCCGCACCTTAATCCCCAATGGTCCTCGCTGCCAGAATAGTGAAGTACTGAGCGTACCGCGCCATGCATCTCCCCTCGTCAGTGCACCCCTGCGGTCAGCGTGGTGCATTTTACCCTGTTGTTAACTTGCCCGCAGGCCTGGCAACGCTGGCCAAGCTCGGCATCACGCCGGCACGCAAGGTCCTCGTGTTGGACTCTGGCGCAATACCGGAGCGCCCTCCCAGACCCGCACCAGTTCCACCACCCTGGCAGTCAGCACGCTCAGATGGCTCCCGCAGCAGTGCGGCACCATGCGGACACAACAGCAGCAGCAGCAGCACTGCCGGCGGTTGTGGCGGGGGCGGGTGGGTGCAGAACCGCCTGCAGAGCCGTCAGCAGCAGCAGCGCATGCAGTCCGGTGGAAACGGTGCAGCGCAGACGGTGCAGGGCTGGGCCACCTCATCCAAGCAGGAGGGCGTTGCTGCACTCAACAGGTCAGTTGGTGCATGTGTGAGCGATGCATGTGTGAGCGTTGCACGAAAGACAGTGTAAGGACGCATCTGATGGTCATGCAACGCGCACCATGTGGCGAGTGGTAGTACCGCGGTAGTGCCGTAGTAGTCATAATGCTGCAGAGCGGGTAGTGGCACGCACGGGCAGGCACACGCACCGCGCCTCTGCACCGCAGCGCCCTGCTCCACATCACGCTCGCTGTGCTTCTACAGTGCATGAAAGAGTGACACCCTGAGTGCAGGCTGATGTGGCGTGTCATCTGCTGTTGCACCACATTGCTAATTGCAAAGCAAGTGCAAGGCTCGAGACGTGCTAACTGCCGTGTGCAATGTTCAGTCAGGAATGGGAGGCCTCTAGATTAGCAGTGTCATGTTGTGGGCTCTGACATCACATGCGCATGCATGTATGTGTGCTTGTTCGCAGGTGCGTGCTGATGCTGGGCGAGGATAACGACTTTGGTATTGGGGGCGCGGGCCCCTCCACAGCCACACTGGTGCAGCTGGGCGCCTGCCTGGACGACCTCCTGCTGCCGTAGCGCTGCTGGATGTTGCGCTGGCGCGATGCGCACCCGGCGCGTGTTTAAGCCTGGGCAGAATGCGTGCAAGGCAGTGGGGGCGCAATGCACACCGGACCGGGAGGCCCCTGCCAGGTTGCCACTTTGCAACACCTTTGTGTCTAGCAGCACGTTAGGGCAGCAGCCGCGTGCAGCATGGCCGGTTCTGCAGGTCAATTCGTGGCAGGTTTGGTGTTGGCATACAGCATATTGCACCACCGATGTTCCAGTGCTGCGCTTTGTATCAAACAATTGTGAACGGTAAGGAACTCTTCGCAATTGTGCGTTGGTGCGTGACATACCCGCCCGACCTGCCGTGGTGTACTCACTCGCTCTAGGTGCCACCCGCCCGCATGTGCGTATGACACCGCATATCGGCACATGACCCCGCACACCAACCCCCGCTGATTGTGCGCAATATGTTGACCTCACATGTGCTTCAGACTTCATGCTGTCCATGACCAGACCTCAGCAGAGAGCGCAATTGCAGCAGGCAGCGCATGTAGGTGTGTATTGCCGGCCATGCCATGCCGTGACGTTAAGTGGGTTGACGGGGGTTTGCGCTAGGTCAACGCGAGCATACCATACTGCGGGCGCACCGTACGTCATCAAGAGGCAGGATGCAATCCGCATGTCAATGTGCCTCTGCCTGTGCGACGCGAAACGGACGACGTCTTATAAACTGTTGTCTGCAGCAAAAAGCTGCATAATGAGGTTGCCTCTAATCTGTTCGGCTCGTTTGCATGCTCAGAACGCCACCAGAAACAGAGCAAGCTGCTGAATAGTGTGCACACACTGCATGTTGCGGTGCCGGTGGACAACTGGCTGAGCTCAGGAGGCGCACACTCTAGCAGCTTCTGCTGGGAGAGAGCACTGCCATTCAGGTGCCATGCTCATGGACTGCAACGAGAGCAGTCGAAGGAACCAGGCACAGGCAGTTTTCGCTGCCGCTCAGGGCAGACAGCCTCCAGATCAGACCTGTCAAGCTGTGGCACAGGTGCAACTTGAACTTGTAGTTTGACGCTGCATGCATGCATGCCACTCATCAGCAGCAGTGGTGGCCAAAGGTTACAGTGTGCGTGTGGCGCAAGGCAGTTCACTCCGTGGGTGATGAGGATATGTACGTGCCCAGAATTATTCCATAGCTGGTTTCTTCAATGCTCTCTGTTGACGCACCAGTGGGGTCGTGAGGGCGCAAGGTGGGGACTGCAGGGCCGCGCACAAGTCGCCTGCCGCCAGTGCTGTTGCCACGCAGCTGCTTTCGCCATACTACCGATGCTAACCCATACTACTACGTATTCACAGCCACACACGCTGTGGCATAGTACATAGACCACATGCATTGCCATCTCCGTGGCCCCAGCCCCTGCATTATTCCGTGCTGGCTAGCGCTCCGAGAGCACACGTGTTATGCACAACACTTCTTTCACAGCAATCACCGTTACGCCCTTCTTTTGAGTTCACCACTACAGTGGTGTGATCACGGCTCCTGCTGGGGATCCGCACCTATGCCTTCTGCTTGACCACCTGAAAGTGGAAGTTGCGGCCCCAGTTGGGCGCGGTGCCTGCAGCCCAGCCCAGGTGCGTCCACAGCTCCGCAATGGCCTGTAGGGGTGAGGGGGGGGACGGGCCATGTGGCACCAGGGAGGGAGGTTGGCAAGCGGCACGCGCCGGAGCAGCAATCACACGTGCGTGGCCGTCTGGGTAGGTAGGTAGGTGGACAAATGCGCTGCGGTAGTGCGGTGCTGGTTCTATTCTGGCATGGCGTGTGGTGGTGCTTGCACTGTAACTGCGCGAGCTGACTGGATGGGCAACGTGACACATCACACGGGAAAGGTGATGTGAAGGTGCATGTGCGTGTTGGTGTGGCAACGCCACCACCAGCGCGTCCACGCCGGAAAGGCGTTGGGGCCCAGGCAGCAGCTCAACCCAGTGCAGTACACCCGGTGCGCTGAGCACCGCAATCCTTCCCCGCAGGCGTCACACCCTCTCTCCCTTCCCACACACGCACGTACCTCCAGGTTGCGCGCGTAGCGGATGGTGCCCACGTACTCGGGCGTGTAGCCCACATCCGCGATCACGCCCTCCACCGTGTCCTTGCCGTCCGGCCCACCCGCGTACAGCATGGTGAGGTTGGCGTCCGGCACGATCTTCTTGGCATCGCCCTCGTCCATGATCTCCGCGCCGATGGTGTTGAAGGCCTTCCACACAGTCGTCTCAGGCAGCAGCGCCTGCAGCTCCTCCGCGCCTGCATGCAGCAGGGCAGCACAGCAGCAGCACAGCAGCAGCAGCGCAGGCAGTGGGCTGCGCAGCCAGCGAGGGAGGCGAGGTGGCAAGGTGAGGTGAGGTGAGGGAAGGTGTGTGGTATAAGGTAGCGGTGGTGCTTGGGATGGATGGAAGCTAGTGGCGGCCAGACGGGAGGCGGGCTGCTGCCGATACATTCGGAGGCAAATGATCACTGCAGGACATCGGTATGCTCGCGCAGTCGTGCCAGCCCTGGAGGGCGGCCATCAGGGTTGCGGGTAGTGGGGATGAGGGTCAGTGCATGGAGCCCCAGCAGGTTCTGCTGGGCTTCGGTTCATTCACAGGTGCGAGCGGTGCAAGCGCTCGCTACCACCACTCAGCGGTGCTGGCTGGTGTGGTTCAGTGTAGTGTGCTGCCCGCTGCGCCGCAGCATGTGTGCCTGCAACCCTGCCCAGCGCTGGTACGGGGGGGGGGGGCACTCGGCAGGCCGGCGTGGGACCGGCTGCCGCTGCTGGCCAC
>BDDA01000073.1:224840-234960 GCA_001662385.1 Chlamydomonas asymmetrica
CAGGCAGGAGGTCTCCACAGGTTGCACAAGCACACATATGAGTACGTCCAGGTACGCCGCGGAGCTGCTGCACCGCAGCCTGCAGGGGTGCAGCGTGCAGGCTGCCTACTCACCCACCCCCCCACCCCGCCACCCACCTGTATGCGCTGCAGGTACTTGAGCGTGGTGGCGTCAGGGTGTGCGCCCAGCATGCGCTGGATGACCGCCGTCACGCCCAGGCCCTGCGACCAGGACACACACGCACATAGGCACATAGGCACACGTCACATATGCTAATGCACAACGTTGTCGTCAAGCCAGCAGCCACGCCGTAGTCGCCAGCAGTACCTCGGCATGTGACCCCGTTGGCGACATCAGGCCAGGCCATCATGGGGGATGCAGCGCTTCCCAACCGGTGTGCTGCTGCCAGCCGCTTCTGCTGTTGTACCTCACTGTCTAGAATCCAAGACGCTGGCGTACCCATGGAAGCCCAACGCACATCCATGATGCAGGGCATCAACCATGAGTGAGCTTGCATTGGTGGCTTCCTGACCTACGACTGTCGGAGGTAGCCCTAGCCAAGGCCTCAGTCTAGCAGCCTGATCAGACACCACAGCAGCAACAACAGCAGCAGCAGCAGCACGTGTGTATATTCGCATGATGTGCAACCCGGGCACGCACGCTCACCAGCAGCGCCTCCTTGCACTCGCGGTGAGCGCACATGTTGCCCAGCGAGAACAGAGCGATCTTCACGGGCGACCCGCCGTCAGCGCCGCCGCCGCCGCCCGCCCCCCCTGCAGCGGCGCCGCCTGCCGGCCGCTCAGGCGCCTGCGCGGTGTCCAGCAGCGCGCGCAGCGCGCCTGCGCGGATGAGCTCCCCGCAGAGCGTGTTGGAGTTGCGCACGAGGTTGCCCAGCGCTCCGGCTGCGTTTGCGCGCGTCTTGTCCTCCTCGTCGCGCAGCAGCAGGCTCACCAGCGGCGCCACGCTGGGCCGCAGCGCCTCATACAGCTGGGCCGAGTGGAAGCCTGCGGGCAGTGCAGGCACACGCAGCAGGCATGTATACACACACTAAAAGCGGGCAGTCACGCAGGAGGCACCGGCGCTGGCAGTCACTGTGCTGTTGCCAGCAGCAACAGGAGTAGGGGGCGCTTGCACACACGACACAGGGCAGCCAGAAGCAAGCAGGCAGGAACTTAACAATACATTTTAGAACGCATCCGCATGAGCGGTTCATGTCGTGCCCACGAGCCTTGCAAGTGACGACCCATCAGCACAGAGCACTCCTCCATTCCCGGCCGCTCACCCGCGTTGCCGATGGCGAAGCACGCAAACTTGCGCGTTGCCTTGTCAGGGTCTGCGCAGCGCTCAATGAGAGGAGGCAGCAGGCCGTGGCGGTCCAGCGCCGTGTAGAAGTAGGCGCTGCGGGGGGAAAGGGGGGGGACACACATGCGCACACCGTCACCATCAGTCAGCAAGGTCAACACTGCCACAGCACCAGTGAGCAGCAGCAGGCGCGGTGTGCTGGCAAGCAGTATGGGGTGGCTGACACCTGCTTAGGCACCACAGCCCTTGCAACTAGAGGCACGAACAGGTCCCATCAGAGTTTGCATGACACACGAGCATGCTTGCGGGTTCACCACACAACGTGTGTGCGTCCAAACCCATGTTGACGTGTGTGATGTGCATGGCGCCTCACGAGTGCCTCACCACACTGCTGCTGCGGCTCGCCCTGCCCCTGCCCTACCTGTGGCGGCACATGTTGCCGACGAGGTTGCACACGCGCGCGCGCACGCCGGGGTCGGGGTGCACCAGCAGCCTGCAGCGCACACCAGCAGCGGCAGCAGCAGCACAGCCAAACACGATAAGAACATGCTCAGCGCAGCGTTGCTGGATGCTGAGCCTCGGACCTGTGAAGCCCCACAGCATCAGGAGCGGCAGCGCTTTGGTGGCTGGCGTGGCTCCTTCCTAGCAGTCAATCTTGGGTAGGAACACAACACGGCCAGCGATGCAGTCAGCGGCACTCACTTGCGCACATGCGCGTAGATGCCGGCGCGCGCGATGGTCTCGTACGTGTTGAACGACTCCTTGCTCAGGCGCGCCAGCTGGCTGACCACCAGCAGCACGTCCACCAGCACAGGCGCCGGCTGCGTGTCGGCCAGCAGCCGCTGCAGCAGCCCCGGCGCACAGCCGCCGCACTGCGTGAACTGCACAAGCCATCCAACAGCACAGAGGCACGCACACGCACGCAGCAGCAGCACAGCACACAGAACTGCGCTTAGCAGGGCGTGTCGCGCATCATGTCAACACGCATACGGCCGGTCAGTTGCGGGGTAGCTAGGCAGCGGCGCACCGGGTACAGAAGCGCAACTTGTGTGCACCCACCTGCTGCGCGAAGGCCGTTGAGCTGAGCACCAGCCTGCTAGCTAGGCTGACTGGCAGCAGCAGCTCGTCGCCCTCTACCGCCTCACACGCCGCCACCAGCTGCGACATGATGCCGTCCCTCAGCAGCATGTCCTGGTAGGCGCACGGCTCCACGCCCTCGCCGCCCGGCAGGGGCGTCAGAGGCTTCTGCACAGCGCCAGCCGCAGCGGCAGCCACCACGCAGGCGCAGGCAAGCGACACCACGTCATGCAGCACCTAGATACATGCACGAGACTGCACAGCGGATGCACAATGCATCACCCGACACATCGTCTGTAGGGCTGTAAGTTGGTACTCCATGCTGCAACTGCCTGGTACCACTTTTCCTGTGCCTTGTGTGTGTGTGCACGCCCAAGTACATCTACACATGTATGGATGGATGTATGCAGATATGTACCATGGGCTCATGTCGTCATGGCCGTCACTTTACGGCTCACCATCCACCACTCACCTGCAGGAGGTCGACGCTGCTGGCGATGCATCGCCCCACGCCGGCGCGGCCGCCGCCGCCCGCTGCGGGCCAGGCGGTGAGCGCGCTGAGGTGTCGCTCCCCCAGCAGCAGCCCGCACGCGCCCAGCACCGCGTCGCTGGCAAGCACCTGCGCACCCTGGGGGCGGGGCGGAGCGGTGGCATACATGACGCATGCATCATCAAGGTCAGGGTGGTGTTGGTGTACATAGGCAAGCTCGTGCACCAAGAGCCAGCACACAGGCACAGCTGGGTACAAGCGACTGTACAGCTCAACCCAGTGTCGTATGACTGCCTTCACCCTGCCGCATCACCAGGCCTCACCACGCAAGCGAAGGACCACTAATACTTCCTTTACTGGAGTTCACACACATTCACCCATCCCCACGTAAGTATTACACTGCACCATGAAATCAAGGGCGAGCAATTCAGAAAGGGAACCCCCTTGGCGGATGCCGCACGAGCGCCAGTGTGTGTGAATTGTGCCCCCTCCCCCCCCCGGGGGCGCTCCCTCACCTCAGCCTCCGCCGCCGCCGTGTACCTCACTGCGTCCAGCAGCGCCTCCAGGCCGCGCGGCGACAGCTCACACAGCCCGCCCGCGCCTGAGCGCGCACTGCCCAGCAGCGCCAGGCACGCCTGGCCCACACCCGCCTGCAGGGGGGAAGGCGCACACGCATGACCAAGCACCGGGCGTAGGGTGTCAAGAGGGACAGAGAAAGAGCTTCAGGCGATGCCTTCCAGCTCCCAAACCAGGCCAGGCCTTTTCTGGTGTGTAGGGTGGGTTGACCGCACGGCGTAGACCTGAACGAGCCACTACGGTAAGTACGGTACCGCAGATCACCATCACACCACGACACCAACCAGAGCCAGACAACTGTACACAACACTGCAGCTGCTGAAGGTCATGTGGCCGTGGCGCACCTGGAGTGCTGCGCTGCCAGCGTCGCTTGATCCGCCATACCGCAGCAGCAACGCGGACAGCATGGCCACGCCGTCAAACAGGCCCGTCCTGCAGCGCGCCAAGAGGGGGCGGGACAAACCGGGGCCGGGAAGAGCATCAAGATGAGCCGGCCAACACGCACTTCAGATGCTTCCATGGACGATACGTGCAAAGGCCGCATGCCTGAGCCAAGGGAGCACGTCAACGCCCCAGGCCAAGGCCATCAAGAAAGCCCAAAGCAGGAGCACCTTCTGTGGTGGATCTCCCCCCCCCACGAACACACACGCACACCCGACACCTGGGCAGGCAGAGGCGGGCTTACCTCCCGGGTGCTCCCTCGATGGCCTCCAGTGCCGGCGCTGAGCCTGCTGGGTGGTACTTGGTCATGCGCACCAGTGCCGCCAGGCGGGAGGGCGCCAGCAGGTCCGCGGGGGGCGGCAGCGCACGCAGCGGCGCGGCGCCGTGGCTCAGCGCGGAGGTGGGGATGGGGTGCGCGTAGAACCTGCGCGTGTGAGGCAGCGGAAGCAACACACCAGCCAGCGTCCATGAGTGGACAGGCGGAGAATTGTGCCAACTGATGGCAAAGTACAGCAGTACTCAGCAGTCATTGCTGATTCATCAGGAAAGAGCTCGGCTTTGACTGCGGCAGCCTTGATCTCGCTGGTAACGCGAGCAGCCTGGTTATCAGTGACACAGCACAGTGCAATACAATGATACAGCACAATGCCGGTTTGTTGATGCTAGCACAAGCATGATGGCTCTCCACATCCAAACCTTCAGGCCTGCGGCTGCACCGCAAACAAGGTCAGCTCCACAACACCACACTGCCAAGTAGCCTGCATAGCTCAGGCTCCCCCTCGCTCTACCTGAGGTGTGCAGCCGCAGCAGAAGCAGCGGTGAAGCTGAGCGCTACGCTGTCGCTCCCGCCTAGCTGGAGCATGCCTGTGGAGAGTTTGGACAGGAGCAGATGACAGATTGGCTTGTCAGGAGTGCAGCTGTACCAGCTGCGCAGGCTTCCCCGTCCCAGTCCCACCAAGCAGAAACATGCGAGCTCACCGTCTCTGTCCCATTGCACCAAGCCACGTGCTATGGAATCACCGGCCCAAAGTGCACCTGCCGCACAACAGGAAACCCAGCATTCCTCCCCTTGCCAGTTCCCCTCACCCCGCCCTGCCTTCCTGCCATGCACCACCATTCTCAATACTTACGCATGAATGCGTCATCACCTTCACCTACACCTGCCCCTACACCTTCACACCGTCACCTACCCGCCAGCTTGCGCAGGGTGTCGTCGCTCTGCGGCCCCGTGAAGTTGCCTGCGTAGCCACCGCCCGCCTGGTGAGGCAGCGGCGGCGGCGCCACCCTGCGGTGCGCGTGCAGCCCCTCCAGCAGCGCTGTGAGCGCCAGCAGCGCTAGCGCGCCGTTGGGCCCGTCACGCAGGCCCAGCAGCACCTGACAGGGCAGCAGCAGCAGCAGCAGCAGCAGGAGGGTGTGTGCATGCACACAGGCAGCGCGCCAGCCGGCACCTCTTGGTTGTTGCGCGGAGCCGCGAGCACATCCAACACCCGATTACCTTTCCTTAACGCACATACATGCGATCCCCTGCATGGTGTGTTGTCTTGGTCGCCAGTTGATAGCCGCCGCTACACAAGCCATATGCACCCATATATGCACCGTGTTGCCTCCTGGTTGGCTCACCTCATGCGCGCCTGCAGCAGCGGCCGCCTCACACAACGCCGGGCTGACAGAACAACACTGCAACAGCAGCTGCGCGCACAAGCATGCAGGAACACACAGTGGGCAGGCACAGGGAGAGCGTCAGTCGGAGCAGCTGCCTCAGTGCTCATGGCCTCATGAATACGGGCATTACGCAGGCAACCTGGCCAAGGAGCAAGCGCCAAGCCCATCAGCCACGACCTGCAGCAACTCGCCAATGCTTGGTGACGCTGCCACCACACACACAAGCAGCTCAAGCGCCAGTGCATATGCGCAGCCACCAGCCAGTGTGCGCTCACCTGCAAGGCGTACAGGTCGCTCCGATGCTGCTGCTGACCCTGTCTCAGTGCAGCATCATGCCAGCCGGCAGCACAGCAGCAAACAGCAACCACCCTTGAGCACACACACACACACAGCCAGACGCGTTGACATGAGCATGCTGCAGCATCGCCATGTGCAAGGATGGACACCTGGTGAGGACTGCCAGCACCCCTGAGACAATGTAGTCCTTGACACCTTGGCTGTCGAACCACCAGTCTGTAGCAGGGCAGCTACACATGCCCCATACCTCCATCAAGTGGCAGGCGCGGCGCTTTGGTCCACCTACACCGTCCCTGCCCTCTGCGGTGTGCCTCACCTGCGCCCCCGCCGCTATGCTGGGCAGCGACTGCTGCTGCAGCGCCAGCGGCGGCTGCCGCGCCCAGTCCAGCACGTGGCCCAGCGCCCTGTGCGAGGCCGCCAGCGCCTCACCCACACGTGCGCGCACCGCGCTGGGCAGCTCCGTGTCGCAGTCCATGCCGCGGTCGGGGGAGTGCTGCACCTGGACACGCGCCCACATGGCCGCACCATCATCAACATTAGAGAATCACGCATCATCACAAGACATGCTAGCAATGACAACATCTGGACGTGGAATCAGGCAACCCTGGTGCGTGCGTGAGCATATCGTCATCAACATGCAGGCGCACCCGCGTGTCCTGACCCCCCTGACCCGTGCCTCACCCTGCTGCTGAGCGTGTGCGCCAGCGGGAAGTGTGCGGCGCGTGAGGTGGCGGAGGGGACGGAGGGGCAGAACGTGGCGGCCGAAAGGCAGCGCAGCGCCGCCTGTGCCGCGGCCTCGGCGCCTGCGCGCACACATGCGCCATGACCAGCAGCCCCACAGCAAGCAGCAGCAGCAGCACCATTACTGGGCGATGGCACAAAAGCCCGTGTGCTCGTTTGACTTTAAGTACTTTCGGCCAGGGCAGTGGTATGGTATGACTTTCCCCTGGCTATGCCGTGGTTGTTGTGCGTGCATGCAGTTATGACCTTGGCTATGACCTGATGCTCTTTTTCTCATTCGTGCACCGTATGTAGCGTGGCTGGGTGCTGAATAAAATGGGCACGCTATGCTCACATGAAGAAACGACACCTGGAGGACACCTGTTCCTATGTACAGTACGAAGGAACAGGTGTCCTACAGGTGTTCCTTCTTCACGTGAGTGTAGCGCGCCTGTTTTACTCAGCACCCAGCCACCCTTACATACGGTGCACGCAAGCGAAGAAGAGCAGGACATCGTAAATGCTCAGTACATTGGTAGGCGAGCGAGCTGTTCACAACTGTGATGCACATCAATTACCGACACATCTAACCCTTACGGAGTATGTTAGTATGTACCAGTCTGCCATGTGTCATGTCATGCCGTGTGTCATGCTCTCATCATGCCTGCACATGCAGCCTCCTCACCGGGGCTGCGTGCGTCGGCGCGTGCCTCGTCCAGCGCGGAGCACAGCGCGTTGGGCAGCGAGGCAGCGGCGGGGGCGCTGGCCAGCAGCGGCGCGTTGATGGTGCCGTTGCCGTTGCCGTTGACAGTGGCGGCCAGCGCCGCCGCGGTGACCATAACGCCGCCCACCATGGCGCTGCGCAGCAAGTCCTCCGCCTGCCGCAGCGCCGGCCCGCGCACCTGCACACACAGCGCCTGCACGCGGGCGCAGCAGCGCACACACACGCCAGTGAGACCATGTACACACCACACATGCATAAGTGCATGACCGGCCACGGTGAAACGCACGTACGCACATCACGTACCACATACACACCACACGTGCATGACCGGCCACCCATGCAGAACATGTACGGCGCACATGACGTGCTGGTACAATCGGTGTGCAGGTGGGGGTTGCTAAAACAGGATCCTTGGCGGCATGGTCATGCCATGAGATGCCATGCACCCAGGCTTTAGTGCTGTGCAGCCAGCATGAGGGTGCGCCACCGACCTGCAAGCTCCTCGCCAGCGTGTCCGCCAGCGTGTGGCAGGCCGCCGCCACTGCACGCCACCAGTCCCGGCCCCTGCACCACCACACGGATGCACCGGCAGCAGGCGGTAAAAGGCAAAGGCAAGGAATGTGCGAGCGCTACAGTGGGTCGTGGTTTCCGAGTAGCATGCGAGCGTCCGCAGGATGCAGCCATGCTCCTGGTGTCGCTTCCGAACGCTTTGGCAGCACGTCAGCGTGTGGCGCGCCCCTCCCTGCCCCACCTGCGCGCCAGCACCTCCGCCGCCAGCCGCCAGCTGTCCTCCAGGCAGATGGCCGTGTAGCCACTGGCAGACCGCTCGGCAGCCATACCTGCAGCCAGCACCAGCACGTTGACGCGCAAACACAAGCTGCTTGCTTGAGCGTGCTGTAGCAAGTTAGGCAGCACTCTGTAGCGCATGCCGCATCACTTGGCGCAGCCAGCCAACTCGTGGCAGCACAACAAGCAATAAGCTGATGGGATGCTCTTTGACCGTGAGTGTGTATGTAGTACGGCGCTGTCAACCCACGCAGCCTGTGGCATTCGCGTGCCGCTGACACATATCTCGCACCTGCTTCCGCCTGCCTGAAGCACTCCACGGCTGCTACCGCCAGGTCCTGAGCGCCGGCACTGCACGCCGCCATGCCCACGTCCGACACAGCCCGCTGCAGGGAGCAAGCACCACAAAACGCACACCGCGTTACCCACACATAGACTAGCAGCCGCGGCACGCTGCACCCCAAGCCCACCAGAACTCGCACATGTACACCCTCTCCACCTCCCAACATGCTACGCTGCCGACCCTGGTGCACTCGGCTCACGAACTTTCCTTCGTTCACATGACACTGCACGCATCTCATGTCCATGCTGCCTGTCGTGCAGCACTGCTGGGCCGTCCCCCCGCGTTCCCTGCCGCTGTGCGCCCACAACTCTATTGCGCCCCCCACCTGCAGCGCGATGCTCTGCGCCTTGCCCTCGCCGTACTGCAGCAGCTGCGACGCCAGCGCCAGCCCGCGCGTGAGGCCGGGCGGCAGCGCGCCCAGCGGCGGCGCGGCGGCGACACCGCGCAGTGCCGCCAGCAGCGTCGCCAGCGAGGAGGCGTCCGACCACATGCCTGAGCAAGCGATGAAGTGAGCAGCAGCAGCCAGCCGGTCAGTCAGCCAGTCAGTCAGTCAATCAGTCGCTCGTGCGGGGCATGGGAAGGACGTCAGCATGCAACGCCCGCGCCTGCGCCCGATGATGGGACACCAGCCCAGGATTGCCACCCGTGGCTTGAGTGCCGGGTGCGGAGTTGCACCCTTGAGGCGGAAATCACTTGGATGGTTGCACAAACGCACAAGTGCATGACACACAACCGCGAGGCGCGCGGCCACGCACACCCACACACACACCTGCGGCTTCCTCAGCAGTGAGCCTCTCCTTGTGCGCCAGCGTCAACCGCTCAAGCGACGTCACCACCTCCGCAAGCGCAGCGTCAGCAGCCGGCACCGAGGCGGCGCTGCTGCCGTTCGCGGCTGGTGTGCCCGTGCCCGCTGCAGGCCCAGCCGACACCCGCGACGGCGGCGTTGCGCCCGTGACCGCAGGCGCCTGCCGCTGGCTTGATGACACCGCAGGCGTGGCCTTGGCAGGCGGCGCTGCTGCTGCAGTCCCGTTGCTGCGGGGGATACCGGATGTGGGCGTTGGCGCCGCAGGCCGCGCCGCCGTGGCTGTGCTGCTGGTGGTGCGGGATGACGTGCCAGGCGTGGAAGCCGCTGATGCTGAGGAGGCGCCTGCTGACGGTGCGGGTGACGTGCTGGCTTGCGCACCTGCTGCCGCCCCCCCAGGCACCAGCGGCCGACCGGAGGCCGAGGTAAGGGTGCCTTCCTGGGGCTTAGCGATGGACGGCAGGCGGCGAGGCACCTGCGGGTCGCGCCGCTGCGTGACGGTGGGCGTGGCTGCGGGCCGTGCCGGCGGCGTGGCAGGGTGCGTGCCGGCGCGTGGTGGGGTGGCCACCTCGCCGCCCGCCCCCGGCAGCGCCTGCACCAGGCCCGCAACTGCGCCGCCCTCGCCCTGTGCACATCACGACATGGGGCAGAGCGCATTTCGGGCCATCACCACACACCCGCCAGGCCCCGGCGTGCATCAACCCGGGCTGCATCAACACAATACCAAGCAGCGCTCCACACACGCTCCGTTTCCGCATCACCTGGCACCCCCAGTCGCAACCAATCCGTGCCGCCACAACCATCAACACCGCTCAGTGCCATCAGCGCACCTCCAGCGTGTCCTCCCGCAACCCTTATGAGCGCGCCCTCATCCTCCCCCCCTCCCTTGCTCCCCCCCCC
>BDDA01000074.1:0-13854 GCA_001662385.1 Chlamydomonas asymmetrica
TCACAACCGACAAGCCAACCCTGCCGTGGTACATCGCGCATATCCACTCAGACCGCAAACAACATTTGCTGGCACAAGTTCGCTGCTCCTGCTCCCCGCTTCTCCCTGTTGACACCGGCAGGATTGCCCATCGCCCATTTCATGACCGTGTTTGCCCCGTTTGTCACGCCGCGGCATGCGACTTGCAGCACGTTCTCTTCACTTGCCCTCACCCCACCCTGCAAGTGCTGCGCTCGCGGTACCGCCCCCTCCCCGGTTCCTTACGCGCTCTGAACGCCCCGACCTCCCCCCCTGACGTTGCAGCACATTTCATCATTGCATGTATGTATGCCTGGGCTCAAATCACGTACACGCCCGCTCACACACGCACCACCACACACCCCACACAACTTCATATGCACTGATGCAATCCATGAATGGCCAGATAGGCCAAGTGATGTAAGTCAACCAACCATGCTTTCATGTGATGACCAGGTAGGATGGTGCCGGTGGAGGCAGTACACACCGCTGTACTGGCAGTACAGCACATGCCGGTACAGCATGTGCGCCGTGGTACGCAGGCTAGTGTACTTGCGGCACGCGCAGCAGTGTTGAGGGCGTGGACTCATACAGCGTGTGTCACTGATGCGTCTTGGCCCACTAGCTTGACGCCTTCCTGGGCGGTGCGTACTCCAACACCAGCAAGGTGCATGACTAAACCCCGACCTCTCACTCGCAGCAATTGATTCCTCTTATCAGGCATGGTATTGTCAAAAGCTGTGGCCAAGCTTTAACACGTCCATCGGGGGAGGCGGAATGCGTTGTGCGCCCAGCTGGTGGTGGGAGCATCGGTGGTGGTGACGACACACACTTGTGCACTGCGCTGGGAAGTCGAGACAGACAGGCGCATGCTGGCCGCATAGACCACCCAGTCTCACAGGAAGCATCTCGTTTGACAGAAATCTCTGTGCTCAATTGTCTCGCACTTCACATGTCAATCTTGCCCTCCAGTTGTGTTCGCATGGTAATACATGAGTAGCATGCACCACGAATGCTGGGCTTGCGCTGGCGGTACATAATCGCAATCCCTAAAATGGCTACGGCAGGAGTGTTGCAGGTGGTGTTATGGTAACTGCATTGCATTGCTTGCATAGGATTTGAGTTGTGTATTGGGTCATCGCCATTATCTGTGCTACAGCAGGATCCCACATTGGCGAATTATTACAAACAGTACGCGAGCTGGTGCTTCAGCAGTTCACTAGGAAACTCAAATGGCCCTCCTGGCTACCCATACCATGGGGACCGATCTCAAATGTGATTGTACGACATCTGCACGCTCGCACCGCTCCGCCCGGCGTTCGCTGCGGGCATGCTGCTGTACTGCCCCACCGCCCCAAACTGGTTGGGCCCCTCCGCCCCGTACCCCCCGTACAGCGCAGCGGTGTCGCCGCCCGCCACGCCGACGCCGCCAAGCGCAGCGCCCTTGAACGCGTCTGCCTCCGCGCGACTCCGCCGCCAGCGCTTGACGTACCACATGACCAGCATCACCATCAGCACGCCGGCAATCAAGCAGAACACGACGGTCAGCCCGATCGCCCATGACTTGTACGAGTCACATTCCGCGGTGTTGTTCGCGGCGTCCTCATGCACTTTGTTGAGTGCGTCGACGGTGATGGTGGCGGCCCGCAGCTGGCAGACGGTTGGGGCGCTGGATCCGATAGATTCACAGGCATCGCACCAGCCGTCCGGGGTGAGCGCGCTGCGAAGGGTTGGAAGAGATCAAGGCAGGCGGGACGGGCGTTAGATTTTGTTTGTTTCTTGATCTGCCCATGCGGCCATGCAGTGTGTTTCTCGCGGGATGGGTGTGTGTGTTTGGTGGAGGGGGGGGCAAGGAACGGCACACGTGAGGGCTGAGTCTTCATTCAATTGCAGGAACGTACAGCGTGGCGTGGTGTGTCACAGTGGAAGGTGCGCTGGCTGCTGCAACACCCCACATGCGGGGCGTTGGAGCACAAGCAGCTTGCGCTAGTCCTGGCCACAGGCGCCAAGGGCAAGACGTGCGGCGGGTCCGCTCCACCAAAGGGCAACCGCCATGCCGGCAGCGATGCATCAACATTCGCGCTGCTAAGAACATGCACCATATGTTTGTAGCGCAGTGGCCTTGCTTGCATCCTCACATGGCGTTGGTTCACATTCTCCTCACCATTCCTCGAGTGCAGCCCAAAAGGCACCACGGCTGCCCAAGAAGCTGAATGGATACGTATTGCGTGTCCGTCAACTTTAACTAGTGCCTACTGTGTCGACAGTGCGGAGCCAGCCGCCACGTGATCGCATATTTCGACTGCAATCAGCACTCACTATTCGTCGGTCATGTCCATGAAGCCCGCGAACGTGCACACCACGCCCGGGCTCGTGTCCTCGCCCTCCCCCAGGTCCAGCAGGTTGCCCGCCTCCGTCGACGCACACTTCAGCGGTACAGCGCGGTACGCCGCGTCGGGGCCGTCCTGCACCACCAGCCGCACAAAGAAGCGCGCGAGCGTGTCGTCCGTGCCGGTCGGATCATTGGCCTTCTCTAAGCCGTGCACCTCGAACGCCATCACGGACGCGAGCTCCGGGACGGAGGCGGCGTCGTAGTCTGTGGAGAGCCAGGGAAGGGCCTTGGGCCCGGACACGGCCTGCAGGCGAGGGTGAGAGCAGCGCGACATCGCAATGCCAGCACAGTGACAAGGTCCAGGAACAAGTGACAGTGCTAACCGCTGCCACATCCGGAGCCCTGCTGCGCGGTAAGCATTCCATGGCGTACAGGGCACATGCGCATGCAGGCACAAAGGCGGGAGGGGGGGGGGGGACACAGGGAGGGCAGGGAGAGCAGGCTGCGCTGCAAGACAGAACAGAACAGAACGGGACAGGACAGAACATAAGATATTGTCGTAAGACTCGTGGCACTTGAGCCGTACCGCCCTCATGCTCACCGGCTTGTACGAGTCCATGCGCATGGCCGCCAGCAAGCCCAGCTGCGTCTGGTAGTGGCCGGACACCGTGTAGAGCTTATAGTAGTAGCTGTTGGGGTTGTCCTTGGCCTTGGCCACCGCGTCCTGCATTGCCACGCGCATCTGGCGCAGCAGCACGCCGCCCATCATGCTGCCTGCGCAGTGCGCATGCAGGGTGATGGTGAGCCCGCCAGCGAGCGATGCGGTGCGGTACAGCGCGGTACGGCGCGCGGAGGGTGGTTATGTGTTAGCACTTTGCAGAGCGGCAGGGGGTACCATCTGTCAGCATGGCAGGGATGCTGTTCTGGACTTGGGGCACATCCGCTCTCTCAGGTGCTCTGCGCAAGTGACGCAGGGGAGCCTATTGGAGGTTAGCAAATGCAGGTACGCATGCATCCAGCATGCGCGGCTGTGGCGCATTTGTTACGTTCCTTTCATGCTTTGCAAACACGCCCAGAACTTCACCTGTGAGGTTGGTCTGCATCTTGCGGGTCTCCAGCCACGCCGCCAGCTTCTTCACCTGTTGCGTAACACAGCCGCCGCACACAGGATTAGGGCGATGCGGTGTACGGTATCACGTATGCTGCCGGGGTTGGGATTGCTCTGCGTTACACAGCGTTGCCAAGCAGGCCGGTGATTGATCTGCTCTGAACATGGCCAACATGAAGGATGCGGGTGGGAAGGATGCGCTGGTGTGCAGGTGTTGTGCATTGCGTAGGCTTTGGCCACTTTAGTTACTGAAGGCCGGGCGCCCAAACCTTGGCACGACACGACCTTGGTGCACAGATGCATGCAGCAACGCCCATGAGTTTGCAGCTGCCCGCTCAAAGGCAGCATCCCCTTGAGCACACTGGCCCGGGGGGGAGGGGGGCGGCGGGCACTTTCCTGCCCGCTGCTGGGCCAGGGCGCCATGAACCGTTGACGATGTGGCTGAGTACCATGCCCCGACCTGACCAGCAGCCAACACATACTGAAGGAGCGCGTTGAGGTGCACTTCATACGGACGATGAGGGGTGTGCCAGGCCCCCAGGGCTGTGTGCCGTGCCAGCCAGAGGGGGGCAAATGCCTAACGGCCAGAGGCATCTCAGCCTGGACTCCCGGGCCAAGCAGTTGCACCAATCTGCACGCTGCACCTGACTTAATGCAGTGATGTAATGAGCCCATGCACAAACAATGTGCGGTGCAGGAACGCCCATGACTCACATCGGCAACCATTTTGTCATCGATGGCATCGGGCACAGGGTCGCCCACACCATACTTCCTGCAAATGACGACAAGAAGAGAGATTGGGACGAGGGAGGGTTGGAGGGAGTGATGCACAAGCTTCACATGTGCCGTTACGCATGCTGTGGCCGACCGGCTTACATGGTTGATTCCTTTAAGAATAAAGATGCGACCGGCCTGCACACTCAGCCAGCGCCAGGCTGCATGCTCAGATCATGGCGGCAATCAGCCTGTGGACATCCGTGCCTGGCCAGCATATAGCTGCACCACTGCGCCACACACACAATTCATGGCACAACCCGATCGGTAGACCGATCGGTAGACCGATCGGGTTGCTGTCCAACATGACATAACTGCCACGCACAACAACGCACAGCCGAGACGCTTTCTTTCCCTCCAATGCACGCACAGCGGCGCATAGCGCGTGAGTTCTGTGGAATGCATCATGACTACAGGATTTGGCATCTCTCTTGCACGTCATGATCGTGATGGCCCGACCTCCTCATGCATGCATTCATGCAGCCAGACCAGCGCATCGGGCCTCACTTGTATGCGAGGATGGCCTCGGAGACGTTCCACCAGTTGTCCAAGCCTGTGTCAGCCAGGGCTGGGCTGTCCAAGGCCTCTATCGAATCACGCAGATCCTGGGACTCCTGTGTCACATAGAGACCACACACACAGGCCGCCGGCAGCACAGGACAGTGGCCACAGGTCTTGATGACAAACTGACCATGGGTGCCCCGTTCGGTTTGGAGCGTTTCCCAAGCACCGGGAGCGCATCCTGTCCCCCTCAGCACAAACACATGGGCAGCAAGCACTCAGTCACTCTATGCCCACTCGGCGCGTGCACCCATGGATTCTTGTTTTAGAGCGTTCTCATGGTTCACAGCGAGGCAGTACATGAAGAATGCACTCCCGTCATTTGCTGCCTACACAAGTCCATTCCGTATGCGTGTGCGCGGCAGCCTCGCATAGCGTCACGTTCATTTACCAAACATCGTTACATGTGACTTCAAGCTGTCCGCACAGGCCCACATTGCAACTGCCACCGGCTTTGGTTTGGCCGCCTACCTTCTCCTTCTTGCGGAACATCTCCGACTGGTACCACGCCCGCAACCGGCTCGTGTACTTGAAGCACTTGTTGTAGCCGCGGATGGAAATGTCGTCGTCGTCCTGCTGCGTGTACACTGGCACCAGCTGTTGGCCCTGCGCAGCGCGCACACACGCAACACAAACACAGCAAGAGCTCGGGCGGGCTCATGTTGAGTCGTTTCTTATGGCGTGTGCAGGTTCAGAAACGATGGCGTGTGCAGGTTCAGGACCGTCGAATGTTGGGGACGGGAGGTGATGACAGGGCAAGCGCAGAGGGGTGCGAGCCGGTGGGCGGGGGGCGAAGGAGGACGGTTCACTGTAGGCCTCCTGTGGGGTGCCAGCAGGCCTGGCTTGTAGTAGGGTGACGTGCGGTGGGTAATTGCGCAGCTCCGCTGCTGGCGCGTTGCACGTGTGACCCACACAATTCGCAGGAGCTGGGCGCTATGTGCCAGGGGTGGGGTCACTGGGGCGTTATGTGTTTATGTGCGTATCCTGGGTGCAGGGTTGCAGGGAGGGCGATTGTGGTTGCACGGCGAGTGTGAGCAGGCGCAAGCCATGGTGCTGGCGACACCCACCGTTGGCAGGTATGCCGTGATGTCCGTAACGTTGATGTTCGCCGGGAACACACCTAGGAGCGGTGGTAAGGCAAAGTGTGTTATGTTGAGCATAAAGAAGGTGTGCCCAGTTGGTGCAGCTGGCACACAGCTGCAAGGTGGATGGGGTACGTCGTCGCAACTTGCCTGCCACAGCTGTGCAAGTGCATTGCTTGCTAACGACCATAGGCAAACTCCGACAAGGTTAATGAGCACTTCTGACAGCAGGACATGACAGTTGGGGCTTGCGTGCAGGCTGGTGCCTTTTTTCGGAGTTCAGCATGCAAGCAACTGCCCCGCAGCAGGCAGCCCAAAGTCTTAATGCGCACCTGCATTAAAAGGCTTGTGCGCTCAAAATAGCATGGTCAACGGCTGATGAACGAACATACGTGTTGAAGTTGCCAAAGCCTGGCTTGGTGGTGCCCCCAAGGAGCGAGTATTCAGAGTTCTCGTCTGATTGGCGGTAAATACAGGTTTGCCCACAGGTGTCTTTGTCAATGTAACGCTTGCGGAATGCAACCCCTGAGCGACAACAGTTCAAAGAAGTGTGCGCGGTCAGCGTCCTTTGAAGGCTAGGTTGGAAATCGATATCACAAGGGCACGCCTTGTCTGCGCAAGCAAACAGTTTCCTTGCCTGCCTTGTAGCTTTGCCTCTGCCCCACAGGCAACAATGTGGGGCCATTCCTAATGACAACTCCCTTCTGTTGAAAGTCCTTGCTAAGGGCGTTTTTCGCTCCATTCCGATTGATGTTGAAAACGAGTAGCAACTTGCACTCGCTGCGTGGCAGGAGGACGCACACCAGCAGTAGCACGGCTGCAGCTGCATATCTGAGGACTATGCCCTGTACGAAACGTAGTTGCATAGGCCGCATGGCCGCCATAACCGGCCGTGCTCGACCTACTGTGTCCAAGGCTGGTAATCGTGAGGTTTACGCCAGCGTCCGTTTCACTGCAAGCTTGGTAAGTGCTGCACAGTGCAACTGAATTGGTCAGGGAAGTAAAGCAAAGGAAAGTGGCCACACAGAGTGCACGCCGCCTCTTCCTGTACAAGTAGTTGAGGACTGACCGCATGGAATGCAGGGCCCACCAATGTGCCAGGTCTGGGAGGGATGGTGCAGCTCGGACATGCGGACGACGAATGCAGGTGCTGCATATGCATACGAGAAAGTGGAGGCACAAGTTGCAGTCGCCTGCCAGAACTACTGGACCACGTAAGCGGCCAGCTGGGTCATGGTGGAAGTGCAGACACATGGTACCACGGTCCAACGTCGTTAAAGCGGGGAGCGTACATGAGACGCTCGGAGGAGGTCCTGGCATCAGCAAGCAAGCAACCAAGGCAAGGTGCTGAATGGAGGCACAGAGGCTGTATGGCCAGCGGCATGCCTGAGGCTTGATGAGAGAGAGGAACGGAAGCAGAGGATGCAGGCAGAGGCGGACAATGCAGCAGGTGAGCGACAGGGGGCATGCATGCCATGACTCATGAAAGGCTAACGGGCCAGGTGCAGTTCGAGAAGTGGAGGGCAAGGAGGTGCCGCAGGTCGTCAAACGATACAGCCACCCAAAGCACAAGCAGCCATCAGGCCCTCTTGCGGCAGCGCACCCAGTGCATTGGAGGCGCACACGCACAAATGGACGGCGGCGTACAAAGCCTCCCTCTCCCCAAAGGGGGTTGACGGTGAGCATGGGGTGGTTTGAGCCCAAACAGCCGTATGCCCTAAACATGGGCCCGACATGCTGTTACACCCCGGATCGAGCAGGTCAGTCCGGCGGTATGACCCCCGTGGGCGAGTCACCGCCTCACCGGCCGCAGGCAGTGGGGCGTGCAAGCCAAAACCAAGCAAGCCTGTGGCACGTGCAGGGCCACTGCCAGTGTGCCAGGTAGCATGAAGGCTGCTGAACGCCGGTTGCTTACTGGCCAGCCGCGGATCGAGCATGGGGTGTGAGATGGGGGCGATATCGCAAACCAAGGAATCGGAGGGCGCAAACGCGACCGGCCCAAGACTGCCGCGACGGCTTGCACAGGCCTTGTGTCCACGCAGTTCAGGGCGGAGTTGTGAATCTCACCGGGCCATGCAGTGCGCTGGTCATGGCAGTGCAGACAGCAAAGCCTACGTTGTCCCAGGAGGTGTGTTCAGGAGGCACGATGCATGTGTTGCATATCGGTCACATGGCTGACAACAGCCCACAGGCAGTTGTATCGCAGGATGGTGTTCACAACTTTACAGCCCGAAGGAAAATGGCGACGTGGATGTTCACAAGCGCAAATGCAAACGCGAACAGCCTTGAAAGGCTATGCTGCTATTGGATGCTGTTGCCTGTGTGCAAAAGGCCAGCAATCGTGCACCAAACCCCGCAGGCCGGTGGCCACATCGATCACTTCTCCTTCTTGGCCTCCTCTGCGACGGTGGCGAGCGCCTTCCCGTTGCGATGCACCGGGACCTGCTGTTGCCGCAGCTTCTGCCGCTGCGCCCACACGGTGTCCAGAGCCTGGCTCATCGGAGTGGGTTCCCAGCCCAGGAGCTCCCGTGTCTCCGATATGTCGCCTGAGGTGGCACACACGCACACATTTCAGCTCACATTTGCCAACCGGGGCTGCTTCACTCCCCCACACCCCCAAACAGCACCAGGCACTCACAACCCACAACATACGGCAGGGTAAAACTTGGAACACGCCATCATGGGTGCACACCACGCACCAGCAGGCAGGTATTGTGGGCTTTGTCACGGGCAAGGCAGTGCACAAATAACATGCTTAGGGCGCTTGCATGCATGCCGGCCTGTACACTGCCTTTCGTTGCTGTGCCCTCATCACGTGTAGATGCGTGGCTGAATCACAGACCGCCACAGGGGCTTCGCATAAGCTGCCATCCGCGCCTCAATCAGCCGCATGCATGCACGCTAGCATGCACCGCACTACTGCATAAGCGATCAAGAAGCGGCACTCACCCACGTACTGCGACGCGCCATGCTCTATGTGCGAGGCGGACAAGAACTCGCCCAGCGGGGGGCGCACGCGGAAGCGCCGCGCAGCCCACTGGTTGAACCGCGCCAGCGCCAGCACCATCCACACCGGGAGCTCGGTAGGCCGCCGCGCCCGTCGGGTGCCCTCCTGGCCGCCTCCTGGCGCGGCGGAGTTGAAGCTGCTGTTCGCGTGAGAGGCATGCGAAGCCGCTGCACCGGAGGCCAGTAGAGGCGAGGAGGGTGAGGATGAGGACGGCGCTGCCTGCGGGATGACCCTGGGCCTCAACGTGTCGCCGCGGCAGAACGCGGCGTGCGTGCAGGGGTCAGCGAGCTCATCGTGCATGACGAAGAACGCGCGCCCGCCGATGGCACGCGCGGCACTGGCAGCCGCACCTGCTGCGGCCGCTGCTGCTGCGCCTGTTGCTGCTTCGGGCTGGGCCTCGGCTGCCTTGTCTGGGCTGGTGGTGGGGGCGGGGAGGGTGTCGGGGAAAAGGAAGTGTTGCACCGCCACCATGTGTGCGCGGGCGGCGTCCTCGACCCAGGTGAGGTGCATGACGGTTTGCGGCGGCCGCCTCACGGCAACGCCCCCGTCCAGCAGCATGTCCGTGATGGGGCTCTGCGTAACGTCACGCATTACACAACGCGCATGTCTGCACTTGAATTGCGCCCGGCCTGGCTGTCATCCATTCCCGGTCGCACTGCAGGCAACGCTGCTTTCCAACATCACACGCCCGCAGCCCCCAGACATGCTTGTACGCTCTTTTTGGCCCCTCATTGCCTGCCTGTATGTGGGCGTGCATCGCACCTCCTGCCGATGGCATCGCCTATCCAACCATGCGTCTAACAGCCTGTAAAGCCCTGGTCTGAAGTCGATTAACCACGCATGGCATGCTGCGCTACAGGGATGCATGCATGACGAAGCGTGCATCGCTGCACGTGCAGAGTGACGGGCACGCATGATGTCATGCACGCTTGTGACATTCAGAGCGTGGTAGATGTGTATCGTGGTGGCACAGGTAGGATATGATACGGGCCGGCTCACAACCCACCGGGTCGGCGGCGCCATACAGTCCGCCCGGGCGTAGCGCGACGGTGCGGAGCACGTGAGAGTTCACGCGTCGCACCAACCGCTCAGCAGCCGCTTTGGACGGCGCGTAGGAGCCTATCATATCCTCGTTTGCAGGCAGGGGCGCTGAGGCCTTCACTGGCGCTGCTGGGGCCTGGCGCGATTCCGCGATGGACGCTGTGGGAGTGGGAATCGGAGTGGGAAAGTGGGCAGGCGTCACAGTCTAAGCAAGGCTGTGCTGCACCATTCACACCGCTTTGCATGGAAACGCTGCAGGGACTCTAGCCACCGGCACTTCCTTGTGGTTGTGTGACGGGAGCGCAGCACTTGCCTGTGCTGGTGTAGACCAGGAATTGCACGTCCTTAGCAAGGCAGGCCTCCACCACTGCCTTGGTGCCTTCCTCGTTCACCCTGAATACTTCAGAGGGCCTGGAGGATGCTGTATCCAGAAGGCCCGCGCAGTGCACGACGCAAGTGATTCCTGACAGGGCTATGTGCAGATGCGTGGGCTTGCACACATCGCCGCGTATATACGTGACACCCTTATCATGCCCGGGAACCGGCGATATATCTAGAGAGTATATAGCAACTCTGTCTGCTAGAGTCTCGGTGAGCTGCTTAATGATGTGCCTGCGTTGAAGTCAAGCATGTCCACCCAGCCTGGGTTGTACAGGAGTCCAGCCACAAGCGTTCGTTCAAAAGCGTGTAACACACAGGCCAGCCCACAAGCACCACAAGCACACATACCTTCCAAGGAAGCCGCAGCCCCCTGTGACGAGGATTTTCTTGGCGCCTGCCTTCGCCACGCCTTGCTGCAACACAGCGTAGGGGACCTCAGGCTTCTTCACATCTTCCGCCACAAGCAGGTAGTGGAAGAGGAAAAAGAAACCTGCCTTGATGCCTAACGCAAGCAACACAAATCCCAGGGTTGCCACCGTGAACTCCATCTGCGGTCAACCACGTTGGGAAGCTGCACACGCAGCAAACCCAGGCAGTATACAACTCGTATTATCAGTCTCTTCCTGCAGCTGATATACCGGTTGATTAAATACACTCCCTGGCCCTCAAGCCCACCTGCGTCAACAGCGATCCGCACCTGCCAACCGTGGGCTCGCATGCAGTCAGGCGCATCATGGCATGCATGCATGCATGTATGCATGTGCCACGCAGTGAACCTGGTGCAAGTCATACCCCACGCCTGCAAATGTAACGGTGTTCAGCTTGCAAGCGAAAACAAGCGACGCAGGATCCAGGCAGCATCCAGGCTGCAGCACAATTTACAATTCCTGTCCGGTCCTGCTGGCGTTACGTAACGCCCAACATACAACCATGCACAATGTGCGGACGAGTCTGGAAGCGTTATGCCAGTGGGCGCACTGAGTGATTGCAGCGTCACATGCCACCAGCTACACCAGCAACACCAGCACCATCGGCATCACTGCTGCCGCCAACGACCCACACCACCCACAACCACAGTTGTGTGTGTGGTTCAACAGGGCAAGCCTGAATTTGACTCTGGAAGATCATTATGCTGGACAATTGTTGGTTTTGCATTGTTTGTCGAGATTTCATTCGTTCCTTGTGCAGCTCACAATACGCGAGCCACCCCCTCATCGACGACCGCATGCAAATCGACTGGCAATTGACACAGCCTGACATGTACTGGCATTCGCTGCATGCAGTGTCCTTGGGCCCATGCCTTCCTCCCAGCAGGAAGCAGGCTACGGCGCAGTCATGCCAGCGATGGTGCCGGCATTGTCTCCTAGGTCGGCGGTGCCCTTGACCTGCGCGGCGGCGACGGCAGCACAGCACAGCACAGCATAGCACAGCACTCAACAGGTCCTGTAGTGCACTTGACATGATAGCAAGAGTTTCTTCCAAGGCAAAGTGTGATGACCACAAGTGCAACGCCGCCATTACCGCCATCTCTTGTCGCATGTATGAAACTACAGAGCTGCCAGGTTGCAAGGACCACAGCACCGTACAGCACACCTCAGACTCACTACTGAGTCTGAGTCTGAGTCTGAGGCACTCAGTACAAGGCAGCAGGCATTCTGCACATAAACGATGCACAACTTTGCATGGGTACACGTCAGGCAGGCATTCACTATGCGCATGGTTGAACCGCAGCCGATCGCCCACCTGGTCGTACTGCTCAATCATGGTTGCATCGCTGACGCCTCCAATGATGGGACGACGGTCCTCCTGGACAATACAATAAACTCATTGGAGTCGGCGTAACGTACTGATACTAATATCATGTCATGTGAATGGTGTCAGACGGGCATCTACAGTCTCGGCTGCACTGCATGTTTACTCATCACCCATAGCTCAAGACCGGTGCATTGGCCCCCACGCTTCCCAAGGCAATGCAGATTGCGGAGGTTACTGCTCCACTACACTGCGCACAAGAAGGGGATACTGTGGGGCGCACGGGAGCAGCTTGCGTAGCAGCAGCCTCCGGATGCAAAGCCACTCAATAGGCGCGCTCACCTTCATAAAAATGCTGGGCTCCGGCAGCCTTACGGTGTCAGGGCGTGACACTCCTGCCTCAACGTTTGGCCATGTGCCTGCATGCATGGTGTGCATGGGCAGCATCGGCGGCCTGGAAGCGCACTTGGGGAACTAGCTGAGGCGCTCAGGCAGAGCGGGAGGGTGCATGCGGGCGTACATGCAGACCTTGTCGACTTAGAACGTTCTTGCCGCCAGCAGGAGCAGCAGGAGAGTGTGCTCGCGGAATGCTTACAAGTTGGTGCTTGTGCGTGCTGTCAGCGACCCAGTCCCCCGCCCCACACCGACGAGTGCATGTGCCACAATTGCATACAGCAGTGCTAGAAGCACCACCAGCATCAGGGCCGGGGTAAGCAAGGGGACGACTGACAACTACTGCACTCCAACCAACGGGAGAGGTAAGCGTGATCCACATGTGTAACACAGTAGTGCAGGCAGCAGTAATGCAATGCTTTCTCTGCCAACTGTGTATGTCGTGTACGCCCTGCTTTTGCTTACCAAGTTTGGGCCTGGCGCCCAGCTTCTCCCAGGCCTCCACGGTGCCGCCATCGCTGCATGCATGCAGGCAGTACAATCAGGCATGCAGCACACACGATGCTGCAAAATGCAGGCAAATGCCGCATGCATGTTACATGCGGTCATTGCTGGCGCAACAACTGACTGGATATGCCGGTCAGCGTCACCGGGCATCTGCAGCGCTTGCGGTTGAGATGTTGGCGCCATGGCTACCACGGCGGACGTAAAAGCATACGATCAACGGTAGAGGCATCGTCGCTGGGGCAGCAACCTCAAGCGTGACGCATGCATTCCATGCATCTTGCAATGCATGTCATCTCCCCTGCAGGCCTCTCTAATTCCAGCACATGGCGTCTGTGCATGGCGGTGTGTAGCTTGCAGTCACGCACCAGCGCATGATGTACATGCCGTCGCCACCACGTTTGCCGCCGGGGCCCTCATTGGGGAATGGCATCGACCACGCTCCTGGCTTCATCCCGCCAGTGCTGGAGTCAGCACCCCTGCATGCATGGGAAGGACAAGAGCACACATGCACCAACATGGCCTGACTAGCATAACTAGCAAGCACCGTGACCTGGCGGCGTATTGGCAGGTGTTGGACAATCGGTCTTTTGTCGGCTGAGTGATACCCGCAGTAGCTTCCAGGCAGGTGGGCCCGCACTGCTGCCAGGTCCACACAATGCTCCTACCATGGCCACCCAGGTAGGCAGACGGGATGGATGGGTTGACACCCGCTTGTATGTGGCAGCCCAGCTGGTGATGTACATCACAGCATGCGGTGCGTGCTCATTGCACATGTGGAGCCCTTCTGCACACACACGCGCATTCTTGAAACCCATTTGATAAACAGGTGCTTGAGCTTGATACGCGAGTCGCCTGAGCAGTTTTTTTTTTTTTTTTTTTTTTTTTTTTTAGAAGTGGC
>BDDA01000074.1:33104-49540 GCA_001662385.1 Chlamydomonas asymmetrica
TGGGTCCCAGCACCAGCAGTCCAGTACTCAGTTTGTTGCTCAGTCAGTTGCTGAGGTGTGACACCGCGCACAGAGATTAGAGGCAGCTGGAAGACCTATGCCACCTTGTGTACGTGCCATGCACAGGCATGGCATGCACAACGCGCATGCTATCTACACACACACACTGCACAGCATGCTTGCATGGTACTGGGCAGGTACTTGGTATTTGCATCTATCCGGGTGGGCAGGACCCGTGAACGGCAGGTCGTTTGACCTGGATAGCAGGTGTACAGGCAGGACCTCGTGTGGACCTCCAATGATTACCCTCCATGCGAAAGAAGCAGGCGGGCATGCAAATGCAGAGACAGCAGACGTGGAAAGGGAAACCAAGAACAGCAGGGTCAAGGGAGGTGATAAGGGAAGGCATGGATTGGATTTCGGGGGGGGCGGCAGGCGATGGGGGCCTTGTGGTATCAGCGGTGCTTTGGCGGCGGTTTCACGGTGTTGCAGCTTTTAGCACACCCCACTGGGTCGCCGCCAGAGCACTGCTAGCTAGACCATGCTGCAACATCGAATGATCCAACATACAGTGCCCCAACAGTAGTGCTCTAGCAGTGCCAGATTGGGATGCATGCTGAGCACCAGCAGTGGAGCACCGCCAATGCATTTCTCGGCGAATGATTTAATGCGGATCAGGGTCGCTGCAGACAATTCCGTGAACGCTCCACCCACTCCATGCATCCCAGCCGAGCGGCTCGATTGCTCACCGCGCAAGGCAGCGCATCAAGGCGCAGCATGGCTCCCAGCTACTCGTCTCCCTGCCATTGTCTATCTGCAAATACGCGTCAATGTAAAGGAATGCGCAGCGTTGTACTTGGTGCACTTGTAGCGGTGAGTTGCAGCTAGCTTGCGCACCGCACCCGCTTTTATTCCAACCACACTCGTTTGTCTGAGTTTATTCGCATGCAGCGATAACCAAGCGTGCTATGGAGGTTGCACAATGCACCGGAGCGATTTGAAGAAGGGACTATAGGCACACATGCATGGGTTATCGCATGGAATACGGACACCCTGCTGGTGCAGCTTCAGGCTCACACAGCAGGAGCTGCAGGACGTGCAGCACATAGCAGGAGATAGCAGGTCCTACCAAGTTCCTCATTTGGACGCCGCAATCCCTAACCAGGGCCTACCTCCTGGCCCAAACACGTGCGTCCCCTGATGCAGCACCTGAACGTCTATTGGGCCAGTGTTTGTGGAGCACTGATCCTCCCCTGATGACAGGTCTGACTATGGCGTTCGGAGTTATGAGAGTGTGGCCACCTAGCATCAGGGGCAGCTCACAACACAACAATGTGCAACGCCTGCGTCGGAACCCATAGAGCGGATGCACAGCCACCACCAGCGCATCGCCATCCATGCATGCATACATGCATCCGTCCATGCATGTGTCTGGTGCCTACATGCGCCGGCCTCCAGTGGGTACTGCATCATTGATAAAATCGGGGCATGCAAAGACCGCTCCTGCAGTCACGCCGAATCGCTTCTCTATCTCCGTTATGGGGTTGGATCCAATGCTGGTCACGCCAATGATGCTGAAGCAGAAGTCGTTGTAGTCCTGCATGCGGGCATTATTTAGCACCGAAGCGTTTGTACACCACACCCGTCCGTTACGTTGCATGGAGCGGTCTCACAAGCAGCGGCGGCGGCGGGGTCAGACCTGGCCCCTGCACTGGGACCCGGGAAACCCAGCGTCTGGGACAAGCTATTACAGCTAGTGCAGCGACACAAGGAGGAGACACCCGCATGGAGGGTCTCATTGTTCATTAGTCATGATTGCCATCAAGCTTTGTGTTTGCTCCTAGGGAAATGTTGACACACACTAAACCTTCACAGGATGTGCACGCTTGCACGGCAACGCCCTGCAGGCCTGCTGGCAGTGACAAGCAAGAGCCACAATGATGCATACCTTGGGTGCAGATGGTGCTTCTGGACGGTCAGGCTGATCAAAGAGGCGGTCCTCGAAGCACAGCTCATACGTGCAGTCGTCCAGCTGGCGGATCTGGTGGTACATGATTTCATAGCTGTTGCGCTCATTCACGCTTCAGGTCACACACACGCACATACACAGCAAGTCAGCAACCCACGCAATACCTTTCATCTGCACCTTGCTTTACAAGCGGTACGTACGTACGAAAACCCCAGATTTGTGGTGTAGCATGCAGCACCAAGGACACAACAAAACCAAGTTGCACCCCGCAAACCCCGTATTCCATACACCTGGATTCCATCGCGGTGTGTATTCTGCTGAGGGCACTGATTCAGGGGCCTGTTGTATGCAGCGCGCTGTGCTTACCTGTGAAGGGTGTAGTTGACGCCAAGCGGTGCAAACACCACCTTCGCTTGGAAATCCATGATTTCCGAAAACCCCAGGCCTGACGAAACGGGGATCCAATGAAAGGGTCCGAAGGTCGTTCCTGACGGCAGCGTGTTGTCAATCACAGGGTAACCCGAAGCGCCAGAATCTATGATGACCTGTGTAATCAAGTACCGTGTTTAAACGGAACTCGAGTGGGTAGGGGTGCATAAGGGGAAACATCCAGTGTGGAGGGCATCCGCAATATTGCGGAGATGCTCCTCAGGCAGCAATCTGAATGGCGGTGAGCATGCATGCATAAATGCACCCTGAGCATCACCCAGCAGGCAGTTGTACGGCTTCCTTATGGGAAGCGAACAAGAGGTGTATGCCTGCGTGGCGGATGTATGTGTGATGAGGTAGATTAGAACATACAGCTGGTACATGCGAGCATTGGATGTAAGGCAGGGATTGGCGCTGAGAGCGCATGCATTGCTTGATGGTTTTTGGGATGGGCTCGATGGGTTTGCAGGTGTTTTTGTGTCATGAACATCGCCGTTCATGCCGCGTTGGCAATGGTGGCATTGGTAGCGTTGGTGCCGCCGTGCGCACGGCAGAGTCCCAGGGCCAGGCGCGGGTGCGGATGCAGTCCCCAATTTGGTGGCGAACGGACCCACCACGTCTTCGATGGTGTTGCCATAGGGGCCCAGCCGCGCCCTTGTGATGCGCAGGCTGTCGTAGTATACCGCGCTGTGGAAGCCGGTGGTGATGGTGAAGGTCGGGCCGTAGGGTACGAAGGTTATGTCCAACTGCCAGGCACACACCACCAGGCGTGTCTTGGCTGTGCATCTGCCCCTGCCCCTCTCACACCCGTATCTCACATGCCATCCAGCATGCCACCCACGCACAGTGCCACACAAAGCAGTGAACCAAATTGTCGGCCAACCTTGGCAACAGTGGGTAGGTGCAGCTGCCTCTCAAACAAAGTACTGCTAGTACTGCCATGCGTGCTCACCGCGCCACCATGTAGAAATACCACCTGGTATCTGCAGGAGTTGAACATGCACAAGGACGTCAGTGAGGAACGCTGTTTCTCAGCACGCATGCTCACGCCTGCTGCTGAGGCCACTCCGCAGGGAAGCTTCTGAACGGCTTGGCAGTACATGAAGTACATGCTATCACCCTGCCGGACTGCCAGTGGCATGAATGCCTTGGTGCATCCATGTCTCCGTGACTGGTGGCCGTAGTGTTGCACGTACATCACATCATGAGAATTGCACGTTGGCTGAGCACCCCATCCATGCGCTTGCAGCTCTTGCGTTCTGCTGCATGCACGCCCAGATGTAACCAATGCAGCCCTGTATAGGAGTGCATTGATTGCTAGCTATGCTGCTGCAGGCACGTGCAGGTCACATATACCGAATACGCAAATGCCGTTGGCCTGGTGCATGTAGTGCATGCACACCCTGGTAACCCTGGTTGCCAGCAGCATAGCATGGTATGCACGTACAGGGGATGTCCACTGGGCAGCTGCAGGTCAATGTAAACTTTGTAGTCGAGCATGGCTTTGACGACTGCTGCAAACGCCTTGCGTGCGTCGCCCTGTGTGAGCAGCAAGCAGGCGAGCCAACGCGCACACATCGATACATATCAAGGCTCAGCTTAGCTAGGCATACATACACATGCAATCGCTGAAATCGCACCCACATTGTCTACCTAGTCATGCAAGGAGGCTGCATGCATGCATGCATAATGCATGCAGGTTGTTGTTAACGGCATGACTCATTGTCCATGACTGGCCAATTGTGCCGCACCAGCCGCCGTGTACAACACAAAACGACTCAACACGAATGGTCCCGGCCCACTTGTGGTGATTGTGGTAGGTGGTGCACATGGCGCTTTGCTCCAACTCACCAGGCATGGCCCTTGTCATGGATAGGGTCCGCATCGGGGAGTGCATGGGGCGGGATTGGGGTCGGCCTATCGGCCAAACAATGCTGCTAATGAATGAAGGCGAGCATATATGAAGCTCCATGACCTGCATCGGCTGGAATGTGGGAGGAAATGCCATGATGTGCCGCTGGTGCGCAATGCATGATGATCTGCCTAAGTGCAATCGGTACGCAAGCGCGCTTGCATTTGCTTGCATTTCGGGCCATCCTCATGGGAGCCATCGCAACCTACAGCTACACACACTTGCTCACCCCATGTGCCTGGAGAAAAGCCGGGTCATAGATGGCCGGGTCTGCACCATTGAGGTTAGCCAGGTACAAGCCGGAAGCAATGTTGCCGTACTGGTCCTGCTGGAGGGCCCTTACTGGTGGCAGGGGGATCATGACCGGGGCCTGTTGGTCAGGAGTAAACGGCAGCTGTAGGGCCACAGGTGCAGGGCCACGGATGTTGGACTGCATGCATGAGCACAGAAGTACGAACAAAAGAACACCGTGCGCCACCGAGTATGTATGCTAGTGTCAGCTATGCCAGCAGCATACGTCGTCTGTTGGACCAGAACGGCACATGTGCGTGTGCGAATGCACAGGCCGTTGACGTTATCATCATCAACAATGTTATACGACAGCACTGCCCGCATGTGATGCTGCCACAGCCCATAGGCCAGATAAACAGACAAACGTGTGCCATACCTACGGAATCCACCTACACATGAGCATGCTCACACCAGATACCGGTACCACACACGCACCTACAGTGATATGCATGCAGCAAGCACGGCAGCAGGTGGGGTGTATAGTTTTCAATGCACTCACCAATTACTCACCCCAGTCGGTGTTTCCGTCAGGCCTCCATAGTAGTCAAACTCGAATGCGACCAGGAGCTTGTAGCCAACGGTATCCACGCGGGCGAACGACCCATAGAGGATTGAGGACACATTCTCAACCTCCTTGTTGAACTGCCACAGCAGAAACGAACATGAGGCAGGGATGCAGGAGTGTACTCGCATGCCGTGCAAACCTAGCAAACCCTGTTAACCCTGTATTTGCGGGGATAGACACACCTGCGTTCACGATGTGTGTGTGTGTGGGCACTGTGTGCATGGGCCTGGCTAGCCTGGCTAGCCTGGCAGCGCCTGTGAAGAAGTGCTACGCATGTCCATGCCGAGTGTGTGTGCCAGCAACGTTCGATGCACGCATGCTCATGCATCACACCAATCGTGCAGCACACCGCATTGCAGATTGCGCGTTGAAATAGTTGTAAGACCCATGTCACCATGTTATACCAGTGGCCTCAGGCTACTCAGGCTACCGTATGTACACATGTCTATGCCTTCCCGATAATGGGAGTAGCATCTGTGCTCCTGCCAATGAGGTCAATGGGCAATCAGCCTTGAGGAGATTTCATCGCCGCTGCTGCGGCCAAGATGAAGATGGATCATTTGAGGCCCACTAGGCCCACTCCAGGACACCGCAACCCTGGGTCACGGGAACGGAGCATGATACGCCAGTATTACTAGTACACATGACATGTCCAAACGTCCCTGTACCGAGTGTTACGAGCGAGGATGTGTGACAGCCAGCGATGTGGTGTACGTAGTGTATGTACCGGTTTATGCCGGGAGTGGCCGCCCGCCTGGCGCTTACTCTCTCATGCTGAAAGAACAGCGCCATGCATGCTGTGCACGCACGCTTGGTGCATGGGCCAGAGCTAGCTGGCTTCACCTGTGCTGGCCTGCTTTGCTGTAAGCACCGCGGGGGGGGGGGGTGAGACTGGAAATACGCTGACTGGATGGCCTGGGCTGGTGGCGAACCCCACGCGCTATCAGAATCCGAACATGTTCATTCGTATGTCAGTTCATGGTGAATGCTTTAACGAGACCTACGCATGCTGGGTGCCCACTGAGTCAGGGTGCCGCCCTGTCAGCGTTCGCTTCATGCAATCTGAATTTCGGCAGGCATTGTCTGCTGCACCATTCTTTCGCGTGCCTGGCCAGCGGCCTGATCTACTTCATCACTGCACATGTTGCACATTATGATACTGCTTGCTCAATCGCTCACCAGCTCATAGCCATCGAATCTCAGTATCTCGCCCGATACGGACGCGAGCATCATCATCAGGGCGGCTGCAACCACAGCCGTATGCGCTGCTGCCGATGACAAGAGGTTGAACTTCTTCATGCTGGCACTCCAGGCAGTCGCTGGTAACCTACCAGTGTCAGCAGGACGGACAACAGCGCAGGGTGAGATGCCTTCCCGCCGTTGTAGCCGTTGCGCAACGCAATTCGCAACGACCAGTGCTGATGAGAGGATTCGTGACAGTGCCGATCATAACAAGCACTAGTACTACCAGCTAAGCGCGTACAGGTCCTGTTCATGTGCATTCAGGTCCTGTGGGCTGCTTTGGCTGCAAGAATGCGAACTCCATCACAGTGATAAGTAGTCGCAGCGAAGGACAGCAGGAACTGACAGCTCAGCACTCAGGAAGAGAAGGCGTGGAGGTTTAACACGAAGCACTGTCAGAGTTGCTCAAATAGCTTGAACAAACTGTCAGCAGCAATCCAGTCATCTAGCGTTGCAGCACCGGGAGGGGCGATTATTGGATGGAGTGGCATCGACGTAATGCTGATGGGAATGTCTCAGACTGTGGACCAAGATGGCTTATACATCAGCTTCCGTTCAGTACTTGCAGGCTGCCATCAGCAAGCCATCAGCTTTTTTGCACTGCCAGTGCGGGGACATGGCTCATGTTAATGAACGCACAATTGCAATGTGCAAGACTGCCTGCCTGATGATGTCAGACAGGCAGCATGCTTGTCGACATACCTGAAATTGGCTCAAGTGCTTCGAGCCAGGTGCACTGGACCTTCCAAACGGCAGGCTCAGTACTACTTTGAGTAACGCTGGCGAATGTCAGGCAGGTGAACGCAACGGTCATCAGCGTATGTTGCACAACAGGCCGTTCACATACTCTCGTTCGATAAAATGCAAAGTTGCAAGCAGCCGATGGTGGGGCTCATTAACAACCTGTGATTTCCATGGCATCTCAGTCTATATGTAATTACATGTGCTGGAGGTCAGAGGCCAGAGGTGCAGGACGTCACACATGAGGTGGCGGCGGCCCACCATGACACGTACGAATCAGGAGCACCATTTGTCACGCACCACTTTGCGGAACACATTGAGCCGCGTCATGTATGACATCACGCACACTGGCAAAGCTCATCAGCTACAAGCACGCACAACTGATGAACTTGTCTCATCAACAGGAGGACATACACGGTAGACATGGACAGCTAGGACAGTATGGCAGCGGGGACGGCCCCGGCACAGCAGTCAGCTTTGCAGGCAACCTCATGAGCATCACATTTCTTGATAGACATTTACACCTATGCGGTTGTGTGTTTGGGTGAGGTTCTTGCGCTGCTGGCGTGCATGTAATCCGCCAGTACCGCCATCGAACGGCAGTAAAGTCAGCGCCGCCGGGGCAACGCCAACACGTGGTACATTAAAGCAGGAGTAGCAGGGGCCGGACTTGGAATACGTGTTTAGCTTTGCAGACCTGCCTGCATGTACCGGATGCCCAGTATGCCCAGCAGGCCAGCACTCAGCAGTCCAGCATCAAGCCAAGTGTCACTGCTCGACTACCAAACAAGCTGACTATTCCTGCTTGACTTAATCCCCACAGTGCGCCGCTGAGTCAGCAGCGCTGACTGAGCTAACGGAATGTGTTCAATGAACCTCATGTTTTGTTGCCATCGCACATGTTCCGGTCAGTGAGCCATCACCCACCCACCTCACTGTCCTGGCGTGCGCTCCGGCAGCAATGCTTGTCGGTTCTCGCAACCAGTTGTGTTTGTGCCCAGCCGACATACCTGCGATCTCACTAGTCAGCGCACCGCCGCAATCAAGGGGCCCGCCTCGCATGACCTGCTGGTGCGGGCCGTGCTGCCGCTTATCGGGGCCGCCATGGCACAGACGGCAATAGCAATCAAGGCATCCTCGCGCATTTCAGGTGGGTGCACATCATGCAAACGACCATCAGAGCCACATGTAGTGTTGCCTGCATGTTTACAGTCTGTGCGTGTACATGCAAGTATGCCAGGCACACCTGCCAGGATGGGTAGACCCGCATGGGCTGGCGTTCTGCTTCTGCCCGCCGTTGAGTTACCTGCTGCTGAGCGAGGTTGGCAGTGCAGGCGCCGCATTTTGCTATGCCTACAAGCAGGGCGAGCATGCATGCGCATGCGCGCACATCGCCCAGTTATTCATTTTGCTTTACGTTGCACGTGGGCATGGATATGCTCGCAATGCTTCAGGTTGGCAAGGTCCCAGGACACCCAGTTTATTGCTCAGCCAGGCGAGACGTGACACGCACACAGCAATCAAAAGGTTAGAGACAGCTAGAAGACCTATGCCACCCATGCCACCTTGTGTACGTGCCATGCACAGGCATGGCATGCACAACGTGCATGCTACACACACACGCTTCACAGCCAGCATGCATGGTACACTGCGGGTACATCGTATTTGCATCTATCCGGGTGGGCAGGACCCGTGAACGGCTGGAACGGCAGGTCGATTGACCTAGGTAGCAGATATACATGCAGGACCTCGTGTGGACCTCCAATGATTACCCTCCATGCGAAAGAAGCAGGCGGGCATGCGAGTGCAGCCAGCAGGGCAAGACAAACCAAGAACAACAGAGCGAAGGGAAGGCATGGGGAGCGCGTGCTTTCCCGAATGGTGCCCTTGGGGACCGTCAATCCCGGGGCTTGTCCGCTGTCCCGGTGTGGTTTAGCGCGGCTGTGGAGGATGCAGCAGGGCGCGCCTACATGCAAGCTTCCACACCAAGAAGAAACAAAGGGTTTTGGGGGGGGGGGAGCCATGGTAGGCACTAGGGGTCTGGGGGAGGGGATGGCGACAACACCTAGCAGCCATCAGCGCGGTCAATCACACAAGCAACTGCGCTTCAGGAATTGAGATCCTACTGCTTTGGGAGGCAGATGTGGTGCAGGGATCCGTACATGCGGCTCTGTGGCATGCACAGCTGCCTGTTTCACCAACCCTGCGCACGCGTGCGTGCCTGTCAGCGCGCTGGGCAGCGGTGCAGCTCAGGCCGCAAACAGCTGGCTTGCGCGCTGCTGCGCAGCCCTCAACAGACACCTTTCTTGCAGAATGCTCACCACGGTGCACAAAGTAAGAGCAGGAGCCTGTCAAAGACATGCGAGAAACGTGCACGGATGGATTGACGTGAGGGGGCACAACACACAAAATGAACACCCGAAATGCACACAATATCCACACGCTACCCACACATGCGCTCCTCGTGGCATTTCTCAGCTTGCTTGATGCTTGCTTGGCTGTCGCTGTTGCCATACATGGGCCCGGGCCTTATGGTTGTACGGTCCACCTGCAAATCTCTACCCCTCACCCATGCCACCGACCGCAGCGAGCCGCTAGCACCAGAACTGTCAACGGTGTAAAGCATCACACCATCGCAATCACCAACCCGCAAAGCACCAAAGTGTGCTCGTGTGGCATTGCGCACTGTGCAGCCTGAGCCGTATATGCAGCGTATATCAGTATATGTGAGCAAAGAGTGACACTGCCGCCTTGCTATCTAGTTGTCGATGCAGCCTGACTTTGTGCGTGTGGGGCTGGCTGTGTGCTTTTAATGAGCACCCACGCTTGCGATGTGACTCCCACGCACATGCACATGCACAGGGCTTGGCAAGGAGGTATGTGAGAATCGGTAAACAGCATGAGAGAGTCCCACGTGCACGAAAGTCGCCTGATGTCGTCCCTGACGTGGCTTGGCCGCTGAGCCATCCTTGGCTCCGCGCATACCCTGCGGGCCTTGTGGAGAATTTGTGAGACGCAACAGCATAGTGTATTCAACTACACTGATTGACTGACGACAATCACAGTCGGATGCGCGCCTCCTGGCCCATACCGTCTGCAGGAAGGCTGGGCCGTGCGGCCTGCATGTGCGCTCCTGATGGTGTACTGCACTGGATTGACTTCCAAATCCAGTGGCCGGCCTCGTATGCCAGACATGGACGCCTGGCTAGGTGATCCCACCTGCAGTGTGTGTGATGCACGCCCACACGTGCAGGCGCCAGGGATGCAACGTGAGCGATGCAGCAGCCCTGAGCAGCCCAATCGCCCCCTGAGGCTGGGGGCGGATGCGGGTGAGTGATGTCTTCATGTCGCGCATCGGTGTTGCATGCGTGGCAAAGCGCTGTCGGTCCACGGCATGGCCTGGTGCGAAACGTACATGCTAACACCACACGCCCCAGCTACATGCCACGTTGTGCATATCCGCATATGTGCGGTGACGACAAGGAGCGCTATATGCAAGCCCACCCGTACCAGTGGATAAAGTCGCGAACACAAACGTGCATGAGCGAGCAACCATCACTTGCACCCCAGGTGGGGCACCGCAGCTGGGTGGTAGCATTATTGGCTGGTGTGTGTGCACACGACGTAAGGTCGTCTGGCCAACTGGCGAATTGAGCAACAACCTTAGTGCTGACATTGCTGTTGGCCAGCAGAGGTTGGAGCATGGAAAATGTGTGTGGGCAGGTGTTGCAGGAGCCGCTAGCAAGCAGACAGCATGTTTTCTTATATCGCCACGTTTTTTAACAACGCCTGCAAACATGACCCCTCAAACCAGCATCGCTGCATCGAAGGGCTTGCCAAGATATAATCTATGTTTGCTGATGCACCTTGCAGCATGTACAAACGCCGGCTGTGTTGCTTGGGTGGCCCGTATCGGCCGGCTGTGTTGTATGGCGCCTGCCACGCTGTGCAGATAGGCGAACCGAGCGTAAACAAGACGGTGATGCCCAGGTGATGCCATATGACATGCCACTGACTGCAGCAAACCACAAATGCGCTGTCAAGCGTCTCACTGAAGTCAGGACGTGTGGGCATATGCAGGTGGACAACATGCCGCAGCAAGCAACACATGGTCGTTTGCTACGTACATTCTTGGTGTGCACAGCTTGCTCAAAATGCAAGCGCTTGGTGACGGCAGCCCATGCACAAAGGCCACACGCAAGCACAGCCTCCTAGCAGCATGTGCGTGGTGCCAAACCGTATGCAAGCTCGACCCTGGCACTGGACTGCTCTCCGGCATAGGGCTGACTTTCCAACCGAGACTCGACCTGCAGATGCCCGTAACGTCATTTTCTGGTTCAGATTGACTCACAAGTCTCCGCAGTGGCATACCACCAAAGAAGATGCGCACCAGTGCGCATGCCGTGCGCGGCCCAGTGCAAGCCCACCATCAGCTGCGCGACCGCCTCTCGTTCCATGAGCTGACCTATGCGCCTGCCACCTCCCACTATCATTTCCCGGCAATCCAGCAAAGTTCAGCAAAGCCAAAAGTGAGCGGCGGCGTCGAAATTGACAGATCAGTCGACGCCCTCAATTTCTCAAAACCGCTGTTGGGGCCCGACAAGCGCGATGCATACAGTAAACAAGGTTCTCAGAACTAAAGAAAGTTGCTTGGGTAGCTTCCTGGGTTCAGCTCTGTGTTATCTGATTTCTGACTTTGCCAAACTTGTGTTGAGCGTGTGCCAAGAGTGTGCTGGCCTGTGCTTGCATTGGGCATGAATTGGCCGCGAACGCGTCTTGCGCTTACAGACCTCAAATCGCACGCAACAACCTTATCACAGGCGACAAAGCCTTGTAGAATAGCATTCGGTGCGAGCAGGGGATAGAGTGGTCGTTGTGTGCACCAGGTTGTGCAAGCACCCAGTTCACTAGCGCTCTTCCTTGCACCGCTCGACTTGAGCGGCCCAACACACCGCCCATTCCTTTAACTACGTCACCTGTACCAAGGGCATACGCGGGCGACCTTTCTCAACTCAGTCCCTCACTGTTCCGGGGGTCGTCGGACCGCGCCAGGCACCATGGTGGCTATCGACCAGGTCTTCTCCGTGGTGGCCTTGTTCATCCTCTTCCGTGAGACTGTGGAGGCTAGTATCATATGTGGTGTCCTGCTGCAGTTCCTCAACAGGAGCATGCCCCGCTTGAAGCCGGCAGGTGAGGTATCCGCCATGTATGTGACATTGCCTTGCTCCTCCACTTGCTCCGCAGTTCATGTGTGGCCAACACGCTGCAATGACGTTTTGACCATTAAGCTGACTTGGCCTTGCGTGTGTGTGCTCTGCCATGTACGCAGTGTGGTGGGGCGTGGGGGCAGGCGTGGCGACCAGCATCGGGTTTGGCGTGGTCTTTGTCGTGGTGTTCTATGTCGCCAAAAACAACCTGTTTTACGGCAAGAATCGTGACATATTCAAAGGCGTCATATGCCTCGTGGCAGCCATTATGATAACGTATTTGGGCTTTAAGATGCTGTGCTTCGTGGGCTGGGAAGCAAAGTGGAAGCGTCGCCTGGAGGCAGCAGCGGCAGAGCGGGTGAGTGCAAGCAAGTTGTGAGTCGTAACGTTCCCAGGGACGAGGAGTGCATGCCACGGCGTGACAATCCATAGTAGGGTTGTCAGTTCGCGCCTTGTATGTAGACAGTCCAGCCTGGGTTGAGCGTTACGTAGCAGGGCTGTCAAGGTCCAGAATGTTTCTTTCTGTGTCTTTCACCCAATCTTCATGGTGTGCTGCTGGAGCGTGTCAGCTGCTGTGCCCACTGCGGGGTACGTACCGCAGTCATGCTTGCAGCCGGCCCAACTGACGCTGTTATTGTTACCTGGCACCGCGACTAATCTGCAACATACACTGGCGGTTGTATTCTGCTTATGTGCAGATAGCAAAGCAGAAGCAGGAGGACGAGGAAGCTGCTATCAAGGCGGAAGCCGACAAGACCGCTGCTGGATCGTCATCCGGCCGCGACTCATCCGACGCCACTGGCACGAGCTGTGACAACAGCACTGACACCCCCACCAAGCCCGCCTCCGCCTTCCAGCAGGGCGATGTTTGCTCCGCTGCAACCATGGCTGCCCCGGCGCTTCCGGCTTCGACCTCCGCAATCAAACTTGACAAGCAGAGCTCCGATGCCACCAGCGATGCTCTGGAGGTGCCGAAGGATGTTGAGGCTGGCGCCCTAGTGGTTGTTGAGACGGAAATCCCCAAGGTGGACATGACAGAGCCTTCCCGCAAGGAGTGGTGGAGCATCTGGTTCTTGGTGTGGACCACCGTCACTCGCGAGGGCATCGAGTCCGTCGTCTTCCTGTGCGGCGTTGGCGCTAGCGTGCAGTTCTCTGCCATCCCCCTTGCTGGTTTCGTGGGCATTCTCGCTGGTCTCGCCGTCGGCGTGTTCCTGTACTACACCGGCAGGACCGTGAAGGACATCAAGTGGTTCCTGATTATCATGGCAGTCGTCGTGTTCTTCATAGCCGCGGGCCAGGTCTCGCTCGCGACCGATGCCCTCATGCGCGCTGGCATGTTTGGCTATTGCTCGCCGTGGCTGGATGAGCGTCCCGTAATGATGCAGCCAGTGTGGGATATCAGCGGGTGCTGTGGCGACATGGACTCGCAGAACAAGTTCTTCTCCCTTGCTCGTGCCATCTTCGGATACCAGGTTTGTTGTATGGAGATTTTAGACCAGATTATGTGCACATGTTTAATGTGAGTGTGCCTGAATTCGCCAAGTATGGCAAGCCGTTATGCTTGTGAGTCATGCGTGCTGCTGCAGCCTGCCCACCGAGTGCTCAGCTCACTAACTGCCTTGGGGCTTCGGGGTGCTACTGATTCTCCCACACAGGACCAGCCCACGCCGTACGAGATCGCCTTCTACCTGGCCTACTGGGTGCTCCTCTTCCTCATCGGCCTGTGGAAGTGGTGGCGCGGCAGCCTCTTCGACGCCGACTTCAAGCACACGCGCGAGGTGCGCAGGCTCAAGCGGGAGCAGGAGCGCCAGGCCCGCGAGGCCGCCGCCATGGCGGCCGCCTACATCCCCGCCGCGCCGCCGGCGCTGCCCGTGGGCTCAGACGGCCTCGGCGCCGCACCAGGCACCGCCGAATACCAGCAGTGGCAGGCCGCGCTTTGCGAGTACCAGCAGTACCTACAGCAGTGGAACAGCTACAGCCAGGACACGCAGGAGCGCATGCACGAGGTGCAGCACCAGCAGGACGTCCATGCTGAGCCCGACCACGACCACGCCGCGATCGCCGCGGGCGTGCACTGCAGCCCCGCCGCCGCCGCGCCGCCGCCCGCCCCGCCGTCGGGCCCCGACGGCGTGCCGGCCGCCCCCGAATCCGCCGAGTTCCAGGCGTGGCAGGGCCACCTGGGTCAGTATCACACGTACCTGCTGCAGTGGGAGCAGTACACCCAGAGCGTGCAGCAGCAGCATGGCGCCGTGGACGGCCAGGCGGTCGTGACGTACGGCCCCAACGCGTCGGCTCCGCCGCTGCAGCCGCCCGCCGGCCACGACGGCACCACCCCTGTAGCGCCCGAATCCCCCGAGTACGAGCAGTGGGCCAAGCGCTGGGAGAAGTACTACACGTACCTCCAGGAGTGGCACAAGTACTACCAGGTCAGGCAGCAGCAGCAGGCGCTCGAGGCAGGCACTGCGCTGCCGTACGGCCCGGCGGCGGCTGCGCCGCCGCCGGCCGAGCCGCCGCGAGGCGCTGACGGCGCCCCCGCTGCGCCTGGCAGCCCGGAGTACCAGCAGTGGGTGGAGCGCTGGGGCGCGTTCCAGCAGTACCTGCAGCAGTGGTACCGCTTCTACGTGAACCAGCAGCGCGAGGCGGGCGCGGTCGTGGCGACGGCGATCGCGCTGGCGCCGCAGCACTCGCTGGACGTGCGCACCTTTGCGCAGCTGCCGCTGTGGCAGCGCGTGAAGGGCGCCGTGACCTGCAACAAGGGCGCCGCGAAGCAGAACGCCACCAGCACAGCTGCCGCCGCCGCAGTCTCGTCTGCGCCGGAGGCTGAGATGGAGGAGGGGAGTGCGGCCCTCATGGTGGGTGCGCCCGCACCCAAGGCGCCTTTCATGCAGCGGGTCAAGGCTACGCTCACGTGCCAGAAGCCCACCAAGCCTCTGCGTGATTAGAGAGCCCGAGAGGCGGCGCCATTCGAGTGTTTGTAGCTTTGTGTTTGCATGAAGGTGGCCCCCCACCCGCTGGCCCGCACTGGCCTTGCCGGCCTGAACAAGTTCTTGCGCTGCGTGCCGCGTGCTTTGACTAGTTGTCCCCAGAGGCGAGCCCTGCAGACTCTCATTGTGTGTATAATGATGCTTGGTAGGCTGTGTGGCTGTTAGCCCAGCTTGCGCCGCCGGAGCTGCAGCAGCGTTCTGCTGTGCTCAAGCCTACACCATTCGCGTCGCTTGCGTTGCTGCATGCCCTCCCCTCCAGAGTGACGAATGGCAAAGGCATGCAAGCCTGCTTATGCGTGCAGTGGTGCCTGATGCTGCGAGCCTCAACTCACCCGTGCTTTCCCGTCTGCGCCTCAGCCGTCCAACCGCTTGGTGGCGCGCCTGCTGCGCTATTCATGCGCTTCCCTCTTTTCTGTGCGAGTGAAAGTGTGTTTCGGGTGTCTGTGTGTGCATTGAAATGTTGGCATTGTGAGATGCTTGTGTGGCATGAATGCAGTCAGTGAGCCAAAGTGCGGTGTGTGTCATTGCACACAACGATCCTTCGCCTTGCCTGCGCTCGCATACGCAACCGCCACAGCAAACAGCACCCGTGCGGGTTTTGCATGGCTTCTACGGTGCTATGCCATGGGCCGCAGCCAGCACGCAATTTTGCCGTTGCCTGTCGTGTGTTTTGGATTGACGTCCTGGCTTGCTGCGTTGAGCCTGCTGCTCATTCAATTCCTTCAGGTTGAGCGAGCTTTACCCACATATATGGGCATGGAACGTAGCGCCAACTGAACCTGAATCAAACCTCCTGCAGCAGCTTGTGCCTGGGCCCTGTTGAATGCGTTGAGTTGGCCGGATGAATGGATGCGCCTACAAGCTCGTGCTGCGTTGGCAGCACGTTTCTTTTCCCTGCAGTGTGTGCATTATGTTCCAAGCAGTCTCTGCCAAGTGTCAAGTCTCTTACCCCGCGCAACTGTGGCTAGTTGAGTGTGGCCTACAATGTTATGCAGCCCTGCATCGTCCTGCCCTGCCTACCAATCACTGGCAGCGGTGGCAGGCGCTCGATGCGTGCTACTGAAGTTGCTTCACATTCATGCCCCCCCCCCCCCCC
>BDDA01000074.1:50603-84992 GCA_001662385.1 Chlamydomonas asymmetrica
GAAATGATTGCTCAGGGCTGGGGCCGGGGCACTTGATCAGGTGGGTATTAGAAGGCTGTATCTCACACAAAGTCTTTCTGGCAGGCAGCCATTGCGCAGACCAAGCAGGCTACAGATGTTGTAACCTTAAGGATCAGTATGATGCAGCGGTTGTCATTTGCACTGACGCGGGGTGCGGGGTGTGCGCCAAGAGCGCGCTGCAGGACCAGCACAACAGTGCAGTGTGAATTCCTTGATGGATTTTCGCTTGCCGACGCAGCGGCCCGAATCCAGGCTCGTTTACGGCCTATCTACGCTTGTTTACCGTGCGCTGCTCTCTGCTTAGTGCCAACTTGAGCACTTGCCAGCTGGCTGTCAAGGCGTGTTTGAACAGGTGCCCGACTCACCGCGGGTGCCAGCCATGCCCCGCTGGTATGTTGCGAGTTGCAACATCCTAATACTGACGTCGCTCTCACACGCACACACCCCAGCAGCCTTGCATGAGCAACGCTGGTGGCCACTGGCTTGCGCTGCACTGGATACCGCAAGCAGTATGACTGTACGACGCAGACCTCGCGCACTGCCGCATCTGCGCTGCCGAGCACGAGCGTTCTGCTGCACGCCGGCCCTGCCAATGGCATATGCGTATCACCACATCAGGCTGGACACTGCAAGCAGAGATGGTGATCCCGACTGCAATGACGAGGTTGCAAATTTGCAGAAGCTACTGTCCTGCAGCAGGCGATGATGCCCAGCATACACATTGCCAGCGGTGGTTATCTCCCGCTGCTTCAACTGAGGCCACAGAGACCCTGCCCTGAGCAAGGATCAGCTACACAGCAAGGTACCCCTGCAGCTCAGACACCCACCATGTCGTCAGACGTCGAGCAGGCAGCTGAATTGGTGCTCGCGGGGCGGTTGGTGCCTGCGTCAGCGCCAGCGTCAGCGCAGCGAGGCAACGCGGGCAATGACGGTGCAGCAGAGGCGGACCTGCAGCACTGGCTTTCACCTTCTGGAATCGTGTATCCTCCAGGCACACAGGCAGGGCCTGCAGCGGACCATCCTCCTGCCCGCTTGGAAGGCTGCGAGGGCGTACAGGGCGCACCTAATGGAGCGTGCCACGCTGCGGAAGGTGAGGGAAGTGCTGCCCAGCGAATGGCGAAAAATGCACAACTGAGATCTCTGAATGGCACTGTCACTGTGGGCCAATGAGGGAAGCCCGTGGCCCTGTGTTGAGCTTGACGGACCGCGCTGCGTTGGTCGTGGGGGCGTTGTTTGTGTGGACCTCATTGCCGCTGGAGTGCTGGTGCACTTTGCCAAGCCACAAGCAGCATGCTATACCACCACTATTGTGCCGTGGGTGATCAAATTCGTTTTAGCGTCGTGCCGTGGTGCGTGCTGCTGCAGCGGGCGTCCCTGCGTGGATAGCACAGACGGGCGCGTCGTCAGACCCACGGGTCAACCTCCAGGTGAGCATGAGCAGGCAGCGTGCGGTGACAGCACCTGTGCTCGACGCTTTTAAACCTCATCCACATTGAAGGCCTGATGTGGGAGGCAGCTGCTGTATGCGGCGGGTTGTTTGTGCCACGACCGCGTTGATGGGCTCCGGCGACACGCCTGGGTGCGCAAGCCTTTGGGACTGGGTTGGATTGCCATTGACGGGCGCTAGCAGCCTCTGAGCAGCACGGCCCTCGCTTCGTGCACACTGCAATGTGGTATGTTCGGGGACGTTGCGCTTGGGCATCACAGGACCCCGCCCCAGTCGTGGGCTGAGTGGCACGTGGACAGTATCAGCTTCACGATCAAGGCGCACGATACCTTGAATTGAGTTACCTTTCATGGATGCAGGCTTCTCCAATGCTCTGATCCCAACTGTCCCAATGGTATGTGGTCACTGGTGCTTGCAGGAGGTGGTGAGGGAGCTTCCCGAGGTCATTGCCGCGCACGCGCAGGCTGGCAAGGCCGCCGCCGCCACCGCAGCGCTGATGCGGCTGGGAGAGCCTCTGCCGCGCGCCGCCAACGCTGCAGAGGCCTGCCTGGACCCACCAGGTATGCATAGCATGCAGCAATGCACCAGATGCATGTGCATTATATATTTGTATGGCGATGCATGCATGGAGTGCACCAGTACCACATCCCCTGCATGGCTGCGGTGCCACTGCAGGTGCCGTTCCCGTGTTGAGTTTGAAGCCAGCACGCGCGCCTTGTGAGACGATGATGTGCTTGATTTGCACTCCGCACAAGTACGTACGCGGATTGTCTCACTGTCAGCACCACGGGTTTGGTTTGGTGCCAACGGTGAAGTACATTGGTGGTCGTTGCTGTTGTTCTGTTCCGTCTTGTGGTTTGCACACTGTCCATGGTGTAATACCACCTGACTGTCTATAGCTCAATACCTGTGTGCCGATCAAACATCAGGGCCACATCAAGCATCATGCATCAAGGCTGATGGCGACCGCACATGGCAACCATGCTGGCATGCTGCAGAGCTGCGTGCCTGGATCGCCCAGAAGCTTGCACGGAGCACGCAGCGCTGTGCACACTGCTGCAGCACAGGAGAACCACACACACACACACATGTACGCATTCTGGCCCACACATGTACGCAAATTATCCTTGACACACGCGTGCACGCATTCTGAATGCCGCACATTCGTTTGTCAGCAGGCTTATGCTCTTCACGTGTTGTGGATGCTGCCTACATGCAGGCGTAGTTGACTTTGACGCGGCGCTCGTCACAAGCGTTGACCCCAACCAACCGTACAGCCCACATGATGTATTGCACGAGCCGTACCCCAGTCCCACCATCCCGCTGCTACGCGGTGCAATCATGCTGTACGTGGCCGCAGCGGACGATGCAGACAAGGCCACCCGCAACAGCGGCGCGACTGACCCAACGCCTAGCGCATTCGACACCATCGCTGGTGCTGCTGTTGCTGCTGTTGCTGCTAGTGCTGGTGCACTGCACACTGCTGCACCACCACCCCCAGCACGGCATGAACGCCCGGGCAGCGCAAACAGTGGCAGCAGTGACAGCGGCGACGTTGTGAGCTTGAGCCAAATCTGCCTGCTGGACATGGCACACTCCACCGACACACACCAAGGCGGCACTACCTGCGGCGCAACCTTCGAACCCTCACTCCCACCCCCAGGGTCAGCTTCGACAATGTCCGAGGCACCCTCCTCCCTTGAGCTCGATCGTGCATCTGATTTTGGTTCCGTGGTTTCCGGAGCCACCGGCTACTCTGGTTTCGGAGCTGCAGGCTCCGCAGCGACCTCCTACGCTTCGGCGCACGGTTCGCCGAGCGGCATGGCGGCTGCGCCGCAGCCCGGCATAGCGCCAGCGTCGCCCGTCGCGCCACCGCAAGCAACGCCAGCGCTGAGCGCGCTGGGAACGCTGGACGAGCTTTCCAGCGGGGAAGCCAGTGACGATGACATAGCAGCCCCGGCTGGCAGTACGAGCGAGGCAGGAGGCGTCTCGAAGGCAGCTCTTGAGCAGGTCGCCGCCGCGGAAGGCGCATGGCTGAGCGTCGCTGCCACCACCACGGCTGCTGGAGCGCTTACAGAGGCCCTCCCAGTTGCGGTGCCTGCTGTGCTGGCACCTGATGTGCATCTCGTTGAGGTGGCGCTGCACACCCCCGCCCACCCCCACAAACACGACGTGCATGCCGTCATGCATGTCAGCAGCAGCAGCAGCAGCGGTCCCACTACTACCCAGTCTACCCAGCCACAGCGCGCACCATCCCTCAGCGGAGGCCTGATCTTCCCGGCTGATGTCAGCTGTGCTGCTGATACCATCGGCGGGGCTGAACCGGCCCCTGCTGGTATCCTGGGAGCAGGCCCTGCTGGTGGCTCTGGTGATGCCGCTCAGCCTGGCAGCGCAGCTGCGGGCGCTGCTGTGGAGGGCGCGGCGGCCACAAGCATCACAACTACCCACCAACCACAGGTGTGCGCCGTGGTTGACTGTATGTATTGGTTGGTAGATTGACTTAGTGTCACGCTCACTCACGCTAGACACATAGAACATTGCTGTGCATGCCGTACCACCCACACAGTACCACCACATGCAGTGAAACACGGTGTGGAAACTCCAGACACTCGGATCATGTAGCATGCGCAACTGCTGCCATGGTTGCGTGCCTCCACAACAGCGCATAGGCGAATTCGTATGCTTCGCTGGCTTGCAAGCGTTCAGGCAATGCCATAGCAAGCGCTGGGATGTTGGGAGCCACATTGACCCAGGCTTGTACAGATTCTATTGCTTATGCAGTTTGCTCAAACAAATCACACACATGTACATGAGCTGACAGGTCCCAGACGTTTGGGTGCAGTCGTACGTACAACAGTGTAACGGCTGCATTACTCTGCTTCAACCCCTTGCACCTGATCCTGCTGCTGCATGTTGTGCTGCGTGTTTGGACAGGCGGCCTCGATGCTCGTGCACGACGTGTGCGGCAGGGCGGCTGCCGCCGCTGCTGCGCTGGTGCACCTGGGCCAGCCCGTCCGGCGCGCCGCTCACCTGGCGGAGGCTGTGGCACACCCACAAGGCGCTGAGGACGACCAAGGCACACCACACGCGCCCGCTGCTGGCCTTGTTGGGCCTGATGATTACGCACTCGCGTCACACACAGGTGGGCGCCCATTGTGCGTGTGCATGATGCTGATTGTTTGTGGCTTGGATGCGTGCGGTCATGATGCAGCCCATCCAGCCTCATTCCAGGCTTGTGCAAGACCGTACGATTGCAGGTGGCGGTTTGTTTCGAGGCACAACAACAACCGCACTTGTCACCTTGCAATCCTGCACAAGCATGGAGTGGGGCTGGATGGGCTGCGCCGTGGCAACTTGACTGTGATTGTAAAGTCCCGAGCCCATGGGGAGGCGGTTAGTGGCCTGGGGACTTATGTCAATATGGCGTACGGTATCAGCACACCGTCACATGCGCTAGCATACTCTATCATGACTGCCTGTAAACCACTGGTCTCTGGTGCACTTGCTTCAGGTGTGAATATTTGCGGAAACACACAAAATCATGTTTGGGCGCTTTGTCACAGTCATGCCCATGATGCCACCCACGATCCACCCGCCTGCAGGAGAGCAAGCTCAGCACGGATCCGCCAGTGTTTCTAATGCAGCTAGGGCTGCTGCGTCTGCCATGGAGGTGAAATCCTCCACGCAGCCGTCCGGACGCGCAGGCAGGCAGGCGCACACATGCATGGCACCGCAGGCGCACCCGCATCTGGCCCGGGGAAGGGACAAGTCGGGATCAGCAGCGTCAAGCAGGGCCGAGCAGGAGGCCTCTGCACGCCGCCTTGCTGCGCTGCATGACCACACGGCCTTGGCGGCAGCGGCTGCGGGTAAGGCCCTCTAGCTCTTGCTTCCACTGTAGCAAGCTTCTCGTGCGTGTTGCCATCTCCAGGCACACGTGGCGTGTATCATGCCATGCAACCACAGTCAGGGAGGTTGTCAGGGAGGGTGGTGTTGGGCGCAACAAACCGTCTCGGATGCTTCATGGGAATCATGGCCATACCACGGCTTCCAATTTTGGCTAACAACGGTTTACACACTGCACGGATTTTGACGATGCCTGCAGGTGGCCTGCATGGCAGCGGGGAGCGCGTGCAGCGTGCAGCGCTGCTGGCGGGAGTTGCCGTCGATCCCTCTGGTGCCGTGGACGCATCTGCGGCACGCGCACCCGAGTGCCTCAACCTGCCTGCTGAGCTGGCAGGCTTCTTCTCGTCCTCCCATGGACTCCCCGCGACCCGTCATGGATCAGCATCTTCACCGCCATCCAGATCGCTGCCAGGCGCAGCATCTGCATCTGCACAATCTGTACAGGCTACGTCGGCAGCACCCAGCATGCCAGTAGGATCAGACGCGTTTGCAGCGCTGTACGGTCCTGCTGGTGCTGAGTTGGTGGGTTGGGCCGCCACCCGCCCTGCAGTACCAGCCGTAACAGCAGCCACGCAAGGTACAGCGCAGACCATGGCGGCGGCGCTGGCCATTCCGCCGCCACCCGCGCCCGCCCTGCACGCTCTTGGCGGCGGCGGCGATGCTCATTCCAGAGCTGATGCCCCACGGGACCCACTTCAGAGCCCCACTGATACACCTCATGGTGAAGCAGGCGCCGCCGGTGCCGTGCCAGACCTTAATGAGCTCGCCGCTGCCGGCATGCCGCTGCCAGTGCTGCGCAGTATGCGTGCAGCCAGCGTGGCCGAGCGTGCAGCTTCGGGCCGCAACAGCCCCCCGCACGGCCCTGAAGCGCCCACCTTTGCCACCTCCGCCTCACCCGAGCGGCAGGGCGCAGACTCCCAGACCCCCTCGCTCGGTGACCAAGGTGCGCCGCCATCGCCACCACCTGCGGTGCATACGTTGCGGCACAGCCGCGTCCCTGCGGCAACTGTGGACGCACAGCACGTCGCGCCTCCGGCGGGCGCCGCACTACAGGCACTGCACCGCGACGCGGCGCACACGGCGGCAGCGGCCGGCGGCCTCCACTACGTGGGCCTTGCGGTGCCCCATGCCGCACGCGCTGCGGAGGCCGCCTGCCATCCTGCCCGCGCGCTGCTGCAAGGTGCGGCTGTCAACCCGGTGGAGTCACCAACGGTGGCTGCAGCTCTGCCTGAATGGATGATTGATGAGGTGGCGGAGGTCAGAGAGCAGCCGCCGCAGCAGCTGCAGCACGAGCAACGGCAGCAGCATGGATCATCCCCCCGGAGTGTGGCCTGTGCCGACCTCACACCGGCCAAGCCCCTGCGTCCTGCTGCGCTGCGACACGGCGTCGGCGTTGACGTCAACCGCTACAGCGCCAAGGGCCCGGTGATGCGCAGCTTGCAAGTCGTTGGTGACGCTGACGATCAGGCGGAGGACAGCGGCGGGGCCGGAAGCAGCAGCGTCCTGCGGCCTGATGTGGCAGTTGCGTCAGTGCACGATGGAGGCAGTCAGGATGCCGCGCCATCCGGGCCTGCGTTGTCCAGCAGCAGCGACGTGGCAGGAACTGCTAGCAGCCATGAGCATATTGATGTCGCACACCCTATCACCACTACGGAGCCACCCGGGCCAGCCGAAATCCCCCTGGGTGCATGCAGCAGCAGCGGCAGCGGCAGCAGCAGCAGCAGCACTTCAGGTGGGGGTCAGTCCATCAGTCCTGCAGAGCGCCTGCAGGCCACCGTGCTTTCCGGGCTGCCGCTGGTGTGCAAGCCCACGGCGGCAACCCAGGTGGCTTCGCCACCCCGACCCCTGCTGCCCCACGCCTCTGCCCTCGGCCCCGGCTTTATATCAGGCCGCTTGGCGTCCTCACACCTGCCTGTCCCTCCGGTGGACCCAAGCGTGTCCCTTGAGCAGCACGCCACAGCTACACAGGGTGGCAGCGTGCACGTTGGCGGCGGTGCGGCGGCAGCAGTGGGCGGCGACACGCTCAGCAGCGCCACCGGCAGCGACACCCCTGCGGGAAGTGGTGTGACGCCGCTGCCCCCGCCTCCCCCGCCGCGGGCACGGCAGGAGGAGCTTTGCCCTTCAGCACCTCCTCTGCCTGTCGCCCCGTCTGCCCTCCCTGCGCTGGGCATCCCCACTGCGCCACATGGTGCATCCTTACTTGTAGCAGCATCGGCATCTGGTGGTGCTCGTCAAGCGCCTGTCGTGCCACCAGCAGCACCTGTGGTGCTCATGCCACCAGCGGCAGCTGCACCAGCACTAGCAGCACCAGCAGCAGCAAGGCAAGCGGCAGCACCTGCTGGTGGGTGGCAAGCGGAGGCGCCAGTGCGGCCAGGCACGACAGACATGTTAGCAGGGCCATCCCATTACCACAGGTCTTCATCATACGATCACCATCACACGGATGAGTTTGATCTACCTGTAAGCGATCGGTTGATGAGTGATGATGATGACTGCAGCCCTTGCCATGAGAGCGACACCGTGGGCACGTCTGCCAGCGGCTTTACGTATCAGTACAGCGGTACTGCTGTCGGCGGTACTGCTGGCAGGGACGCTGCAGGCACTGATGCAACTTACGGCTGTGACTTCCTGCTGGCTTCCGCCAGCAGCATCGATGTACCGCAGACCGCCACCTCAGCATACTACGGTGTGCACAGCGGTACAGACAGGGCTGGCGCCGCACAGGACAGCAACGTTACTGCCCCTCTGCCTGGTCTGGTGGCGGCAGCGCCGGTGTCTGTGCCAGGGGCGGCAGCCCTTGTAGATATCCCGGCATCCCCCCTGCCGCACATCCACCTTGGCACCTCCCCATCCAGGTTTTCTGCTGCAGCGCAGGGCAGTGACTGCGGCACAAGCGGCTGTGTGCCGTCCTCAGCGGTAGCGGAACCGCCTGCATTGTGCACAGAGGTAGAAGCCGGGACTGGGTCGGGCGTTGCGCCAACCCCCGTCACCACCATCACTACCTCAAGTGCCAGTGACCGTGCGCGTATCGTGGCGACCACCACAGAGCTGGGCGGGGCTGTGGTTGCAAGCCTCACCAACACCGCCAGCGACTGTAGCAGCCTGGGGCCCCAGAGCATGCCTGCTGCCGGGGCTGCTGCTGCTGGTGCAGGCCACACCGCCGGTGATGCCGCACCTGCTTTGTCTGGTGGCGCCAGCAGCAGCGCGTTCGGGAGCATCATCAGCCCGATCCCTGAGGGTGACATCGGCTTAGCGCCAGGCACAGCAGGGGGAAGCAGCGGGATTGTCAATGGTCAGGACCGCAACGGTTACAGCCGCGCTGACAGTCTCGGTCTCGGTCGGTTTGAGAGCATCCCCCTGCGGAGCGCGGAGAGCGATGCCCTGCTGATGCGGGTGGCCATCGACGCATCACAGCCTGCTGCTGGCTCATCTGATCCTCCGCCTGGTGACAGGCGGTCACTGATATTCCCAGCCATGGATCAGGCGTCCACGCCCCGTATGCCAAACCCACCCCTCGCCCAGCAACAGCAACAGCAACAGCAACAGCAGCAGACGTCTGATACGCCAGCAGTGGTGCAACTCGGCTCAGGCAGCTTTGCCCCAGCCAAGGACGAGGCTGGTGTGGATGGGGGCGCGCATGCGGGCCGTTCACAGGCTGCTGCTGCTGCTGCCGCTCCAGCTGACAGGTCCGCAGCACCGCTTGGCAGGACAGGTTCTGGTGGCTCCGGCGCCGTGTCCGGCGCGGCAGCCGGGACTTCGTCACGAAGGCACCGCCGCACTGCGTCGCCATTTCCCGCCAGGCTGCTGGGCGCTGCAGCAATATCCACGCCAGGCACAGCACAGCTCAGCGTCGAACCTGGCCCTGGCAATGCTAGCAGGCCCACAGTCGGCGCCTCACCAAGCAACATCGACCCATTCGCCCTGGCGCAGCCGCTGGCCCGGGGTGGCAGCAGCGGCGGCGACGGCAGCGGCGGCGGCAGGGCTGGCTTCCTGCCAATGCTCTCCTTATCGCTGCCGGTGACAGTGCTGCGGCGCCAGAGCTCCTCCATTCGCTCGCCCGGCTCGGTTGCCCGCTCCCGCACCTCCTTTTCGTCATCAGCGGGCAGCGTCGATCGACGCGTGCGCATCCGCATGCCCCAGAGCGGAACTGTTGTGGAGCCGGGACAGAGCTCCTCTCCAAGCTCTTCTTGTTCCTCTTCCACTACGTCTTCCAGAGCCTCCTCGCCGACGGCGTCCATGGAGTTTCCGCCGCACTCGCCGGCCGCGATGCGGAGCGGCAGCGGCAGCGGCGCCGGGGATGGCGGCGGCCAGAGCGTGCAGGGCGGCCGCGAGAGCAGGCCGGTGGAGCAGTCGGATGGCGCAGGCGTGGCAGATATTATGGAGCTGGTGCTGGGATCGGGTACTGCGGGGTTGGGGAGCGACGGAGCAGCAGGCGGTGTGTTCAGGGATGGCAGCAGGCTGCTGGGTGACACCAAGGCAGCAGGCAGCGTGGGCAGCATGGGTAGCATTGCGGCGGCGGCAGCCGCGGCGGCGGACCGTCTTGCAGTGCAGGCGGTCGCCGCTGCCATCACGCCATTTCAAGTTTCGGAGCCGAGGCAGCCCGCAGTCCTCCCACTGCCGCTTGCCCCCATCCCGCTACAGCAGCGCTCGCTGGTCGCTACGGACTGGCAGCAGCAGCCGCAGCAGCCGCAGCAACATCAAGTCCTGCTGGCAGGTACTACCAACACAACCCCAACTCCCTCACTTGCGCCAGCCACTGCAGCAGCTCTTGCAATCAGTGGCGCCGCAACAGGTGATCAACCTGCCACGCCGTCTCAGCCGTTCTCGCCCACCGTGCCTCTGCTGCAACCGGACCTGCCTACAACGCCGCCCTCAGGCGCTGCTCCGGCTGCTGGCATGGAGCACGCCACAATTGGCCCAACAGCATTGCCAATGCAGCTGCCTGAGGTGGTGGAGCAGCTGCCCGCATCCCTCAGGGATACCAGGGATGTGTCCCTCATGCACGCGGCGGGTGACATCATCATCACCACTGCGCCTGACATGTTTTGCGGCGATGAGTTGGGTGCAGGGGATGACGGAGAAGGGCTGCCCTCGCCCTTCAATCCTTCCCCAGTGCCCGGCAATGCACCGGCAGCAGCGCCGCCGCCCGCTCCCACAGCGCGGTGGCACAGCGGCGCGGCGGCATCTTTGTCGGCGCCGCCCTCCATGCACATGGCGGTGTCTTCCAGGACCACACCCATGCTCAGCGATAATTACGAGGACGTTTTTGGTGGAAACGGTGACGTTGTGGGCCGATCTGCGCCGTATCTGAAGCATATGATGAGCGCGCCGGTGCCGGCCGTCCACCAACACAGGCTCGTGCACGGCCTGGACCCGAGCTGCAGCGCTGCGGATGACGGCGCTGCGCACCACCACCACCACCGCCACTCCCACCATGGCGGAGGTGTGGCTGAGGGGGGCAGCGTATGCAGTGGGAGCGGCAGCGGCAGTGGCGGCAGCAGGGGCGGCGGCGGCCACCACACGCACCTTGAGCATCATGAGCACCACACCCCGCATGAGCTGCTGCCCCATATGGGCTCCATGAACCACAACCAGATGATGAAGCTGGACGTGCAGCTACATGGTGAGCAGAGCCACCGTTGCTGAGTGCACACACATGGGTTTCGGTATGGTCTCGACATGGTTTCGGTATGGTTTGGTGTTTGGGCGCGACTGCGAAGGGTTGAAGGTGTTTCTCCAGGTGAGGTCCGTTGCAAGAGTTTGATAGAAGGAATCAGTATCAAATCAAATCGGTGAGGTGAGTGTTGCGTCAGTTACCCTACTAGCTTCCAGTGCGCAGTCACGGGCGAGTTGGCTCTGGGAAGATTGGGGGGGCGGGTGGCACGACTTAGCCAACAGTCACCACCTTCCAACAACGGGGCATTTCTCTTTGCTGCTGTGGAGGTGCAAGAGAATACTTTTGGCTTTGTTTGCTGTGCCCTGCCGGGCTAGCCTAGCACGCTGACTGCACCAGACCGGTTGCATCCCGCAGCTTCCGCAGCTGCTGGATGCGAACGGCTCATGCTGTTGTTCCCGCGAGCGCTGCGACAATGGCCCCCCCAAAGCCTGTGGTAGTGCCGTAGCCATACCTGCACATTTCCAGCATCAAGCGCTGAAAGCTTCAAACCACCAGGCACCATTGCTACAAGCACCTCTCAAATATGGTCGTACGCTGCTGTGGCTGTTTGGCGCCTGGTCGACCGCGCCGCGGGAAAACGCCTGCAAAGAGCGCAACGGATAGCAGTGAGAATGACTTGGCTGCTGCATCGTATATGCACATAGGATTATTGATCTAAATCACCAAATCAAGTTGCTGGGTTTTGGTTTGGGTTGTCGTGGAGCTTTCCACCTGCCGCCGGCGATTTGGGTTCCAGTCCTCGCTGTCGCCTGGTCGCGTAACACCGCTGCCCTTGTCGCGCTGCCTGTGCTGATGCCTGTGCAGGCCTGAAGCCCGAGTGTTCCACTCCAGACCCCACCCCTCCTGTAGTGCCAGTGGACGCTCCCCTTGCGCTGCTCACAGCGCACGACCTGGCCTCTGCGGAGGCCGCGTCCGCCGCCGCGCTGGTGGCGAAGGGCACCCCCATCTGCGAGGCGGTCGGCAAGGTGATACGATGTGTGTGGTGGTGCCGTGGTGGACCTGCTGGCTGGAAGAAGCATGCTTAAGAGGCAGCACATGCATACCGGTATAGATCTTAGGCCGGAACAACTTTCACTTCACTTGCACGAGCAATCACGATTCACATGTCAAGCCTGATGGCCGTCACAGTCATGCACCGGGTCTGAGGACCATCCCAGGGGCAATCTGCAGAACTCTGCCGTAAATATAGCGGTTTTGCAGCGGTCCTGCCAGCCTAACGCCCGAGGCTCCCATGTTTGCCGGCACCCACGGGAAAACGGCAATGGCCCATGCACAATCCGCTGCACACAACGGGGCTCACGGATGCGTGCCATACTGCTATGTCTCATGGCATGTACGGTATTGCATGTAACGCTGCATGTGTACTGCATGCAGGTCGAGGCTATTGCCAAGGATGCCGCTGACGAGGACGAGGTGGTGGCCAGGCTGCCGGTGGGCCTACAGCCTTCGCATGCCGCTGACCCGGACCCCATGCCCGCCGCTACGTGGCCGGCTCCAAACCCAGAATCAACTACAGGTCAGTGCTCACACACTCATTGGTGTGTGCTTGATCGCCAGCCGTTTCACCGGAACGCTCTGCCTGCATGATCCGATAGGTAACGGCAGGCAGGCGGCCATGCTGCCATCGCGCACATGTCCAGTAAACAATTGCTTGTTAAGGTATGTGTACGCTTATCTTGCACACTTGCATGAAGCAGAGTCCAAAAGAAGCTGCTGCTATTTTCACTGCTGTGGAAAAAGCTGTGCACACAGCGGCACCCGCTTCACACAATGCATGGATGGCAGCTTAGTGTGAAGCGGTTGTGCCTTGCAGACCTGCAACCACCACAATGCTGCACGCCGTCGTTGATCGGCCTCCTGTTCCCCCTGCTCCTTGCTCGTGGGTATGCCTCTGCTGCCGGCCGCACTGCAGGGCCGGATGTAGACGAAAACGGCGTCACTAAGGCGGCGCAAGCGCCACTAGGCGCCTCGGAGCATGCCGGGGGAATTGAGCGCACCACGCAGATGCACCTACCGCCACGCACCTCCGCCGAGGTGCCCGCGGTTGTCCCAGAGCCCTCGGGGCCTTGATGCTGATTGAGGTAAATCATGCGGATGCCAGTAAACAATTATGGAAGCAAAATACACCAATCGAAGCGATGGCGGCTGAAATCGAAGCGTTTTCCTGGAAATCAAGCGTCTCGCCTGGCCGTCCTGTACAGTACATGCAGTGTGATGGGCACGTTTCACGATATGCTCAGCTGAAAATCAGTGTTGCAAGCTTGCGTTTGGCACCTGACCCCGCTGCCTGCTTGATCTGCCTTCGTATCACTATTGGCTTCAGTAGGTGGAAGTGCGTATGGTGATGACATGCTGTGTGCTGAATGGGTCCATGGACGGGTCAAGGTCTTGTCTGAAGGAACAATCAGGGAGCACTGGGCATGCGTGTCCATCAAGAAGCAGGGGCCGCTGCCCATGAATGGAAAGACCGCGTAAACCGCATTTGCAGGTATCTGCAGTTTTTGACCGCGCTCCAGGAATGGGCGTGCTGCATGCGTATCGAATTGCTGTTTCACATGGTTGCGAGCTAATGCCACAGTTGCGAGCTAAATACGGTAGGCACTGTTGCGTTTGTGTCGGCTGCGGCGTGCTTGGCCTTGCGGGATGTCCCCACTTCCAGGCCATGCAGTCGTACACACACACACACACATACATGCACCGAAACATACCGTATGTTCATCATGTTGTACTATGACAGCAGGAGCGTTGGGTCATGCAACTGCTGCTGCTCCTGACATGCTGTACCATATTGGACCTATGACACACGCGTACGTCAAGTTAGCACCACCAGCACGCGTATTGAACGGCTTGTCACGTCTGTGTATTACAGGCCGCTTGTCCCAGGCCCTCCACTGCGTTGTGCTGTGCTTCACAGCTGCTGGGCAGGGTGTGCACTCTTGTAGTAGCCGCTCATGCAATATATGTTGGCAAGCAGACACCAGGGCTCTCCTTGCATGCGTGGCGGTTGGCATCCGCATGGCCTGCAAGCTGCACTGGCGGCACGGCCAGTCTCCCAACATTGCTGCATATGTGCATATCAGGCGCTAGCAAGGTACTTGTGGGGGATCGTTACAGTCTCTTGCCAAGGACCTGTCCTTCAAGGACCTGTCCTGCCATTTTTGTAGGGCAAACAGATGCATGGTACGGTAAGCACAAAAACCCTGTAAAACATGAAACAGTCACATCGTGTGGAAGATCAGTGGAAGATTGTCATTTTGTGGATGTGTCTGAAGTTCTGTGGGGTTCCTCGGTTAAGTTTAGACGGGTTTTGGAAGCTACGGTGACCAGTGAGCTCACAAACAGGCGGACGGTGGATGGAGCTGAACATGTCCCGCAGAAGGCGACAGCGAATGCAGCAGAGGCAAGGACTGTGCAAGCTAAGCGCAAGGGGATAACACACACATGCACGGCTCGCGTTGCGGCACTCGCACACGCACTCGCTCTCACCACACCCTCTTAACACGGCTCGTTGTGAGACGGATGCACACATTGTGTAGCCACCGCGTGCTGGCATTGCTCTGCGCTCGCCACTCAGGCAGCAGCCGGGGCGGTACGATTGCCAAACCATCCCTACACACCGTGGATGCACCCAGCCAGGTGCTTGCGCTACTGGTAAGAATGTTCAAATGTCGACCCCTCATTACACACGCCTCTCGTGTACGAGTTCTAGTATAAAGCACATGGATACTGCATCTTGAGGTCCGCCCTGCACACGGATCTGATGCCCGCAGCACACCAGCCGGAGAGCCATTGTGTGGGTTTCAACTCCAGCTATGCGCCGGATCACACCACTCACACCGAAGGCCTGCGTGAAACGTATGTGTCACAGCCAGCCAGGAGACTACCGACCTTTGCTGCCAAATGGCTTGGGTGGGGGTTCTCCAGGCTGATAGATGGTATCGAGCTGCACCCACCCATCTGTAACACCCGACTGCATGCAGCAGGGCGTGTAATCACCGCCGCAGCCGCCACCTCACGCGTTGGTGGCAACCACGGACTTTGCCTGTGCGCTGACATCAGCGCCCGCGCTGGCCACGCGCGCATTCGGCACCCAGGCAGGGATGTATTCCTTGAACAAGTACGCAAACTGCTTGTCGCCAGCTTCCTTTGACGTCAGCTTGTAAATCCAGTTGCGGATGAAGGCCTGCGGCGAGTAGGCCAACCGCGGGCACACCCATGCATTTTCACGCAGGCCACGATTGAAGCATACACACAAAGCTGCGCAGAGCAATACATCCGTAGACTACAGCGCTCCCCTCTCGTTGCCTCACCACAGCTGGCAAAAGCACCCCACAACAACGGGGCACCTTGAGATCGCCACCTTGAAGCGGCGATGCTGCAGGGCATGTTGCTCGTTGGCTACTCGGAACTCACCACGACCGGGTTGGGCGTGTTGGCCAGCTGCGCCACCTGAGCGGATTGCTCCGTCACACGCGCAACACGCGGCGCGCGAGACGCCTCGTACCGCCTGAGCGCGGCCTCTATTGCCGCGCGGTACGCTGAGTGGTCGCTGTCGGAGGAGGAGCTGCTGGCAGCCATGACAGTGCCCAGCTCGTTGGCCAGCTCCAGGGCATCCTCGATCGCCATGCAGCCACCCTGCATCCAGCATGCATGCATGCATACAGCATCGGCAGTTCGGCACTTGAGCTGCCATCCCAGCGGTTGGTGGCGTGATACAGACGCATTTTGTAGCGTCCTGCTCGGCATCCCGGTTGCATCCCGGTTGCCAGATACAGCGTTTACGCGGGCATGCCTCAGTGGGCTGGTAGGAAGACCAAGCTGGTACGTCTGGTATCACAGTACCGGTAATGACGTACAGGGCTGGCCGTATGGATGGAATTTGGCACCGCATGCGCCTCTTTTGTCAGTACGTTGGTTGCGATGAGCAGCGCACCTCCTGCTGCCTTCTTGAATTCGCTCGCACACATAAAGTAATGCACGCTAAGCGTGCTTCCCCGGCCGAGCAGCAAGTAGCAGCACACCCCCAGCAAGTGGCAATGGGAAACCTGCAGCGGGCGCCCACCTGTCCTAGCGTGGGCTGCATGGGATGAGCAGCATCCCCCAGCAGCGTGACGCGGCCTTGCCCCCAAGGAGCTGGCGTGGGCTTGCGGTCATAGATTTTGCCCACGTAGATCTGAGAGTTGCTGAAGCCCTCCACAGTGCTGGTATTGCCGCTGGCGGGGTCGGCCGCCGCCAGAGCATCCAGCAGCTCCGGAACCGGGCTGCAGTAGGACCCAAACTCACGGCGCATCTCGGCCACGATGGACTGGTGGTCAGGCGCGGAGCGGTAATCCTCAGGGCGACACGCAAACGCGTACCTACAGCGACAACCATGACACGACCGCAAACACGTTCAGCGCCCACTGACGGTACTGATGGCGAAGCGATCTCTGTGACAGTGTTTGGGCAAAGCCAGAGGAACCCACCAGGACCAGATGCGTGGCGAGGGCAACGGTCAACGCATGCGGCTGCTTCATCACTTGGGAGAGGTTGCATTGCAGTTTGAATGACGGTGTTTGCAGCACCTCTAAAGAGGCCTGGTTACAGGTGCTGCGAACACCGTCATTCACAAGACACGAAACAAATGCGGCTCTCATTCACACTCTCCTGCCAACGGCAGGCAATACACTTCATTGCTCACCATGCAATCTGGTCTGGCCCCGCGCGTGTGCCTGCGTCGGTCACCTCCCCGCCAATCAGGCACCAGCCAAAGCGTGAGCCGACTCCCCAGTACTCAGCCCAGGAGTCGCCTCGCACCACCTGCACAAGCGCATCAGGCAGCATGGGACATACACCGCACGGTACATGGCACAGCGTGAATTTGAGTTGGTTGGACACACATGAAGCTGTAGGCATGAAAGGGAATCACAGGAACTACACATACTTGAGGGAGAGAGGGAGAGAGGCCGTGCAGGGGGGAGCGGAAGATGAGTGGGTCAAACATATATATGCTTCAACGCAGGGCAAAGCAATCTGGCCGAAGCAAGGTTGGGTTATGCCTTGCAGCACTGCTGCTCCCTTGCTGCCGCAGCTGAGTTGCACGGAACGCTTGTCAAGGGCAAGCGCAATCCGCACTAATGCGAAGCCCTGAAGTCGGTGCGGTGGTCAAGAGAAAAGGGCGTACAAAGTGCCCGAGAACCATCCAGTGTTTCATCCTTTGTATGAAACTCACCTTGTTCCACCACTCCTGCCCTTGGCCGATGGCAGGCAGCGGCGTGCGGCCACGCCAACACACGGTACCGCTGTATCGCAGGGGCGAAGGCTCGCCACCTGAGCGCAAGGACAGCTCCTCTCTCACCTGAGAAATCACAGACGGCAGTGTGTGTCAACACGTGCTGAGTCTTGTAAGGGTGAAACCGTAGCTCCACCGCGCAAGCGGAGAGTGTGAAGTGGAAGGAACATTTACTTGCCTTTGACCTCATACCATCAGCCCCTAGAAGGACATCGCAGGTGTCAGTGGTCCCATCCTCAAACGTGACAGTAATTTTACCGTCAGCGCCCTCACTGAAGGACCTGAAGGGCTTTTCGAATGTCACACAGTCGGGGGGCAGTGCTGAATGGAGTATGTTTTGAAGTGAGCGCCGCGACACGCAGAGCCCGTTGCTTTGCAGGTCCGCGAGTCCTGTGTGGCGCAGTGACAGCCACTCATAGGTGGGTCAATCCCGTTTTGTGGCCAGACATTGCATACAAACGCGCAAAACCGCCCTACATACCTATTGAGTCCAAGTCCGAAAAGTAAAGATAACTGCCATCTTTCTTGTCACTGAAGCCACCCTTCATAATGGGTCCGCCTATCCGGTACACGACATCACTGAGCGTAGTGCTGCCGGAGTCTCCGGCTGGCAGCAATCGCAGCACCTTCTCTGCATTTGCCTGCACATACAAGGATGTAACCCCTTGCATTCAGAACATGGAACAAAGCACGTAGCTGCTCTTGACCACGGTCATGTCCACCAGTTTGCGCGTGGTCTTTGGCAGGTAGATTGCTACCTGCATAAACAGGCCTCCTGGCCCGCCCAGTGCTGCTTGAGATGGCTTGCCCTCATACACGCGAACCGTTGCACCAGTCTCCCGCAGTGTCTTTGCAACCGTTAGGCCTCCGATACCGCTGCCAATGACCACCACATCAAGACTCCGAGCAGACACCGCCGCAGCGCTTACTGTCAAGGGCCTGGCGCCTGAAGCCCTTTTGCTGGTGCGGCTGGGACCAAGTGGCCTTTGCTGGCCACTCAACTTGCGCTGCCCCTGGTGTACCGAGCGCCACAACTGCATCGTGATGGGAGGGGTTATGCGGAGCAGGTCGCAAGTAGGAGATGCACAAGCCAAGTCAAGGTGCGCAACCAATCGTGTGCTGTGCGCTGAACCTCGAAATGTGCGAGCTTCACGGTCTGTGTGATGTGCCAGACAGTGCCTCCAGCCACTTTCACCCCAGCAATTGCGCGTTTGTGCAACTGCATGGCAGGTACAAATGCAGTTGATTGGCAATTTCTCAATGACAATCGCAGCTGCTTAAGCATCATGCAAACAGCCCAGCGAGCCCTACTTCCTTGCTTGTGCGCAGTACCTGGCGTGCATGGAGTATTCGCACACGTCAGCACACCCAGTGGTGCCGTTTCGCTACGCACAGGCATCCCTGAACGCAAGCGTTGTGCAAGGACACAGGGTGAGCATCAACATGCCCTGCACGACACTATCTGCATGCTTGCACAAGCCCTACAAGCCCATGTGTTGCAAGGTGTTGGATGGCAGGCAGCAAGGCGTCTGCGTCACCTGCGTGACGGCACTAGTACGGCTCTCCTCACCCCCCAGACCTGCATAGGTATGCCCCCTAGCTTCCTGTGGTTGTGCTTGCGGTTGGGAAATAGGGGGTGTATGAATCGTTGGTGCACAACTGCACACTGCATGTTGCCGGCCTGGTCCACGATGGGCGCCGGGGAAAGCCAGGGGGGGCCCCGCGAATTCCTCCCTGGCCCAAGGTTGCAACGAGGGTGTAATATTAACATGGCGCAGATCAGTGCACGCTATGACGCCGGCCGTAGTACCGTATGAGTTATGCCATCAGTCGCGCAATGGACTACATGCAAGATGCCACACATGGTCTTGGAGCATGGTGGAAGGGAAAAGGGTAGCCAGGGCCTGGGCCTGACCCAATACGACCTTCATTGCAGGCCTTCATGCAGGCCGACACAGTGACTCAAATTCTCCAGCCTTGCTCAAGTGCTGTTGTTTTGTCCTGCCCCAATGTTCGGTCGCCATTGTGGTTGGTACCTGCCGCGCCAGACCTTGACTGCACACATCACTGCGCACGGCCGCTTTCAATTGGCTGCAGCTATGTCTACTACACATATGAACACACACACGGTGTCAGAGGACGCCTGCTCTGGCCTGACGTCTGGTCATCAGACGCAGCAGCGCAAGCGACCTACGCAAGGCCAACTCGTGCAGTCCGCAATGTTCAAAAGTAGCTTCCCTCTTATAGACATCGGAGTTAATCTGGTTGATTCGAGTTTTGACAAGGATAGGCTCGAAGTGTTGGCGCGAGCGCGAGAAGCCAACGTCCAGGCTATCATCGTCACAGGGACGTGCGTACGGACATCACAAGCCGCAGCCAAACTTTGCGACCAGTCACAGGGCGAATATCCCCTGTATTTCACAGCTGGTGTGCATCCTCATAATGCCAAGGTGAGACAGGAACTTGACGTGCTTTAGAGGGCCTGCCAGGCCTGTGCAAACCTCTGCAAGCAGGTTGGCCGACTCATCCAGAGCGCTCGAGTTCGCTGCGTTTGCCAGGAGTATTGTAGTTTAACGTAGCCCACGTATGTGTGTGTCTCAAACATGTGGGAGCTTCCAGCGATGCGACGGCACTACGCTTGAAGCACTCCGGCGCTTAGCAAGCCAGCCGCGCTGTGTCGCAATCGGGGAGTGTGGGCTAGACTTCAACCGAAACTTCAGCCCACCGGATGTCCAAATTGAATGGTTCGACAAGCAGGTGTGAGATGGAGGCTGACCTGATACCGTCCGGCACATTCTTGATCGCGCACGAGTTGCATGCGAGATGACAGCAACATGCCCGGAAAGCACAGGGCAACACTGTATCTGGTCACCTGGGCGCCTCTGGGACCACAGTGTGCATTCATGTGCGGGTATGGGATGAATGCAAATGCATGTTGGCTGGCTGCATGCCGGCGTTCATGGTGCATGCAGAGTTTGGTGCCTCAGCAATCCTTGCATCTTGCCTTCGCTGCGGGCGGTACGACAGCCTCCTTGCCTCCTGCATTTGCCTGCTGCCAATGATCAACACATGCGGTGCTGTCTTGTGTGACACTCCTTCAAGCGAGCAAAGGGCAAGCATGCGCACGTGCGACAATGTGTCTGGTGCACACTGTTGCCCATCCCATTCTGTTTGCAACTTCTGCATCCTGCTGTGTCGCTGTTGTTTCCCTGTGCCATGTCGCATTGCATCTACAATGTAGTATGCATGCGTGCTGGGTGTGTGTTTGAGGCCGCAGGTCGTGCTTGCCTGTGAGCTACGCAAGCCGCTCTTCCTGCACTGCCGCGACGCCGGCGAGGAGTTCACAAAAGTAAGTCGCTTGATGCCGGCAAGCCCCCTAAGGCAAATGCATGGAACTGAAAACATGGATGATGCATGCTGACATGCCTACATGCATGGCACATGGCAATCAAGCACAGAAGGCACAGCACCATCCGAAGCGTGCCTGCACGGTGTGCATTTCAGCGCCCCAGATGGATGAGACGATGGGATCGGCTCGCCTGATCGCGTATCCTGCAAGCGGCGCCTGCCGTGATGCCTGCTGTGACCCCGCAACAGACAAGCTGATGCAAAACCATGCCTTCTATCTCGGCATCCGTCCGGTGCTTACCTTGATCTCATCCTCTACGGCCCCCTGCGCCCCGCTCATGGAGACAGGTCCTTGGCCGTCACCTCTGCAACGCGCCTCCCCAGCAGCAGCCCAGCCCGGCCGCCTCCAGCCCTCACTCCGCCGCTGCCGCCACCGCCACCACAGTTGCTGCGGCCGCCCCTGTGAACACCCCCCCCGTTCCGGCCGTGGTGCATTGCTTCACGGGCAGCCGGCAAGAGCTCCAGCAGCTGTTGGCCATCGGAGCGTACATAGGCATCACCGGCTGGTGAGTGGGCCATCACCGGGGTCGAATCAAGCTTGCACGGCAGATGGATTTTGCCTTTGCGCCTGTTACGCTGCTCACATGCCCTGGCTGGTGTGGACGGCTTCTGTTGTTCCACACTCCTGCCCTAGGTGGCCTGTTGAGACCCGTGCATGTTCCGCCTCCAATGAAACACACTGGTGCTTGATTCTGGAGGCAACGGCAAGATTGTGTGCTATGCCGTCACGCAATATGCAACTATCAGGTACCGGTGGCTTGCATGTTGTGGGGATGGGCAGAGCGCGGGGTGGGCGGGGGGAGGGGAGGGAAGTGTTGGGGGGGGTGCCGCTGGTGTAGCCGGTGCTCGGGGCAGTTGCTGCTGGATGCTGCTGTAGTGGAGATGATGGGTCCCTGAGCATCTCATCATAAGGTGAACGTGTGTGCATTAATGTATTGGCCACCTCGCTGCCCCATTTCTAGCTGTGTGGCTGTGAGCCCGCGAGGTGGCTGCTTGCACATGTTTACGATTTGTGCCTGCGGGCGCTGCATGTGTGCAGGCTGTGCGATGACCGCCCGGAGCGCGGCGCCGCTGAGCTGGCGGCCCAGCTGGCGCTCGTCCCGCAAGACCGCCTCATGATCGAGACCGACGCCCCCTACCTCACCCCCCGCTCAATCAAGTAGGTTGCGCGTTGGCTGCCTGACGAGTGACAGTGCAGCAGACGTTCGTGCCCTGACAGCAGGTTGCATGACTGGCCTCCCGTGTCGGGCGTGTGGTTGAACGTGTTGCATGGGAGCCTTGTGACGTCACATCAAGTGCTGTTGTTGACCTGCTGCAGGCCCTCCAAAGCCCGGCCAGGAAGAAACGAGCCCGCACTCCTGCCGCATGTGCTTCGCGCTGCCGCCGTTGCCTTGAACACCACAGAAGAAGAGGTACGCGCCAGGCAGCGAGAAGTTTCCTCTCAAATTCTTTAAAAATAGCACTGGCGCCAGGTCCTAGGTGCCGGCACTGTCAGTGGCCCTGCCTGGTGTTGCCAGAAAGAGTGCTCAAGGGGCATGCCGTGCCCGTACCGTTTTCATGCATGTGTCCTTTTTGTGTGTGTGGCCTGCAGCTGGCGAGGTCGACCACAGAGGTTGCATGCCGCGTGTTTGGCATCACGCTATGAGCCCCGGGCACCCTGCCAGCAACACGCCATACAACGGGTGGGTGCTGCGGGTGCGCCAGGCACATCAGCATGCACCTCTAACCCGCTCTCTGCTTCGCTCACCGGCTCGTGAGCATCCTGTCGCATCATGTTCGTCTCCAACATCTCCAATCACATGTGAGGACCTGGAAATCATACTCGCTGCGTGACAGGTCCAGCATCAGTGCGGGACCAGTAGCAGCAGCAGCAGCAGCGAAAGCGCGGTGATGGCACCAAGCAGCAGGCAGCCAGCAGGCAGCAGGAGGCAAACGTGCCTTTGCTGGATCGGCTTGTATCGCTTTGGGCGCAGCAGCTGCTTTGTTCGTGCCGTGCTGGCCGCTCAGCCCAATCTGGCTGACGCCGGGGTGGACCTGCAGTGGGAACTGCAGCACCAGCATTGGGACGGCGGTGGTCAGCAAGGCCATGCGGTGGGCCGAACCACTGGCCGGCGGCACCTGGCAGCAGCATCGCGCGAGCTTGCACGGTTTCAGGAGGCGCTCCATGGCGGCAGCAGCAGCAGCACCAGCGGCAACAACAGCGGTGGCAGAGCAACGTTGCTTCCCGGGGGCTTCACGTCAACAGGTGCAGGCTGCAGCGCCGGCACACCAGCCACCGATGGCGCCCCTGGATCTGATGACGAGGACTGCGTTCATGGCATCTGGTCAGGTGACCCGGGCCTGAAGTGTCACCTACTGCCGTGGGCGCGTAATGGCTTGGCATATGCAGTGTGCATGCTGATGTGCCAAGCACGGAACGCCATGCGAACCAGCAGCGCAGCTGCCACCAGCAGCGGCAGTGGCAGCAGCGGGGGCAGCAGTGGAGTCACAGGAGGCCAGGGTGGCAGCAGCAGCAAGTGGGTGCATGCTGCTGCTGCTGCTGCCGGCGGTGGTGGCCTGTATGCTGCTGCACCGCCCGCAGATGCAGCGGGTTGTGGTGCATTGTGGCTCACCACAACTCCCGGTGCCTTACATATGCTAAGGTTTGTTGCTGAGGTGTTGTATGGGCCGGATGACATGCCGGTTGCACCTGGTGGTGTTGCAGCCTCAGGCACCAGCAGCGCTGAATCAGCATCCTCTGCCGCACCTGCTGCTGGCAGCCATGAGCAGGACGCGCTGCCTCAGCAGCAGCAGCAGCAGCAGGTGGATCCATCACCAACACCATCCGCATCACCCAGCTGCGGGGTGGCGGGTGCTGTTTCTGGCCAGCCACACCGTTGCGTGAAGTGCGGCTCAACGCCTGGTGGTCCTGCTGGCGTGCGCCTGAGCCGCTGAGCCCGCTGCGAGGCGGTGCGCTATTGCAGCCCGGCCTGCCAGAAGGCGCACTGGAAGGCGTGCCACAAGGCCGCATGCACGCCTCGGCAGCAGCCATAACGGCGTGGGCAAGGACGGCGTGCCACGAGGTTTGTGTTGATGCTTTGTGTGTTTTCCAAGCAGGTTTGGTGACGGCAGCAGCCCTCTCCTCAAGCTGCCATAGCAGCACTCGCCTTCTTGCCGCCCACCGACGGAGTGTACGTCCTGCCCGCATCCGTTTTTCTCCAAAGCAGATGCACCTGCCCCGTGTGGCGCTTGGCGTGCGCTGTGCGCGCTGCACGCCAGCATGGCCGTGCCGCCGATATTCGCTACTGGCAGCGCAACCTGATCACCAGCCAGGATGGCGCTTCTGGACATCAGGCAAGGGTACAAGGAGCGTCCTGGCCATCACCCCATCTACGCTGCTCGCAAGTGTTGCATGTTTGGCTGCAGTATCATCGTGCGGCAAGACGCGTATGTCTGCTGATGTACGCGTGGAAAACACTCATGCGCGCAGCGAGGTTCATGCGTCCGCGCTACGCGTAGTATATGGCCTGATGCACTGCCTGACCGCGCCACAGGAATTTATTATGACCTTCCCTTATTACAGACAAATGCTTACACCTTGGCACACATCACTCGCGCTGATGACGATGCACCCAATGCACCCTTCCGTCACCACGACCATCAATCCATTGACGCATGGTCACACAATGTCAAGTTAATCGATCACATGTGCACGCATACATGCTTAGGGCAAGACTCAGCATGGGGCATGTCAGTTCTGTGGGCGTAGTGCATGCCTGCGGATTGAATGCACTGTCTGCTCTGCCGCCGCTGACCAGTGACGTGTATGATCAAGGCAGTTGGAATTGCAAGAGTCACCCTGAACCATGGCTTCAGTCTTGGAGCAGGCGCCCACCTCAGTTGCTACGCCAGGCAATGTCATCAACCCCAAACAGCAAATTGGATCCGAACGTGTAGAACATGCCCCAAAACTATGAGCATGCCCCAAAACCATGAGCGTATGCGCGCAGCATCAGCTTATGCACCAGTGAAATGGTGTTATATGGGTGAACGCCTCACATGCACGCAGTGGGTCCATCATTAAGGGAGATGCAAAGCGCCAGTGAATGAGCAGCAAACGTGTCAATACCGCACAGCAGTTGTGGGCAGTACGCGCACAGGTGCATGTGCTCACGTCAGCATGCGTGTTGCATGCATGCATGCATGCATGAGCTCAAGGTGCACTGCTGATCCGTCTGCACAGGCAGTAGTCGCCACACAGCCGCACATGCACACCGTGCAGGTAGGTGGTTGATGCTGGGCGTGCATGTGTGTGGGGCTCACATGAGTGCAGTGCTCAGCCCGAACCGCTTCCCTGCTGCTGACACGTCATCCGGTACGTCTGCGGAGAGTGCTGAGCAGGTGCTACCCTTGCATGCATAAAGTGGTGCATGGGTGGTATGTATGTACTATCATGCCTGGCATATGTGCAGCTGTATGTACGTGGCTTCGGCAGCCAGCATGCATGGTGATGAAGAGGATTAAGCCTTGCTCAACCCCCTGATGACCCACACATGCACTTATATGGGTAATACCTGTCCCATCTTTAAAATCAGTCTCACGCAAGCCATCCACCAACGTCCCACCAGATGATTCAGGGTCCCACACGGGGTCACAGCACAAAGGTGCCACTGTTGCACTGGCGTGGGTGCGGGTGGCTTCAGCTTTGTCGTTTCAATTACCTCAAGCCTCGCCCTGCCGCATGCCTGCATGCGCCGACCGCCCCGCTATCACTTCTCTCGTGCTGCCCGACCGCCCCGCTGAGCCGGTACGGGATCTGCTGCCAAGTCTGCTACCGCTCGTCACTGTGCCGCTCGTCATTGCATCACCCTACCCATCACACGCCCTTGATCACATCCGTGGCGATCTGGCCAACTAGGACCCCGTGGCGCGCGATCCACACGAGGTTGCCCACTTTGAACCCGAGCACCTTGTTGTCCATCGCTCCGCACAGCGTCTCGACCAGCACCGTCACTGCGTTTATGACCTCCGCCGCGATCTCCAGGCCGTCCCAGCTCCAGTTGTCGACGCTGAGGCCTGCAGGGAGAGAGGTTGTGGGCGTGACAGCGGATTGCAACCAGATTGTGGCAGCCAGCAGGTCCCCGCAAGCACTGACTGCAGGATGGAAAGAACCACGACGCATGAAACACCGAGTCCTACACCACAATCATGTCACACGCGATGCCCATCAAGCCGCGCACGCTCCATGCGTGCTGCGTTACCTAGGCTCGCACCACAGGCATCCCCGCCGTACACCATAAACCCTATTCGCTGCAGTAGCTTCAAATGACCAAACCCGGAGCGCCGTCATGGCTACGCGCACGCGATAACGTCATGGGACCCGGCCTGGACCTGCCTGCGAGTAAGCCTATGCCTCTGAAGAAAGCGATGACAACGTTGAACGTGTCCTCCGCCTTGGGAGACAGCTTGCTGCCGGCTGCAGGGAGGGCCAACAGCGAGCGGGGGTGTAATGTTACGGGTCGTCGCTCGTCCTCGCGGCGTCACTCGCGTGCACACAGCTCAGCGCACATACAGGCGCACGGTATGTGTGCACTACTTCGCCGTGGGCATCGCCTGACATGGGCAATCCCCATCAACCATGCAAGTGGAAAGAGAGTGCAAAACAGCTGCCTGCGCCCAACGAGATGTGATGTATGTGAGCCCTTGACCCAGCCCTTGACCCTAACGCTCCCATCAATCTCAATCCACGTCCGCCCCTTGCCTTTCCCTACACCCCTCCTCTCTCCCATAAAGGTAAACAAGACCCGAATCCCTGCCCTGCCCCCCCCCCTACACACACACACTCCTCAGGCATGTGTTCCACCCTCATGTATGTGTTCCACCCTCACGCATGTGCACAATGCACGGCCCCACAGGGAGCACACGCATCGCCCCACAGGAAGAAATAAACTCTAACATGCGCAACCCCCACCTGCGGACGTGAGGAGGCCCAGGAAGGTCACGATCTGCACCGAGTACGCCAGCCGCTGGTGGCCGGGGGAGCGGGTGTACTGCGGCAGGTCCGTCATCTCCGCCGGCATGTACGCGAATGACAGCGTCAGCACGTTGGCCAGGAAGTTGCCGACCTGCCAGGACGCAGTGAGGTCAGGCGCATACACAACGACAGGACCTTAGCTCTCGCATCCCATGGAGGAGCCGCGGAGATAACGCGACAACCCCTACACCCGGAACCTTAAAAGACTGAACCCCTACATACACTCGGTAGCTATGGGGAGAGGTGCAGCAAGCTGCACGGAGTGCTTGTTGATTATTGGAGCCGCCTTGGACTCCTGGCTTGAGGCCATCAAAACAAGTAGATGCACGCGAAAGCACACTCCCGATCTTGATTGAATATGAGCGGAGGCAGTAGTAGACAAGCAGTGGAGGGAGCGCACGTGCCAGCGTGATGGACGTGTGTCTGCATGTGGGCGGGGGATGGCGTCCGTGGGCATCACGCGCACAACTAGCATAACGCACCTGGAACTTGGCCAGCGAGATGTTCCTGCACAAATTGGCAACACACACGCGCACACACGCACCACAACAGCACACAATTGGAGTGTCATACCACACAGTACCTTGCGCATTACAACACAATGCTGTGCAGCACATGCCTCAGGTGTCAAGCTTTGGTACATGGCTGTTGAAGCACAATATGGCTGCAAGCACACAAGACGCGTGGGACTATGGGGCACGCAGAATGTGTGTGCACCCAACAAGCCACCATTCACACATGGATTACAATCCCATCCTTTTTTTACCTGCAGCACGCATAGTCTGCAACACTCCTGGGTGTGTGTGTGTGTGTCAACACACAGCGTGCAAGCGCAGGCAAACATGCTAAACGCACCAGGCCACCTGGCACAGCACGCTTGCAGACAGCTCAACGTGTCGCAAGACACTGCGCGCCTGTGGTGACATGGCAGCAGCACACCACAGCACAGTGGGATTGGGGCTCAGATGCCTTCCAGACTGCCAATGCATGCGCCTGCTCGTTTAAATTTCAATTGCAGCGACAGAAAGCGCGGCCAACGTTGAGCCTCGCAACAGGATGCACAGGCCTCGCTCACAGCCTCTGCATCACTCGCTGGGCACATTGCCTGCATTTCCGAAGCGGTTTGTAGATTGGGTTGGATTGGGTTGGGCTTGTGATTCTTAGAGCTTTCGAGCACTTGTGCGGTCCGGCACACACAGGCCAAATGGTGATCCTGTCGTTTTTGCAAACAGGTAACCACACTGCGGGTGCTTGCTTTGTGCCTCATGGGTTAATGTGCCCTCGCATTCACCACATTCAGTGGAGCAAGGCAGCATCCAGTGCTTACCATGCTCATGGATATGTCTTTGTTGCCGACCCTGATGGAGCCGTTGTACCGCCCGCTGTAGAAGCTCATGCTTGGCAGCTGCTTCCCCTCTGAGAGCGCCTTGTACGTCGCATCCTGATCCTCGATAGGCCTGTTCATCACATTCATGTCATCTTATGTTACGTCAGGAGCGTGTCGGCCAAACGGCCCATGCTCCCACCAGATGGGGACCAGCGGACGGAAGCGATAACCATGCTAGGCACATGGTGTGCACGTCGTTAATATCCAAGTGTATCCGCAAGAGGACACCCGTTGCATCAGATTGCAAGTGGCGTGTGCATGTGTAATTGATCAAGCACATCTGGCATAGCGCATGAGCCGCGAGTCTGTGTGTGCATGCTCTCTCTCTTGCAGACTCTCTGTGTCATACAATACGAGCACACTGCAAAGCAGCAGAGCACAAATGCATGTTGGAACCACATCCCATCACTGATGTCTTTGTTTAGCACAATTTAGCATGTCGTGCATGACAGGTGGGCCAGCAGTGGCCAGCACGTCTCGCAACACAGCGTATGGTGACGATAGCTGTACCTCTTTTGCTCACACCACTTCCAGCTGCGGATGCAACACAAGTCACATCAGGTGCAGGTGTTACTGGTGACTGCCCCTATTTCTTACAATTTCCCCGTTCTGGGAGTACCTACGCACGCTTGAGCATGGCCATGCTGCCCTGGTTCACGCAACCTACAGTACCAGCTACATCTCTCACTGTACCGGCTGCACTGCTTGACCCACCCACCAGGTGGAAGGGTCAGTGCTGGGCTTCTTCTTGCACTTGCTCCAGAACTCGTCCTGCATGTTGGAGAACGTCTCCCACGCCTTCCGGCCATCTGGGCGCACCTGGAATGGAACGCACATCACGCAAGCCAGCCCATGTATTTAGGTAGATGCCCCTCCCTCCGTTAGACTGCCATAGTCCGTATGCACATGATGCAGTGCATGTGCAGCAATGGTGACAGTTTTCCCCCTTGTCCTTGCTCTCCTCCCCCCCGGAAACGCACACACGCACACATGTACATGCGCACCTCCCTTCCACCTGAACCGCACTCACGTAAGGGCAAAATCCGACCTAATAAGCCCATCCACCCACCCGCCCTCTGACGGAATCCCTGATCACATCTTCAATAAACATCCCTGCGTACCTTGATGCCCAGCGTGACGGGGATCGCCATGGAGAACGCCAAAAGGTCGATCAGCGCAACTTTGCCGATGATCTTCTCCACAAACGATGCCACACTGCCGGCCACAGCTGCAACCGACGCCGTGTTCAAAGGGCGCACAACAAACCATACCACACCATGTAATTACACTGAAGTGCAAGTGCAACCGAGACATGGATTGGCATACACCCTCTCCCTTGGGCGCTGCAGTGCGTGTTACCAGTTACGACATCCTTCCCGTGCTGCAAACATGTCTGCTAAGCGCATTCCCAGAGCATGCAATTAGTCAGCCAAGAGCAGGTTTTGCAACATGATGTCCATCGCAATCAGAAAGCGAACCCACGGAGCAGAACCCACGGAGCAGCAACTCACCCTCCACGTCGCCAAAGCCGGGGATGATGTTGAGCAGCATGGACACGCACGCGCCGAGGAAGTCTGACGCCGTCATCTCGATCAGCATGAAGGGCAGAGAGACCAGGTCCATCAGGTTAACCTGCTTCAGGATGGTGAGCGCCTGCTTCAGGCCGCCGGTGCAGATCAGCGCCACCTGCGCCACCTGCATTGTGCGGCATGCGTGGGCGTTTCGGCACCCATATGTGTGCCGGCCAACGGTTGTTGCGTTCAAAGCAAGCAGCAGGCTTGCGGCGTGTTTCCTGGCAATGACCAGAGACCTCATGGTTGCGGGCTGTAATTCATATGCGACACCATGCGGGCAGCGACATGAATGTGTGTGCCTGACATGCCCTGAGCTGGCACCCTAGCACACAGGCAGCAGAGGAACCAGCTGCTACGTCTCAAGCGGTGCATACAAATCCAGTGCTGTCCAACCCATGCATGGGCACACTGTGTATGCTTGCTCAGTCACCCTCTGTCTGCTGGCTTCACTCACAAACTGCATCAGCACCGCGTCGATGCTTGCGCCGCTCATGAGCGACTCGATCGCGTTTGGCGCCCACTTGGTGAGGATGGAGAGGATGCTCGCCTCCGCCGCCGCATCAGCCACCATCTGTCGATCAGCAGTAGTAGGCCGGACAGCATGGGAATAATGGGAAGCTTACAGACATGTTCGGAATTGTGGTTTTCAGCCTGCAAAGTAGGTCCATCATGAATTTGCTGCAATAATGGGCTCACAGCCAAGGACTTGGCTCAATCATGGCCACAGACCCCTCTCTCTCACGACCCGACGACGCACACAGTCGCCGCCCACGCAGCACGGACAGCACGCGGCGCCCCCTGCGGTCGCGCACCGCCATGCATGCGCAGACGGCACCCATGCATGCGCCCCCACGCGCCCAGCGCATACCACAAAGCCACGTGCAGCCATGCGCCAACACCAGCATGCCGGGCGGGTGGGAGGGAATACAATACGGATGAACAGGAGAAAAACTCAAACGAAACAGACCGACGCGGGCCGCCAGAACAGAGGGCGGCCCGCTCAAAGAAGAAGAAGAGCAAGAGAGATAAGGAAATATGACAGATAGGAAGGCAGTTCCCAAGGAACAGCCTCATATGTCGCAAAGCGACCCCGAAGGGGAAGCATTGTACTGCATGCTGCCAGTCAATAACCTGTCTTCTGCCCTAATGCTACGCAAACAGGCAGAAGCCATCATTTATTGACTTACAGCAGTACAATGCAATTGAAATGCAAAAATGCAACAACAAAACCTTGCCCCAAACCCCGATGTTTACAGTTGCTCAATCATGGCCACAGACCTTGAAAGATACCAGTGGAGGTCATGAACATGGCGCATGATTACCGTTGAAGCGCAACGAGCATATGGGCAAAAGGCTGTAATGAGCAGTTGCTTCAACTAAGTAAGGACGTGCCGTGGTGGAAGTGCCCGGCCGTCTGCCTTCTGAACCGTGCGGGCAGGTACTGCCGGCGTCCGTGGCGGCGATCGTGCCGTGACGAAACGGTGTGTGCGTGCAACATGCTGACACGCTCGCTCTAGTACACCAGGCGCACGAGTCACACAGTGAAAGAATGGCAGTGGTTCCATGGGCTGTGCGTGCGAGCGGTGTAGGCAATCCATCAGCCTTTGCATGCGAGCAGTGTGTAACATCTTGCATGAGGATTGGCTGCCACCGCGGTCCCCCTCCGCATTATGGTGCGCACTGGGGCATCGGGTGTGATTGCACGCGGATGCAACCCGTGATGTTAAAAACGTCATGACTGATAGCCCCGTGTGGGGCGATTTGTAAACCTGTGAACCCAGTGGCGCTAATGGCACGCGCGACCTGTGCAAGCGGCTTGCTTCCGGCTCGGTCCATGTACGGCTCCACCTGTCCTCGCACAAGAGCAAAGCTAGCGATCTTCGTGCATCGGACGCCCTGCCTTGCGCCGTGCTATTCCGCAAGGGAAGCACTGTACGAATGTCGCCACTTGCATGCGCGTTATCAAGCGATAGGCAGCGTAACGCCGCGCTGTTCGTTGGGGTGTACCTGTGTACGCATATCGACCGGTGCGATTGTCGCCTTCTTACGGCCAGAGTGGTCATCACTAGGCGCTGGACCATATTGTGATTGCACTGCACTGTTTCCAAGCAAGAGAAGGCATCGCGGCAGTGGGCTGAGAAACCATGCTGTGCGACGGCGTCCGCTTAGCCTGGACTTTTGCAGTGGACACGCATTCCATCCAGTCGTGACACGGGTGTGAAGAAGACGGTTCAGTTACTGTAGATGAGTCAATGCATTGTTGCAGCTTGTGTTCTGTACAGAACACAAGGCTAGCAACGCATCAGGCCGGCCATAATCAGCCAGTATTGCTGCACATGTGCGCGCACTGAGCGCATGCATGCGTGTCAGAGCGTTGCCACAATGCGCTGACACAGAAATTGAGGATGATGAAGTTCGGACGCTGCAAAGGAGGAACAATGCTCTTGCAATCCTCTCCCCGCCTCTGTCCACTAGCACAGACCCATCGGCACTGTATGGCTTTGCGTGCTCTGTCCAGATCGCCTTAGGCGAGCTGCTTGCTCGGTGGGTTTTAGGGTTTTGAAACCCTAGGCGATCACATGTCTGAGTGAGTGTTGGTGTGTGTGTGGGTGCCGTTAGCACTGCTATGGAAATATGCAAAGTCCTTGCACAGGATAGGCGCGATGGGTTAGGAATAGGCCCGGCAGCAAAGGCTAGCAGGGAAGGCTCGAGATTCAAGCACGTTGCGCTGCGGCCAGCAAGGGGACCTGGGTGTTGTGCCCTATCAGGAAGGCTCCTGGCAGCAGGCCAGGCTAGCCGGCGCACGGGCAGGTAGCTGGAGCCGCCCGCCCGTGTTGCGCCTGTTGCCACTAGACGTAGTTGCTTTTGCCCTTGGAGCGAACCTTACAAGGTGGTCGTGGGAAAAAGAGTGGAAGCGGGACGTGTTATGGTTGGTGATCCACACCCAGCAGCTTCTACCACACGCCTGGTCAGTTTCGCTCAACTAATGCAGGCCATACAAAGGCAGTTGTAACCCAAGGCGATGATTGCTAGTAGAATGTGCATGTGGGATCCCGCCCGGGAGGGGGGGAGGGCGGAGGGGGGGAGGCAGGGGGAGGGGTTGCAGGCATGAAATTAGCAAGGCGCGCGAATGTGCGCTGCTGTTAGGGTGAATAGTGCTGTGGCTGCCCAGCTTCAGCTTGCCTTCAGGTGCACCACGCATGCCTGTTTCTCTGGCAACATGTGAGTGTTAGCTGCTTGCTTAGCCTCAACCCTGCTTTCCTCAACGCTGTCCCGCATAGGACTATGTGGGAAGGCCAGGTGCCCTTGCGAGCCCAGTTCTTTCTGAAAGCCTTCCAGGGCTGTGTCCTTGATGGGGTCACGTGCAGGCCCTCAACATGCTTTAATCGTTTTTGGTGACGCCACAATTGATGCCACGCAAAGCAGTGGCAAGGCCGGGTGTTGGCTGCCAAATAGTTGCACACCTTTCTTGGCACCATGCTTTGGGGTGCATATCATCAAGATGGCAAATGTAGTGTCAAGACGCAGGTAAACAGGTGGTCCTGCGACGAGGGTGAAGGTGCGTTTTTGATGACCAGCGCACGGACAGGCAGCAGCGCAGCGGTGACTGGAGATTGCCTAACTTTCCACAAAGCCAAGTCGTCGAGGGCATACATGATGGCTGGAGGAGATGTAGCACTGCCGGTGCAGCAGGCACCGCCTGCCTTCGGTGAAAAAGTGAGAGTGGAACGCGTTCAATGTGCCAATCCGAATGGTCCTCAACTGAGGCTGCTTGCACACGTCTCTATCGAGGTTTGCTATCTCTGCAAATATAGTCACATCGGCTCTGCCTGGCGGTGTGCACAACGCCTGCTGGCAACCCCATTGCAACCTGTACATGCAATTGCCTCTGCCGACGACGCGTATCCACCTACACGGTTGACGCTGTGGCGGGGAGGAGGCTACCCACCTTGTGGGCATGTGTCGACAACTCACTGCAAGGCGTGCAATCGCAACAAAACTACAGTCCGGGGCCTCACGCCAAGGGTATGCAGGGTCTGACGGCGCTTGCTGCTGCCAAATGGAACAGCATCAACAGCAAGATTGGTAGCGAGGTGCTTGTGCTGTTTCAGGCCTTAGAGCAGGCCACAAGCAGCAGGTCGGCCGTTCTTGGCACGTGTAGGCCGTGACTTGCTGCTTTGACAAGCTGGGAACAAACCGGGAACACGCAACGCCTACATGACCAGTACAACAGCAACCTTATGAACTTGTGACTTGTTAGCAGGCTGTCAGCAGACATTCAGGGGCTTTGAGCGAGGACCGAGAGGACTCAGCATTCAGCAGGCAAGTGTGCCAAGACTCGTCCACCTGGGCCGGCTGGGCCAGACAACATACCATGTTCGTGGCAGAGCAAGAAAATTGGTGACTGTACGAAAAACCGATGAGTGTGTACACCACCGAGAAACCCATTTATAAGTGCAGGGGCGTGCACAATTGCAGCAGCGATGGGTAGGTGGCATTGCTGACAAGAGCAGGAGCTGTATGGCACCGCTACAATTGCAGTAGACAGATGCAAGATTGAGGTCAGGAACCGAGCCCAACTGCCAGTGGTGGAGTACGTCCACACTAGCGCACCCCCATGTTGCCCCGTGCATGATAGGCTCGACTGTGATTCAAGTGTGTCACACAAAAGGCATGGCAGGTGCGTC
>BDDA01000074.1:106177-116254 GCA_001662385.1 Chlamydomonas asymmetrica
GTGACAGCCAGCGGAAGGTTGATGCCCAGGCATGCACACCAGGACGGCTGTGTGTGTTGCGTGCACACACTTGCGCAAGTAGCGCAAGCATGCAAGTTGAAGCTGAAAAGCATGCATGTGCCCGTAATGCATGCCCACGCAGCAATGCACTGATGCCACATGCCACGCAACAACAACACAGGCACACATGCAGTGCTGAGCCGCAACTCCACGATCTGCCTACGTACCCGGCTTGAGGCTGCTCGTGGACTTGAAGTTGTACTGCAGGTCCATCATGGTACCGCTATGGCACGCATCAATGAAGCAGTACAGCTTTGCACCAGCAGGCAGGGGCTCAGCCAAGGTGGCGTACAGCTCATCATCAAGGATCATGCCGCTTGATTCCCAGTCCATCGGCACCTGCACGCATTGTGGGCAGCATGTATACAGTGCACACGTTCAGTCGGCAACATGGCTTTGGTGATGCGCACTCCCAAGCACACAGCCTTGTTGCTCCAGCACACCAAGCAAACACTGCGCCTGGTTGATGAGCTCCCCGTCCCCCATACAAGCCCTCTGTGGGGCCAGAGGGTGCATGCAATCAACGAAATCGCAAACCTGCAGCAAAGGTCACATGTAGAACACCAGGCTGCTGCGCAGGCGCTCATGCAGATCGTTCACGCGTGCAGCCTGGTCATCAATTTCACGGGGGCGACGGGCGAGATGCAGCGACGATGCACGGGTGTGACGCCAAACCGCACCCACCAGCGCCTCGTTCATGCCGTCCGTCTCTGTGGCCTGTCCCTCCTCCTCCGCCACGCTGTCGCCGTGGCCCGCGTAGCAGAACACCAGCGTGTCTCCGGGCTGCACATCCTTCACCAAAGCCTGACAGTGGGGGCCGGTGTAGGGGGGAGGCCGGGAGGAGAAGAATGTCCACAAAAAGCGCACAAGCATCAGAGGCAGCAGCAACAGGAAGCGGGGCACATTCACATCAGGGGCAGTCGCTCATCGGTTTGCTAGCAGCGCCAGCTACGCCGGCAGGCATGGAAAACCACGCCAGCGTAATGCCTATCGCACACCTGGTCGCGTGTGCATGGCCACTCATCGCCTTCACCTGCTATCCTCCCACCTATCAGGACATTGTGATGATGATGAGGTACGGCTAGTATGGCTGCTGAGAAGCTGGGTCGGACCGTGCGGGTTGCGTCATGTGCATCCACTGCATCCAATAGATTGCAACGTACAGTACCTGCATTGCCTGAATCATGTTATCGCGCGTTGGCCACCCGGTGGCCACGCTGCCCGGAGCATCCGTCATGAGCACAATCTGCGTGACAACAGCAAGTCACACAGAGCACCACACAATTGACCAAGTGCTCCGCGGGAAGCACCACGCATGCACATTGATGGGTGCACAAAACATGTCTGCAGTTCCAAGCCCATCTCGAACGTAACCTAGCCTGTCACTACTGAGACAGACACGTTGTCATAAACCCTGTCGTTCGACCCGCTAGACCCGCTCTGGCGTGCCCTGGCAGCATGCTCTGGCATAGGCGGTCAATGGCCTGTTGCCGGGCCCCCACGTGCTGCCCAGCTCTGACCAAGCAATCCGATCACACAATGTAACATAAAATGTATGTTGCATGCAATCAGAAAATGCCAAATGTTATCTGCCCCAGCGGCACACGTCGACACAATCACTCACCTCATCCCTCTTCCAGCCGTAGACCCTCTCAAGCAGCCACGCATACGTGATGGCATCGTTGACGCAACCTCCCAGCTGCTTGCTGCCCTGCGCATCATCCCCGCGTAGTACAAGATGAGGGAAAACGAGCGTCAACAGTCAATGCAGTATGCTCATCGGGAGCATGCGCTGGCGGGGGCCGTCGGCAGGAGCAGTACTCTGCATTATCCGCATGCTTCGCTGCAGTACGGCACCAAGCGCATCACTGGCGTAATCAAGGCATTGTGCTGTCAGCAGCAGCTTCCCGCCCATGCGCCTAACAATGTGCCTCAAATGACTCACAAATCAATCACAACCAGGAGCAAAGCTAGTGCTACAGTGCTGCATGCACACTGCACACTGCTAGCAGTACTCTCAGGCTCACCTGGCCATAGTAGTTGATGCCGATCACCACTGCCCTGCATGTGCTGCGCCGGGGAGTGACCAACTCGGTCACCTGCACGTGCCACATCAGTTTTTGCAGGCAGGTCGATCGACAATCACATACACCTACCAAGCCGCTCAACCACCAATACCACCACCACAAGGCAAGGGTTGCTGCCAATGCACAACCGGGTGGCTTCGACACCACCCAGCACCGCGTGATGCGAAGGTTATGCATAAAGAAGCTGTGTGATCCTCAGACTGCCCCCAGCCATCCAAGCAACCAACTAAGCAACCACGAACCCTAACCTCCATGATGAGCGGCCCGGCAACAATACAAGCAGTGCAGTTCAACGTCAACGCTTCGCCATTTACTGCGGCCTTAAGTGAAGAATCACATGCTCTGCCGGCGCCGCGAAGGCTTTCAGTGCAGCTGGCTGCGGTTGGTTTGCGCGCTCGGTACGCTCATGCCGCCATACACTCAACCTCCGTAACTGTGTGGTGCCGCAGCGACTGTGTTATACAGAGCCACACACCTCTGACACGAGCTCATTCACATCAACTGGAGTGTCCGTGAAGTCGTCCCCTTCTTCTGGCAAGGCGTCTCCGCCAGCAGTCTCGCCAGAAGCAACGTCGGTGAACCCATCGTCGGTCGCCGAGATCACCACCTCTCCTTCCTCGACCTCCTCAAACACAGGCGCAGGGTCGTCCTCAAAAAGGACTTCGCTATCGGCCATCTCAACCTTGCAGTCAGCCGTAACGCCTGAGAGTAGTGTGCCTGCGCAGTAATCAACAGCGAGCGTGCATGCATGGTGTCTCAGCTGTGTCTCACGACTGGGTGAAGGTGGGACATGTTCCCAGCACCGCCAAGGTATACTCCTTGGCGCTGTGACAGCTGTCCATATTCCAGACGGCAAACTCAGGTCTGAAGGCCCACACAACTGAGTGCCCAAAGCTGTGCATGGCTTGTTAATCGCACCACGTGCGGGCCGCGCAAGAGCCAACCGTGCACACGCTGCTCCTACTGGCTTACTGTTTGCAAAAGGACCTCGCTGTAGGTGGCTACCAATGGGGCTGAACCACAGCACCTGGATGCTGACTGACAGCTGAGCTGAAGCGCTTCAGGTTCGGACGTGGTTTTGAAGCGTTGGCGGTGCCCTGTGTCCCGCTGTCCTGCCTGTGCAAGCTTCAGTACAAAGGCCATACAGGTCCTGAAAATCACAGTCAATTAGTATGTGAACTTCTGGCGGAAAGCCACCGGCAAGCGCAGCTGGCGGGGTCGAGGCTGGTGCTCGCCGCCAACTGGCCTGCTGCTGACCAGCACGGGACCAGGCGCGTCTTCCTCACCTTCCCATGGTTTGTGACGAGCATTGCAACTGACAAGCATGCGCATAGTGAAGGGTTTCAGAGTGAATTGTGTGCTGTGGCTCGCAGCGTTTCACTCAATTGGCGTGGGTGAGGCCAATGGGAACCGTGGACGCCCTGGTTCGCTGCCACCTGTGGGCGTGCAGGTGTTGTTCACTCAGAAATTCGCTTTCTTCCACTTAACCCATATATTCGTTGTTCACGCGTTTGTAAGGAGGATACCAGAGCATTTGCAGCTTGCACGTGATGTGAAGTGGTTGTTGTTGTCGTGGAACTCTTGAAACGGAGGAAGGTCGAGGCAAGCCCACACAGATACTGCCTTCCTGGCCATACGGCTTCAAGCCAGCTGAAAGCAATATGTGAAGCAATGCCTGGAGCTCGTGCCTGCAAGCACAGTCATTTGCGCAAAGTCGAGACCGTGGCCTTCACAAATGAACAGCTCACTTTGACATTATGCGCAGCACGGCATTGACACGGCTTCTAAGTTGCAAGAAGTTATTTCTCTAACATTTCTCCAGAAGTGTACACGAGCATCTCCAGCGATTGAGGTGGGTTGAGGTGGACGTTCGGAGCGGTCAAGGCGCGTCGATATCCAGACACTACTTCGCCATGCCTGTTTCATGAGCAATCACACCTCCTGCATATTTGCTCAACCCGTTATGATAGTGCAGACCCTCATGGCAGCTGGGCGCCCAGCAGACGATGAGCGCAGGCAGCCATAAATTGGCGTCGTCAAGAAGGTTTTGCGAAGGGCCTTGAGCTTTGATTGGTGCAAACTTAAACATTACAGTGCTCCTGGACTTGAAGGCACACCGGGCTAACTGGCCTGTCAAGTTCAGCGCCACCAGCACCACACGGTTGGTTGCACGCAGGTATTGCAGCACAAAACGTGCCGAACTCCAGCCGCCACCCCTTCATGATAAACACTCCATGTGCAACAACCGCTGTGAAGGTATCAGCGCACCCCAGCAAGGCAGGCAGTCTGTGTTGCGCATGTGGGCAGGTGTGGGCTTATTACAGACTGCAAGGGATACTAGGGGAGTTTGTTTTTGGTGGGGACGGGAACGGTGACAGGAAGGGGATATGTGCACGGTGCACCCTAGGGAGGCAGCTAAGGCAGCCTGCAATACCCTGCTTTGTGCACACCCGCTCACGAGGTAGGCAACCTGTATGTGTCGATGCTACGGCCTGCGACCTGATGAACGGGAAACGCCTGCAGTACAATTGTAGCTAGCACAGCAAGGCATGCAGCTGTATTTGCTTACGTGTTGTCTACATGCAAACGCGTGCTACACACCATGAAGAAGATTTCCTAGCAGTCTATCACTGTATGTGTATGGGTTCGCTACGGCTTCGTCGGTGCTCCGAAGCTGGATGGGGGCTCGACTGTGTGTGGCAGCACAGCAAATATGCGATCCTTGCTTGAGCATAGGCAGCCGCTGCGGGAGGTGGGCTGCAGCAGTCGCAATGACAATGTGTTGTCGTGCATGGGGAGTTGACACTGCAGCCACGCACAGCAGCAGCGACACCTGATTGCGGCCGCGGCCACACAGCCACTAAACCCAAGGCCTCAACCCAGTTGTGAAACCTGCAAAATTGAACTGGGTTCTTGGCTCGTGCTTGAGTGTGTGTGCTCGTGCAAACCTGCACCTGCGTACGTACGCGCACATATGTGCTCCCCATGCGATGCTGGAGGCGGGACACCCGCCCAGCCGTCACACGTACGCATGCATTTGGAACGGATATGCATTGCACGCACCGAACGCAGGTTGCCTTGCATGTGCACTGCACGCAATGGGCATGCTTTACAAATCAGGCCCTGCGTCTTACGCCTGCTGCCAGCACGTCATTCAGCAGAGTGGCCTTGCCAGGTTCAGCAGGGACCACCTGCTGCTGAGCAGATTGCGCCATGTGCTCCCACAGCACGTGCCTAACCCACCCCCCAACAATATCGTGTATCGCGTGCTGCCTGCCCGCCGTATGGATTAAGCCCGACAACGGATGTACCACGTGCATGTATCCACACGTCCACCGACCGATCCAGCTGCTTGTTGAACGCGTTGCATCTTTGCAAGTTGGAGACCAAGCTTATTCTGTGTCGTATCACAGCGTCAGGCGTACCAGGGACTTCTCAGCCAAGCATAGGCAACGACTGAGTTTGCTTGCGCCTGACTTGCTTGGATGCCGTTTGCCTGAGCATCGCTGTGAGCGCTGAGTGTCCCGGTGCACAGACCAACTTGTCCCACCTGCGGAGTAATAGCTGGGAAAGGGTTGCGTTTGGCTCCTGGGACAGAACATTAGTGGCTCTGGATATGCATGTGTGGGGTTGTGCCACGACAAATTCTGTACGTTTGGCTCGTGCCTGGGCGGAGGAAGGAAGAAGATGTGAGCTGTGTAGAAGTCCTTGGCTTTTGTTCACAGGCTTCTGGTTGTATGCGAGCCTACCAAGTCCAAGAAACGTGTTTGGTTGGTTTCGCTTGTCTGCCTAAAAAGCTCGGGTACAGTATTCAAGCTCTCACCTCAGACATGTATGGTAGCGTACTGAATGAGCGCTTGTGTGCAATAGCTAAGCTGGAAAGGCTGTTGGGAATCTCGTGTAATGCGATACGGCAGTTGTACAGTTGCCCAGAAACCAGTCAAAAGTAGGAGTTAAGGAGTGTCATCTGAACAGTGCTTCATGCTGCTGCGTGCCTCACTGAACGTTATCCAGTCACTCCCACGCAGCTTTGTGCACCAGTTCCGTGCATTGTGCGTGTCCGACAACCAGGTCCAGGTGGTTCGGATGTATTGCAAAATGCAAAGCGCCCGTCCTGGGCAGCAGGTGCAGCAGCCAAAGGCCCACGGTATACGAGTCTCAGGTGCGCAGGGCAGACCAACACACCACCTTCGCTTGCTTGTGCCTGACTGGCGTTGAGGCGTGCCCCGAGCGCTGTTCAGTGCTAGCGTTATGGGTTTGGGTTGGCACCAACGCAAAAACATTGTGCACTGAAAGCCAGAGAATGCCAAGTGGTCAGACGCGGTCCTTCGGCTTCAAGGCTGCAAACGGCTACCAACTTCTTGGATCCGACTCGGTTGCCGTTGGAAAGGCTCGGGGCATACATATGGCAAAGCCACCTGCACCTTCTTCATCACACTCCAGCTGGACACTCACTTATAAACTGCCTGTGTTGTGAATGTACGCTCTGCTCCTGAGGGTTGCAGTCCTTGGACCGCGCGCGATCTCCCAACTCCCAACCCCGTCAGCGACGCTGTCAGCGCTCTCTGCCAGCGCCAGCCGTTGCAGCAGCAGCAGCCATGGCCACGATGCTGGCAGCAGCAGGCACAACACTGGAAAGGCAACGTGGTTCCTGCAGCCCCGCCAATACCACGACCAAAAGGGCAAGAGTGCCAGCGGAACCGTTGCATGCCAAGCTTCAGCGTCACCTGGTGCAAGCGGAGGGGCAGGAAGCAGCAGCAGCAGCAGCAGCAGCAATGCGAGCCTCACGCCCGTGCTCATAGCTGTGGCCATCTCATGTGCGGGGGCATTTGCTTTCGGCTACCACCTTGGAGTGGTCAACGGACCGCTCGAGCAGATTGCAACGGACCTTGGATTCCTGGGCAACAAGGCGTATGAGGGTCTGGTGAGTGCATATGGTGCTGATTCTGCCAGGTTTTGACTCGTGAGCTTCACAGGTTTGCCTGGCCGAGACCTCACAGAGCTCATTTTGCAAGTGGGGTGCTTGCTTGCTGACTGCAGCCCCGACGCCTCGTACCGCTCACAGGCACGCACGCATGCTGCTGCTCCGTTGCTCGACATACCTGACCTGTCCATGCAGGTCCACACCTGGCATTTATCGTATGTCAATGTTGCCGGGCTGCCTATCCCCTCTACATTAAAGTGCATGCTTTGCACGGCTAGCACAGCTCTGGGCGGCTGACACAAATCCGCGCAACGCACTCGATGTCCACCAACCTGCTGCATAGACCACTTGCATGGCCTGTAGTATGTCACACCTCTCTTTCATGGAACCGGGACACAAGCAACGAGACAAGCACAGAGTCCTTGACGTCGATTACACTGTATCCCCTTATGTATCCCCTTATGTATCCCCTTCTGCCCTACTGTTGGGCTGACGCCGCCGCTGCAGGTGGTGAGCAGCACGCTGGCCGGCGCTGCGCTGGGTAGCCTCACGGGCGGCGGCCTGTCGGACGCCATCGGGCGCCGCAAGAGCTTCCTGCTGGCGGCCGTGCCCATGGCGGTGGGCCCGCTGCTGAGCGCTGGCGCTGTCGACCTCCAGGTGATGCTCCGCGCTGCTCTTCTGTTGTAGCCATGTGTGACATGGACATGCCCTTCTGCTTGGACGCGAACAGCCACCGGCCCGGAGACCGCTGTTGATGCAGGCATCCAGTCCTGGCTGATGCGCCGCGCGTGATACGCTGCCTTGTGCATCACGTCAACCATGCGTTGCTGACTCCAACACACTTTGGCACATCGCGCGTGCGGGATCAGAAATAGGCTGCTGCTGCAGTCCTGCGGTTCGTGGCTCCGTCAGCCCAGCTGCCGTGTGTCATGATTTTCTCCGGTCCACTAACTTCCATCGTCACCGCCCATTTGCAGTGCGATTGCACCATCACATACCCATGTGATATGTCGCCTGCGTGGGCGACTGGGTGGGTACCGTATATGACCCACAGTGCTGTGCCCCGTTGCTGTGGCTGCGGCTTGTGCGCAGCCGATGATCATCGGGCGCTTCCTGGCGGGTCTGTCCATCGGGCTGTCCTCGGCGCTCGTGCCCACCTACATCAGCGAGGTGCGGCACGCTGGCAGACACATGGAATAGAGATAGGGAGAGAGCTCCGCTCCCAGTTTTACTGTAGCGGTAAAACTGGAAGCGGAGCTCGACACCATCCTGCGTACATGTGGCAGTGTGTTGAAATGTGTGCTCGAGTGGGGCCATGCAGTGTTCGTACGTGTCTCGCCTGTGACTGCCGATACAAGTTGGGAGGTGTCTGGGCTGATCTGGCGGCCGCCGCAAGCAAACGACTCGCACTGTGGCTACAGGTAGCGGGTGTGTGTACTGTGTGCACATATGTATCCATGTGTGTATGCTGCATGTTTGCATGCACATGCAACAAGGGCTGTGGTGGGCGCAACGGCGCTGCAAGCAGAGACGCAGTCCTTGCAACTTGTGAATGAACGTGGAATCACGAGTCTGCCCCTTGCCGCAGAAGCCCATCGTAACCCCAGCGTTTCTGTTGTGGTGCACGCACGGGGCCTGCATACCTCCATTGAGTGCGTCATGCCCGTCAGCACACACATCTCACCGCCTGCTCTCAGTCGCTGTGCAGCACCCCCGCATGTAACACCCCATCTCACACGGGGCAACACAAACCTCCCGCGAGCGCATTCATACATGTGTGAATATGGCATGTCGTTATACGGTATACGGTGTGTCTTTACTAAGCCGTTGTGTCATTTTGTGTTGCGTGCGCACTCAGGTCGCCCCCACCGCTGTACGTGGCACGCTGGGCGCCGTTAACCAGCTGTCCATCTGCTTTGGTATCCTGGGCGCGCTCGTCGTCAACGTGGTGCTGCCACCCACATCGTGGAGGATAATGTTCACTGCGGCAGTGGCGCCGGCAATCATCCTGGCCCTGGGTGCGCAGCCTGACCTAGCGTGCCTGTGATCGGCTTGCCTGTGCTCTGCGATTCTGTGCGTGTGTGCCATGCGAGCATGCTGCTGCACCCTCGTAATGCGCTGCACATGTCCTGCTTTGACGATCGGCGGTCGGATGGAGTTGTTCCTGCCCTTCGCCTGTGCTCCCCAGGAGGTTGCGGAGTGAGCTGGTGGCGCGCTTGAGCGTGTACGACCATAGGCGGCATTGTCTGGATGCTGCAACGGCGTCGCTCTTGAACTCAGCCAAAGCGCAGAAGGCAGGGTGTTGTGCGTGTGTTAGGGCCTTGTTGTCGTGGAGGTGTGTTGTTTTGTTGCATGCAATTCAGCGCGCATGCTCTGCGGCACCTTGTGGCACCGCTGCAGGCATGCTGGTGAGCCCGGAGAGCCCGCGCTGGCTAGCGTCCAAGGGCTTCCAGGCCAGCGCTGACGCGGCAGCGCTCAAGCTGTGGGGCCCCGGCGGCCCGGCAGAGCTGCGCGGAGCGGACAAGTCGGGTGCGTTGCTGCGCGCCCATTGCTATGGCTGTGCGTACTGCCACAGCTGGTCTTCTGTCTTTGTCTTGCTGGTCGTCAACACTCATTGCTACCTGTTTCGGCACTGCTCAATGTCCACTTTGCATTTTGCTTCACAAGCTCTTGCTGCAGCCTGCTGACAATTGTAGGGTGATGAGTGCGCCGATTGCGGCATTTGGGCAACTGCCAAACTGCCCTCCCACCGCCGCACACAAAACCTTGTGTGCATGCCCCGTATCTGTGTCTGCATGTCAGATGCCGCGGGTGGCGGTGCGGGCGGCGGACTCGGCGAGATGTTCTTCGGGCCCTCTTCGCGGCCGGTGTTGATGGGCATGATCCTCTTCGCCTTCCAGCAGTTCTCAGGCATAAACGCGATCGTCTACTTCTCATCCGCGGTCTTCAAGCAGGTAAGACAGATGCCGTTGTGTAGATTTCCGGGGGGGGGGGGGGGGGGGGGGG
>BDDA01000074.1:117250-144018 GCA_001662385.1 Chlamydomonas asymmetrica
CACATGAACGGTATTGCAAGGACGACACTGCGGCTTGCGGCTGTGATCGCCGTGTGCTTAAAGCGTACTGTATCGTCGATGCTGTTCATGTGTTGCAGGCGGGAGTGGCCAGCGGCGCGCTCGCCAGCGCGGCGGTGGGCGTCACCAACGTGGTGGGCACGGTGATCGCCGCCAGCCTGATGGACAAGGCCGGCCGCAAGGACCTGCTCACTAAGTCCTTCCTGGGAGAGGTGCGAGCGGGGGATCACACCACCACCGCCACACTGTGTGACCGACTGACCACCGCTCTGGTTGGTGGCATGGTTGTCGGGGCGACCCACCCACCACCGCCACAGGGCTGCAAACGCAAGAACGCGCTTTGAATGGTCATCCGTCTGCAGCATGCCATTCGCCCCTCCTTTCCTCGACGCAGGGCGCTAAGAAAGAACCCATGTAGAATCACTGTTTTGTATCGTTGCATTGTACTGTGAAGGGGAGGCTTCTGCTCCCTGAGAGTCACAGCCGGGCGGACGTTCAAGGCCTCGGCCTTGGTCGGCTGGGATTGGTGGCTATTCGTTGCTCACTGGCGGCGTGCTTTTGGCTGTGTGCCGAGTGCGCAGGCCGCCGCCATGTTTGTGATGGCGGCGGGCTTCGTGGTGCCGGCGCTGCAGCCGTACGCGGGCACGATCGCGGTGGTGGGCACGCTGGCATACATTCTGTCCTTTGCGCTGGGTGCGGGACCCGTCCCTGGACTGATCGTGCCTGAGCTCAACCCCCTCAAGATTCGAGGTGGGTGGGCTTACCGCTAGCACCGGATGCACCATTCCATCGGAGTGTAAGGCTGCAGTGGTACTGCAATGGGCTAGACTGGTCGACTGGTGACGTAATGCAGCTGTGGGGGTGTCTGAGGCACAGATCGGCTGAGGGCTTGCGATGTCCGGTCGACTGGGTGGTAGGCTAGCTGCCGCGTCCCCTCAACAAAACCCCACATGCGTCTCGTACGTCCTAACCGCATCGTTCAGTGATGCTTACGACTCACAATCTGTTACGTTTGTTTGTTCTGTGCTGAATCCATCACACGACCTTGTTTCATAGCATGTCAACGAGCCATCTAAGCATTTCAAGACGTTACCCCCGACTGATACACCTGCTTGCCGGTGTGTTGCCCCGTGTGTGTCGGCTTGCGGCATGCAGGCAAGGCTGTGGCGGCTGCCTTTGTGAGCCATTGGGTGTGCAACGTGGCTGTGGGCCAGAACTTCATCTGGGCAGTGGACACGTACGGCATCCACATGGTGCGTTGAGGGCGCAGGTGCTGTGTGGACACGCTGTGCGCCTGCCCAATGATGCACATAACGTCCGCCCATAGCTTTATTCAGGAGCTCACACAGCTTTGGAAGGGCTGGTGTAAGGTTTACACTAACAGCCATGTGCAGCACGCCATGTGTGATGCTTTTGGTCCAATCGGGGAGTGCTGCTGTGAACGTCCGCAACAGCGTGCAGCTCAGCGCACGGCACCATCGGCGGTGACCAACAACCCCTGCACATGCCATGCAATATTGTACCACCCAATCCGTACTTCAACTTACCTGAGGGCCTGCCCAGCCAGGGGCCTGACGTGTTGCTCCATATGGATTCAGGATAGCTTCAGCCGGGTCGGCTGTGGGTCTGCCTGGCCTCCATGTGTGCTACCACCACTACCACACATTGCGCTTTGCTGAGCACTCCTCGCACTCCTTGTCTCCTTGCCTGCTTGCTAGGTGTACATCTTCTTTGGCGTCACCGCGCTGCTGGGCGCCCTGTACGTGACCAGCCAGGTGCCCGAGACCAAGGGTAAGACGCTGGAGCAGATCGAGGCGGATCTCAATCTCAAGAAGGCGTAAGCACCACAGGCCAAAGCGAGCCTGTCAAGGTGGAAATCCGCATGCCCGCATGGACTACATTAAGTGCATGAAGAGCTAAGGTCCTTTGGAGTCATGGAATCGCACGCAATAAATCATGGACCCGAAGATTCACGGGAAATTGCCTCTGTGTTGACATTGCCGCATCTGCATGCTGGATGCGTGATGTTCTAGAAACTGGTGTTTGCTCGGTCAAGCAACCACCATGAACCGCGGCCGCCGCAGTGTTTTGCAGGCCGCTTGCGGCAGTGTGCCCAATGTATAGCTTGCATGCCTGGCTGGGGCATTTGTGCACTCCATGCCTGTGTGTTTGCCTTGTTGCAGCGTTGGTTGCTGCCGAATTGTTGGTGGTTTGTGCCCTGTGGCGGCCTGCGTTGAGGGCTTCTCAGCGCAATGTACATAACCCCAAAGCTGCATCAGCTTGCTTTCGCCTCACAGGCATGCACGCAAGCATCACAAGCCCCGTTTGGGGCTTTCCGCAAAGGGATGAGTTACTGATGCATCAAACCAATTGGTGTTGTCATTTTCCGAGCCGCCGTACGTTCATATCCTGCCAGTTGCAGGCCGCTGGGTGCCGGCATCCGTGCCACACAGTGCAAAAGGCAGGCGTACATACCACACCCGGAAGAATGCGATTTGGTGCGTGGGAGTGTGCGAGGGAGTCCACTGCTTGCAGAGAAGCTGAGCGGTGCATTGCTTTGGCCATCGCACCTGCCTGTGTGTGTGCATTATATGTGCGGGCTATCACACACGGCCGCCCGAACGTTTGCTTGTGTTGAATGCATGCGCTGTTGCCCGGACGTGGGCTTGGCTCGATTGTTGCTGGTTTGCTGGTACTGCATTTGCAGCAGCCATACGCAGATACCGCTTATTCCAATTTTCGTTGGCTTGCTGCAGCCTTGTTGAGACCCAGGTTGAGACCCCTAGAGCTATTGTGCACCACCTGAGGTCGCTCCTGCATGTTGAACATAAGCGCGACACGCATGCCTTGCTTTGAAGGCTGCACTCGAACAGGGTGTGTGCGCTATGTTGGCTTCAAACCGCTTGCAGTCTGTTGTAATAACAAGCATGTCGCTGTACATAGGCGGTATGGCAACATCCATGTTGGGTACGTCGCCACTCGCCAGACAATGCAGGTGGTGATTGTGCACAGCGAAGGCGGCAGGCTAGTCAGGCTGTCAAGTGGCAGGCAGCAGGCGGACTCTCACAGGCAGACACACTGGAAGGTAGCAAACACACCAGAAGATACCATTTGAGATTGTTTTACGTGGGATACGCATGCGACTCCAGCAATCTGCTTACTGCCCACGCGGTCCTCATCGCACGAGTCAGTGCCACAACATGTATGGCCGCATGCACTCTTGTGGGGTGCACCAGTATGTGGACAGGGAAACACAGCTGACAACATAGATAGCATGCTTAGGTGTGTTCTGGGTGCAGTTCACGCCCAGGCGTATTTATCTCGTAGCGACACTTGGAGTGTGTGAATGCGTTGCGACGCAGACAGCACAACCCCAGCAGCTGTTGCCTAGCAACAACCGTGGCGGCAGCGACCCGCTTATGGCTGTTGAGCGAGTGTACTATGCACGGCTCTATGTTCTCTGTGGACCGGATGCACATGCACGAGATCCCCACTAGCCTTGATGCCAACGGGCCGACTCCAGCTTCACGATCTCGGACATTCCGAAACGCTTGGAACCAAATCAACACATCCACTTTACCGCTGAGTCAGTGCCCTGGTCACAGGCCACTGAAGCTGCCAGCCTAGAAGGCAGAGCCTAAACATCAGGCACTGCTTACTTATAACCTGTGGACACAGTGCCGCATTTACGAGCACGTATGTGAAATGACACTCAGTGCGACACCCGCCCACGTGTGACACCTATCATCCAGCCGCTCGTTTTCTGGTGTTGTGAGCAGACTGTGGAGAAATGGCTGTGCCTTGAGGCAAACAAGCCTCCACAGCTCTGCTCTTGCAGCTCTCATGTACTGTGCAGCGCCCGTCAACCCAACACCTCCCATCGTTCTTCCAACGCGACGTCGCAGGTGAGCAAAACCCTACGCGCACCGCAACAATCACTCCTGGCAAACCTGCCTGCTGTGTCTTCCAAGGGAATTACCAGCAGTCCAACAGTTCAGCCCGACGACCGTTTCTATGAGATCGCTGGGACTTTGTCTTGTCAAGCTTCAGGCTGAAGCGTTTCTTGCTGTATGGGGCAAGTGCGCACCTCGTAGCAGCGAGAGCACAAGCACGAGCACGAGCACGAGCTGCCACCCGGATTTATCCATTTGTCCGTCAGCGTTGCCTGTGCATTATATGCCAATATGCCTTCATGTGCACCTGTGCGTCTTCAAGCTTGGGTCAGCAACTTGCAGCGCTCGATCTATGATTTCCAGCTATCCGCATGGGCACATAGCCACACGCCCTGTGAATCATCATATTCAGTCTGTGACCATATGGGCTCTACCATGCATGCACAAATGCTGGCCAACACACTGCATGTCATAGATGCAAGCCAGCATTGGTGTGTCCACATGTGACTGATTGAGCCCTGGCACTTGCTGGCCCTTGCGTTGTTGCCATCCGCTGGATACAGGAGTTCTTGCACCCCATACGCACTCACACTCACACTCACGGCATTTGCTTGTTCGCCTTTGCTCCTCCAAACTTGGTTCGTGTAACAGGAGCTTATGCTGCTGACTGCGTAAGAGCACACAAGCCAGGATGCAGTACTCAATGCAGGAATCGTCCAGCCCCAGCGGTACGGATGCAGCGCCCGCCATGCAAGCATGCCGCCCGGCCACTGCACAACACTCACACGCGTATGCTTACCACCACTCCTACCCTCACGATCACCAACAGTACGCTTACCCTCAGCACGTGTACCCGCAACAGCGTACACCATGCCACATGGGTAACAGCACCGGACGGGAACACCAGAGACCAACCTACCATCAGCATCAGTCAGCATGCAATGCATCGTCTGCTATGGTGCCGGGTCATCGAGGCGCGACTGAACCGTCAGCATCTGGACTGAACGCGGGACAGCGGGCTCCTTCCATGGATCTGGGTGCAGCCAACAGTGTGAGATCCAACCACAGCACTGAAGGTAGTACAGATCACATCCCTACGCATCACGGGGCGGTACAACCACTGCGGGCCGAACAAGGCGATAGGCGCTCGTCAACGGCTGATGTTCTCAGGTCGCCATTCATATGTCCAGCCCCGTTAGTAACGACCACGTCTGCGCCCGCACCTGCACCATTGCCAGCACCCACACCACCGTCATCGGCCTCAGGCACACTGCATGATTTGCTGCCTATGCCTGGTCTGCGGGTGCGCACCAGCCTCCCTCACACCGTGCAACAGCCGCACCAGTCGAGACCGCCGCCACCGGCACCACCACCGCAGCAGGGGCCGTGCAGCGGTGCGCCGCCGCTCCCCCTACAGCCTCGTCACAGCCAGCCCATGAAGTTGCCTATGGAGCATCCACAGCACATGCCGCCGCAACCACAGCAGCAGCAGCAGCAGCAGCAGCAGCAGCAGCAGCAGCAGCAGCAGCAGCAGCGGCAGCAGGGTGACGCTCAGGGACCTGGCAGCGTGTACCCGCATGGCAGGATTGGAGGCGGAGACCCCAAGGCGGCCAGCAGTGCTGCAGGCAGTGGCGTGGCCCCGACCCTCCCTGCATCCCAGCAGGATAAGAAGCTACCAAGGTCGGTCTGTTCATGTCGTCCTACGCCTTTGTGTACATAAGTACATCAAATGTTTGCCTGCGTTTGTTCGGTGCCACAGCCAGCTGCATAGCCAGTATTTGGTGGCTATGTGCTGTGTGGGGCCGGCTCGTAACTGGTGCACAATCCAGGTCCCTTAACGCCACACAATATGTGCACATGTACTCGATTTCCCACCTGCACAACACCACCACCACGCCTCACGTGCGCGTTCATGTAACGCATCTGATTGGCGCAACAACCAAAGCCTGACGTGGGCCTGTGCCGCCGCCCTGTGCATTGTGCATGCCGCAGTACCGGCCACGGCCATGGCCACGGTGGCCATCGCCTGCTGTGGAGCGCCTTCCACCTCTTTCAGGACTCCGCCGCCACGCCCAGGGCGGCGGCAGGTGACGGCGCAGCTGCCCTCGCCGCAACAGCGAGCGCGCCGTACGGCGCACCGGCGGTGAGAGCCACACACGTGGAACGCCTCTTACTAATCCCTGCCCGTTCCTTGCAACGGCATGTGTGACTGCTCGAAATGTCACCCGTGCAAACGGTTGCCCCGAGACATGTCCGGCCTGACCCTGCATGTTTGCGCCGCTTGCTCGTCCACGCTTCTCCTGCACATCTCCCAGAAAGCCCTGATGCCCACATCCGAATCCATCATGCACCATTGCACGCATCCATGACACCTGCAGCTGCTTAACCAACTACATGCAGTATCTAACTCACAACCACCGCCTACGGTGTCCACACACCAGGTTTAAGCTATGCCAGTGCAGCCATGCTGATCGCGCTGCGCCACCTTCCGCCACCTGGCTGTTTTGAGCATACAGGCATTCGCGCCGCCTGCCTCATCTGGAGGGTCTCAAGGAGCAAGCGGTGCAGGCGCCACGGGCAGCACCAGCACCACCACCACTGCCTTCCTGGCGGGGCTCACCTCTCACCGCAGCGTTGAGGACTTCCTCATGGAGGTGATGACGCCGCTGTGTGACGCCGCCAGCAGCTGCGGGAAAGCCTTTGGCGATGGCAACGCGTCGCACGCTGCCGCCGCGTCACAAGACTCTGCATGCGCTTCGCTCACCGCCCATGGGGTGCGCAGCAGCACACACAACACACCAGGGTCCGTGGCAGTGCCTGTTGCAGCAGCACCGGCTGCGCCACAGCCTTATGAGCAGCAGCACCGGCCGCCGCTGCAGCAGTCCTACGAACAGCAACAGTGCGCGTCTGACGCAGCTGCTGGAAACCCTGCCTTTAACCCTGCTGCTGAACCGGCCGTTGATGCGATGGTTTGGGAGGCTGGTGGCGGTCCCACCATGCCTCGTCAAGCATACTCGGCTGAGTATCGCCCGGCAAGCTCGCAACTGCAGCAACCACAATATGACAAGCCACTATCCTCAGAGCCGGCCTCATGGTGGGTTCAAGACGGAAGTGTGTTACAGGCTCATGCCGGCAGGCCAGCGGATGCTCCTAGGATGTCATCATGCGACAACGGCCGGCCTACTGCCGGCGTGCAGCCGCCGCATGTCTACCAAAGCCACCGTCACCCGTCGCCTCATCAGCAGCAGCAGCAACAGCAACAGCAGCAGCAGCACCGATACCACGACGACCACCACTACCAGGCGTCCTGCAATGCCATGCCAGCAGCCACCCAGGTGCAGCAGCCGGCACATGACGGAGGCTACAGCTGCATGCCCCAAGCCGACTCTGACATGAGCGAGGCAACCCACGCGCAGAACAATGCTGATGCCCATCATCATCCAGCTGCACACAGCAGTGCTTGGGGCATGCAGCGCCCTGGGGAATGGACCGAGCAAGCACGTGTGGCGGCATGCGCTACAGCCGCAGACAACATGTATCCACCTGTGATGCAAAGCGCAGCAAGTGCGCCAGCACACCGTCATGACCATCACCGAGGTGCAGGCCACCATGCGCAACCGCCGCACCCCCTCCATGCCGCTCCTCGCTATCCTGCCTCCCACGTGGACACCGCACCGGGGGCAGCTGCCTACCATCAGGCCTGGAGGTGTGACCAGCAGCAGCAGCAGCAGCAGCAGCAGCACTTGTCCCCTGCTGGATCATTGCAATGGCCTGTGCCGACATCCCAATGGCCCCACAGATCGTCCGGCCAGGCAGACCAGAGGACACAGGCTGATCAGATGACCAGGCAAAGCATCTCATACGCGCCTAAAACGGTATCGGATGTGCACAGCAACGGCCGAAATCCATCATATACAGAGGCATTTCCCACTCAGAAACGCACGCGCTGCACAGATGACAATCCTCCTCCGGTGCTAGCACCATGCCAGTCGGAGCCCTTGCCGCGCACGGCAGCCAACAGCCCCCCTGGACCATCACGCAGCGCAGGGCAGCTGCCCATCAATCCTCATAATGCAGCCCATGCCCATCACACCGATGCTGCAGCGGACAACAGGAACCGCAGCGGCGTTGACGGCGGAAGCACCGGCACCGCCATCACCACCACCCAGGGTGCAGCCGCTTATACCGCCCCGCCTGCTTCCGCACCCTTGTCCATGCCGCCAGCACGTGCTGGGTCTCCCTCGTCACAGCCCTGGGCCTTTGGGCAGCGAAGCCACCCGCTCATCCGCGGACGTACAGGCAGCGGTATCCCGCTCGTGGCGCCCACTCCAACCCCCTGTGCGCTACCCGTGGTGACGATCACTACCGGTGCGGTGCAGCTGCCTTACCCCACCCCGACGAGGGACAGCACCAGCGATGGTAACGGCACCCCTGCAGCCCACCAGGGGGGGATGGGACGGAGCAGAAACGAGGAGGTTGCTGCAGCAGCGGCGGCAGCTGCTGCTGCCGCTGTGGCGGCCCTTGGCGGCCTTCCCAGAGCGGCATCCGTGTGCACAAACAACACCACAAACTCCAACTCGCCCGGCTGCAGCAGCGGCATGCAGGGGCCTGCTGGGGCTGATGCTGGTGGCTCCAGCGGATCCCCGGGACTCGCGGGCATGCGCACGGATGGCTGTGGCGCACACCGTGCAGGCGACGCTGCAGCGGCAGGCCTAGGAGGGCATACCTCGGGGGGCTCTGCCACGCGCAAGCGCTCGCGGAAGGAAAATCCTAACGGCAAGCCAGGACCGGTGAGCGGCAACACGCGGTGGTGCTACCCATGATGGATGTGGTGCGGCTGTGCACTTGAGTCACTAATACCGGCAGGCCATGATCTATCATCAACAGCAGCCCCTTCTGCGACACATGTTGGATGCAATGCGGTATGCGCATAAATCCCAGTTTGGCGGCCGCTCCTTTTGCGGTCTCACAAACGTGCCATGATGATGTATTGATATGCATCACTAAACACTGACCTGTGTCATGTTGCGGCTGTGTCGGCTGCGCAGATCCCTGCGGGCCCAGGTCACGGCCTTATCGTCAGCCATGTGCTGGCAGAGGCGCAGGGCAGCTCGGGCCTCAGGATATCACGCTCAGGCAACACCGGCGTGCTGCCAGGCCTTACACGCATGCAGGCAGTGCAGACGATTGGGCAGCATGCGCAGCAGCCCGCTGCATCCGCGCCGCCACCGCTCATGCCGCCGCAACCGCAGCCTCAGCAGGACCAGCAGCGGCCACATCAGCCTCTGCCGCTACCCGCACTCCCGCAGCAGCAGCAGCAGCAGCACCAGCACCAGCCCGCTCCGGCATTATTTTCACCTCCAGGCGCTGCGCCAGGGGGTGCGCACGCCTCCAGATGTGGATCGTCAGTGCTGCCTGCACTGCATTTGCAACCCAACACGTCTCACACGGGGCAGCAGCAGCAGCAGCACCAGCAGCACCAGCAGCAGCGCTTCAACGGGGAGTACGGTTCACACAGCAGTCCTGCTCTGCTGCCTGGCGTGGTCATCACAACCCCCTTCCAGTACGCAAGAGCGGCAGCGGCACCGCTAGCCCCACCTGCAGGCTCAGAAAACGATATTGGCTCCACACATGCTGCACCGACGGCATTGCAAGCCATGCACCAGTCTCTGCATGCTGCAGTTCATGCACCATCGCACGTGGCGCAGGATGCGCCGTGTACACCTCCCCCCAGCTGGGCTGTCCACGCAGTCGCCGCTGTAGCGGATCAAGCAGCAGCCCCGCCGATTGCCAGCAGCTGCAACCCTACGCAATATCCAAATCAGCCTGTTGAAATTGCAGGCGCGGCAGCCGGCATGCAAGCAGCGTCAGAGACACGCTCAGCCCCACCCATGGTCTCGGAGCCACCTCCGGGCGGCGTGAATGGTGACCAGGCTGCCCATGCGACACCACAAGCATCCCCTGCCCTGACGCAGCAGCCGCAACAGAATCAGCAGCAGCAGCAGCAGTCCGTGCACCAGTCCGATGTAGAGCACTCGCTGTCTGCCCGCAGCCCGGGGGTCATGCTTGGGGTGGCGCTGCACAGCGGCGCGACGTGTGGTGACGCGCAGCAGCCGTGCTGCACCATCACGGCGTCAATGGCAGGTAGTGACGAGGCACCCTCTGCCGGAACCCCGCCCAGGCAGATGTGGGATGCGTACGTGCCAGATCCACAGGACAGCCAGGGCGTTGGCATATACCTGGGCAGGTAGGGGTGCGGTAGGGGTGTGCACTCTGCAAGGCGTGTGCGATGTATAGCCACTGCTGCAGTCAGTGGTTTGTTGAGTACCGGTAGTTGCCACAGTTTGTTGTGCATACAGTATGCATACAAGCTGCAAAGGTCGAAACCATGGGTGAATGCTGCATCTCCGTGGCGAAAGCTACCATGTAATTGTATGTGCTGTTTGTACTGCTGACCTGCTGTGCATCGTCAAAACCATTTCCAGGCTTAACAAGCTCGCACTTGTTGTACCCAGCATCGCTGCTGTGTCCGCATGTGCGCGCGTTGCTACTGCGCAGTTTTGATTCCGAGGAGAGCGCTGCAAGAGCGTACGACTTGGCGGCCCTTAAGCTCCATAGCACAAACGCAGCCGTTCAACCCCACGACCACAGCGGTGCTGGGCACAGCAACAGCTCCGAAACCGGTGCCGCGACGGCCTCAGGAGACATCACCGACAGTGCGCACCACGATGCACCTGCTGGGGTTGCCGACGGCGCATCTGCAGCCTTCCTGCAGCAGCAGCAGGTCCCCCAAACCAACTTCCCCGCGGCTTCGTACTCGCGGGGCTTGGAAGCGCTGCGGCGGCTCAGCGCCGGGGCGTTCCTGGCAGCTGTGCAGTGCTTGGCGGCGGGGGGCGGCGAGGGTGCGACGCGTCCCGCGCAACACAGGTCTCACTTGAAGCAGAAGGATGCACACCGCGGCCATGCGGGTCATGCGCCGCCCTCCTCCTCCGCTCAGACAGCGCTAGGGCACCCTGGCCAAGCGAGGGACCCCTATCTGAGTCTGCCTGGTGACGGTCAGGCTCAGGGTGCCGCACCTGCTGGGGCGCAGGAACAGCCTCAAGTGTCTGCCGCCCTGTCTACTGCCCGCACAGCAAGCAGTGAGGTTTCCAGCAGGTAAAGTCACTGCTTTGTTTTGAACTGTATCAATCGTGCAATACGCAAGTTGCTGCTGGCTTGCTGGCTGCTGTGTTGAGCCAAAGGCCGGGCACTACAAGCATGCTGCTGCTACTGCTGCTGCAGCCCGTTTTCCCATGTTTCGGGAGTTTTCGACATGCATTTTGCCTTCTTATGCGTAGCCGCCATGCATCAGAGGGTGTTCCCAGGCCATACGTGCACGACGAATGGCAGCAGCTTGCACCTGATCGCACAGATTGTTGCCGTTCACCTGTGAACCCGTTCCTGGTGTACCCAGGTGTACAGTAAGTTACTGTCAGTAACTGGCTCAACATGCAAAGCTTGCAGTCTAACACAACGATGTGTGCTGTCCTGCTTATGTGCATACTGTGGAATCAACAGGTTCATCGGGGTCCGCGCACATGCCGCTGCCCACCATACATGAAGGCAGGCAATGTGCGCTCGGGTGCTCAGGTCCCTTGCCCAGCACTGCCAGCTAGGTAGCAGGAGTAGGAGAAAGCTGCCGTGAACCCCTACGATAGCTTGCATAACAGGAGGTGTGACTAGGAACAGCACTGAATGCCATCAGGAAAACGCGTGACGCTGCAGGCTGAGGTGGCGGAATTTTAAAGGCCATTGGCTGCTGTGAGTCGGTGGGCACGGAAGCTGAAACCGCCATACCATTTTCCCAGTCCTGTAGGGTCCTAGCAGACGTCAAGGACACGCGTGTTTTGTCCCAGCCCTGCAGTTCCGGGTGACGTTCGAGCTTGTATCACTAAGCAAGGCTTTGTAAATACACGCGTGCCTCCAATCAAGCCTGGACAAGGGCTTGCAAATGCAGAAACCGTGTTACTCCTGGTGAATGCCTGCCTGTACCTCTAGGGAGCGGCAGATGAGAATCGGAAATGTGTGAGGTGGCACGCACGGCCGCGTGAAGTCACCATGTGCACGACGCAACCCGCGTGTAAATTCAGCAGCCTACATCCGTGTGCAAAGTCTGAAGAGCAGTTCAGCATACCTGCCGGACGTGTGTGTACCCCACACCCATATGAGCAACTTCACCCTTAGAAGCTGTCGAAGCTGTGGCTATGAAGGATGTGCGCCTCGCAGCAGGTTGAGATAAACCTCAGGCTCTCAGGAGTTCAGCAGTGACGCAGGTAGCCTATGGAGCCTGGGATGCTAGGTCACAAGGCGGAGAGCCTACTAAATGAGGACCTGTTGGAGTTGCCGCTCCGCGTTATGGCGCAGCACGAGGCGCTGCCCACAGGCAGAGAGACGCCTGGCAAACTGTTTGGGACAAGCAAGCCCAAAAAGCTGCGTTTGGCACGGCTCAGTCGCTTGGACAAGCAGAACTTGGTATGTCCTTGGGGGCACTCCATATGCACACGCCACCATTAAGTGGTCCACCATTAAGTGTGTGCGGACAGTGCACCGTAGATTTGTCCAACACCGCGGCCTGCTGTTGACAACTCATCATCCTGATGTTGTTCTTAACACCTCAGTCTGCTGGTCTTACTTCACTGTGTGTGCTGCGCGCTTCCCTGGGTGAAGGCAAAAGTGACGCACAACGTTCAGAATGGGTACAATAAGGCTTGGCTACATCGGCGTGGCAAGCTTGTCAAAGCAGACAAGCTGCATCCAGCTGTAAGCGGCATCATTGCAGAGTGGTTTGACCTGGTGGATGATGACGGTTCACGCACGCTGGAGCATGAAGAGCTTCTTGCAGCTTTGAAGGTGAGCTCACGGCACTGCATATTTATGATATGGTATCACGATTGGGAGGCGTTGCTCTGTGTGTTGCCTGGCCTTTCAAAAAGCCACAGTGAGCTGACACTTCTGTCACGGTTTCGATGCGCTGTGTGCACGGTTTTGCTCCTGGCGGAATTGTCCTGCTCACAGGCAGCCCAGATTCCCTGTGATGACGACACTATTCAGGAAATGATTGACATGATGGACGCCAACCACGATGGGGTCATTGGGTGGGATGAGTTTGAGGTGTTTATGACCGAGGAGTTCGCTGCAGGCAAAAACCTGCTCTCGGGAGAATACGTCCTGCCTTCAGGTGCGTGCAGGGTGTGTGCGACACTGACTCAACCGCAACCGCTGTGAGATATTGACGGGCGTGTATGCCAGCCATGCGGCCTTACACAGTGGACTCGACATCGTCCCAGTACAGCGCAAGGACCACAGAAAGTGCTGTTTCAACTTTATTCAGTAGGCTGTGCCCACCCACGCTCACCCAGTTACTCAGTGGTTGCCTATTTGTGTGTACTTGCAGGTTTGGCCATCAACTTCGGTGTCATGATTGGCAAGCTGAAGCGCAACAAGCTCTTGGAAGAAGTCATGGAGGTACGTCAACACCGCATAGCATGTCATAGGAAGTAAGGAAGAAAGAAATCTTGAGGCGCCCATAGCAGACTCAGCATCAATATCCTGGTCATGTGCAGCTGTTTCATGGTCCGCACGCCCTCCACACCCCTCCCCCGCCCTGCGATAACATGACGAAGTTACACCATTTTGCTATGCAGTGAAGCAGCTCTTGCTGCCGCACTTGCGTTCAGCCTTTCTGAGCTGGACTGCTTGTGACCAGTATGATTGTATGACGCACGTGCCGGGTTCCCCCTCGCTGTGTCACCGCAACCATGTAGTGAACACGCTCCTGCCACCTTGACAGCCGGTAAGCGGCCTTCAAGCCTGTAACCTCACCTGTGTTTAAATCAAACCTGCAGGAGGGTGCGACCCGCAAGAAGTGGGCCGATATCGCCAGCGACGACCAAATGCTTGCGAACGAGCTCGGCAAAATGCAGCAGGCGTCGGATGCCACAAGCCTCACGCTGGAAGGCATAAAGGGAAAGGATAAGCGCAAGGGCAGCAGGGCTACAGGGGGGGCCGGCGACAACGACGATGACGGCGGCATGACGCCGCGCACGCGCGCCACCCAGCGGCTGTTGGCCAGCATGGCGGTTTCTCAGAAGCTCAGCGAGGGGCTCAGCTGGGACATTGTGAAGGTGATTCAGGGGGGCTGTGAAGGACTAGCAGGGCCAAGCTCGCAAGCGGGGCGGTCTCGGAGCCAGCCTTGGTTTGGCTTGTGCTGAAGTGTGGGGTTTATCGGTACTGCGACATTGCGTTGCACGACTCCAGGACCAAAGAGAAGCAACGCAATGCAGCTGTTGGAAGACTAGTGACCACCAAAACGCGAAGGTCATGGAATCATGCTCATGCTTGGCGTCGTTGCCACGATTGCGATGCATGCAGGAGAAGTATGAAGGGGCGCTTGCGATTGCTGCCCCCACCACGCCTGATGCGCGATGTGGGTCACCTGCAGCCTTCATGCACCTCTCGCCGGACCCATCCAGGCCATACTCACCCAGTATGGCAGGCTTCCTAGTGGACCAATCCTCCGTCCTGGACCCCTGGGGTGCATCCCAATCGAATATGAATCACCAACAGCCGGATCCCTTTAACGCGCCCCGATATGGGTCACCCAGCCGATGTGGGTCACCCGGAGCAGGCACGCTGGCAGCTGCAGGCTCGTTTGCGAACGGCTCGTTCTTGGTGAGGGCGGACGGCTCAGTGCGAGCGAGCTCGCCCTTCCCCGGTGGCAGCAGCAGCTTCCGCGATGCAGCGGCAGCGGCAGCGGCAGCGGCAGCACCGTCGGGTGGGTCGCTTGCGACCTCACCCTCTATGGGGTATGGTTCCTTCCTAGGTGGCGCGGCTGGTGCGGTTGGACCCGTCCAGTCCAGGGGAGGCGGTGGCGGCGCCTCCAGTCAGTTGTTCGGGGCCCTCTCCCAGGCTTCCCTGCCTGCCGCCAGGCGGGTGTTCAGCCCGCAGCAGCAGCAATCATTCCCTGGCATGAGTTCTATGGCGCTGGGACGGGCAGCGGCTGAGTCAGCGGGTGGCGCGGCAAAAGCCCACTCGTACGGCGGCCCGACCGCGCTGCCGGTGATTGCAGACTCAAACCAGCTTGACGAGTTTGTTGGGCACACGCTCTACGCGCGCAGCAACAGCCGTCTCGGCACGCCTGTGGATGGCGGGCTTGCGCCGGCCGTTCCGCTCTCGTTCTTTCTGACGCACCCGCGGTCTGAGTCAGCAACAGGTTATGTTGCTGGCAGCAGCATGGACGGCAGCGCCTACTGGGGCAGCAGGCAGCTGCAAGGCTTTGCGTCGGAGTCGGAGTGCGGTGATGGTATGGCTGGGACTGCACCTGGCAGCGTGGCTGGCGGCGGCGGCCGCGGTGACCGCAACGGCGGTGGTGGCAGCACCGCAGCTGAGCGTGCATGGTCGATGCCCCGAGGCCAACGGTCTGCGACCTCGCTTGGGTTTGCGCACACACCACCACAACGCCAGCAACTGTGGCCCGATACCGCTGCCGCCGGCCTAGTTCCTGAGGGCGCAGCCAGTCGCGGGGTGCATCACGCTGATGCGGAGGCATCATCACCGCCGCTCAGCCTCGTTGCTCAGGCGTCCGCATCATCACGGGCCGCGCCCGCCACCGGGCCGACGCTTTTGGAGGAACGCCGTTTGGCAGCGGCCTTCTCAATCATGGCAGGACGGTCCCGCTTGGGGCTGCGGCCCTCCAGCCCCGGCCCGGAAATGTTCAGCTACCTGCAAGCCAACGCATCCCAGGTCGCGTTCGGCGCCAGCGAGAGCAGCAGCGGAAGCGTCCCGATCGGATCGAGTTGGACCCGTCAGTCTGCCGACGATGGTATGTACGGCGGCAACGGCGGGAGGAGCGTGAGCGGCACGCATGAGCTGCTTCACCACGCTGGGACTTCCCCGCCACAGCAGGGGTTGTCGGCGATCGCGTCGCGGCGCATGGGCACGGGCACGCCCCCGCCTTGCTCACCCAACTCTGCGTACGCTGCAGGGCTGTCGTTCTCCCGCACATCACTGGCATCGGTGGCTCCGATGGCAGCAGAAGCCATCCCTGTGACAGGACTGGCAGCTGCCAACACGCTTCGCTCAGCCAGCCTGTCCCCTGCCAGCAGCTTGAGCGGCTCCAGTACCAGGGCGGGCCATTCACCGCGCGCATCCTCAGCCGTAGACCGTTTCGGTTCTTCCAGCCAGCCTTTTGCTAACACCCACGCTGCCCCTGACCAAGATCCTTACGCCTGCCAGCCTGGCAGTCAGCATGGCCAACAACGGGTTGCACTCGGAGCTGCAGATGGTGTTGGGGGGGATGGACAAGATGGTTTCGGAGCACATGGAACTGGCGATATCAGCATGTTTGATGCGGAGGTCGAGGCGCTGCTCGGCAACAACGACGCCGTCAATGGGTGGATGGCGTCACCGCTGCCGCATGGCGGTGCGCACGGGAAAGGCGCGCCACCCTCAGCAGGCGCCCTGAGTGACAGCCGGTGTGGCTCTATGTCTGCCATTGCTCATCCGGACCCCTTGCAGCAAGCACCCACCTTGTCGCTGGATGGGCAAACCGGATGTCCTTCAGAAGCTGCCAATAGTTTTGCTGGGAATGAAGATCCCCCGAACTTATCGCCCGACGACGATCAGGAAGCTCTGGTGCAAGCCGATCACCCAGCGACGTCGCCAAGGAGTGTTGCTGCAGATGCGGTCGTGTCGCCGCAGACTGGCCCAAGCCCGCTGCCACATGGCAGCAGCAACAGAGCAGAGGTGCCAGGCCTGGTCATGCTTGGCAGCCTGCAGGGCGGTGTGGACCGGGACAGGGACATGGCCGGCCGTCGGGGCAGCATCACACCCAGCCGTGCGGACAGGGCGGGCAGAGCATCACCAGCACACAGCAGCAGCAGGGCGGCCTCTACCTCTGGCAGCGCAATGGCTTCATCTGACGGTCAACATCTCAGTAGCTACACCGCAGCCATGACGGGCGGCGCCAAGTTGGGTGGGGAAAACCCGCGAATGCGCATCCGGGTGCCCCAGCCGCCCCCCAAGCGTTGCCCCTCCTCGTTAGCAGAGGCGGGTCTCACGCTGTCGGTGTCGCGCCTCAACAGCACCACTGGTGGCAGCAGCAGCAGCGGCGGTGGCGTCAGCGTCAGCGCAAGTGGCGGCTTGCCGGCCGGCCAGAGTGCTACTGCCCCGGGGATGCTGCGGCCGGCCAGGAGCTTTTCGGCGTCAGCGGCGGCGGCGGCGGCGGCGGCGGCGGCGGCGGCGGCGGTCGCTGCAGGGACACACGTTGGCCACAGTGCTGCAGGCGCCATCGCGCTTCCACTGGCTGGGGCGGGGCTTGCGAGCCCGCCATCCTCCCCTTCAGCTCGCGGCGACAGCAGCGGTGGCAGCGCCGCCGTTGCGCGTCCTGCAAGCGGCATGAAGGTGTTCGATGCAGGACAGCACGCTGGTGGGGCTGGCGAATTGCGCGTTGCTTCCCTGCAGGCAACGCAGGCACTGGACACAAATGGTGGCGGTGCGAACCATAGCAGCAGCGGTAGAAATGGCATCAACCCCAGCAGACCGGGCAGCAAATCAGTTGTTGTAGGTAGCGAGCACAAACCTGCCATGGTTGTTGTGCCCTCGCTGGCGCACCCACCTACATCGAACCATTCATATGGCATCAACATCAACACTGGATCAGCGGGCACTTTTGCCAGCGCTTCCGCCGGAGCCAGTGCGAGCACCCCGCAGAGCCGACCTGCCAGTCCAGGCTGTTGCAACAGCAGCGTCAGCAGCGGCGGCGGCGGCGGCAACACCAGCGGCGGCAACTCCTCCTCGAGGGGGCTGACACCTTCCGCCGGCATATCGCGTTCGCCGTCGAGGCTGGGGAGGAGCGCAGCGGACACGCATCCCATGGGCGTGTCCGCTGCGGCTGTGCCGCGGGGTCACTCGCCCCAGCCGCCCGCCGGAGGCCGGCCCCCACGCCTGCGTGCAGCGGTGAGTCAGGCCCTCCTGGCGCGTGCCTTGCGTTGCTACTTAGCCACAAGGTTTCCGGGGGCCTGGGCACTACAGGGGTGGTGCATCGTGCGTGACAAACCGCAATGCGCATTGAATGCCGGTGCGGTGTGCTGTGTTCTTTGCACGGCTTATCCCATGCAATCATGTCCCTGACAGATCGCCGCTAACTGTGAGCGTCATTGTGGTACTGGCACACGCAGGAGGACCCTGGGTCGCCTCAGAACTGGTCGGCCAGCGCTGCAAGCACGCTGCAGCTCCGCCTGGCCAAGTGGGTCTGACGTACTGCACCCAGATCTGCCAGGATCTTGACCTTGATCAGATCCAAGGGAGGTATACGCATGGCCCTCGGCGCCGCCGGCTGTCATGGCGCCGCGCCTGACGCCTCCCATCATTGACTGCATTGTTTGCACACGCGGGGTTCACATGACCAATACAACTGTCGGAATCAGAGAATAAGCATTCAGCGAGGTGCATTTAACTAACATCACGCGTGATGATGGTAAAAGCCGCCGTGACACTTGAATCGGCCGGCACGAGGAGCAGCAAGACTCGATACACAGCAAGGTCGTGTCAACACAACCGTGACAGTACTGGAGGCAGGAAGACGGAGCCCTCTGCTCCGGAATGGGTTGCAGAGTCAGCGTCGTGTTATGGCACGCACCCGTGTGTGACGAGCCTTAGCAAAGCATGACGGCAGGTATCGTAGTGCTTAGTGAAATTTGGCACGGTACGGCAGCCGCCGGATCTGCGGTCGTCACAGCGCGCTGCCTAGGCATGCAGGCTTGCTGCATCGCACTCGGCGCCTGAGAAGGATGACGGTTTTGGGACGACGTTGTTAGCACAACCGAGTAAGTGCTGTTGGTTACGCAAGGCGAGCGGGATCTGGCCCACAACGCTCCGGCCATGTGGCTTTTCAGTGTGTGCTGCGCCCTCTGGTGCTTGTGCATGACCGGGTGTTTAGAGTTTCGCTTTTCCAACTGCGCTCGCTACGTGGTGATCGTAAAGCCGGGTTGAAATCTTTGTGCCAATCACCTAGCTGATCACCTGCTTTTCACCGTCTCGGCCTCTAATTCAAACGTCTTGTAGCTTGAACCCAACCATTTTCGTTGTGGTACGGACAAACACCATTCCGGCTGACAACAAACACTCCACACCCAAGCCTTATAGCCCGAGCCGACGCTCCCGGACTCCCAAACAAGCGCGGAACCTTGCATCGGTATCTCATTACCTACGATACTCTAGATATCATATATCATATACGGATATGTTTATACGGATATGTTTATGCATTGAGGAAGTGGTGATGCTCCAGCGGGCTCGCCCCCGTCCCAAAACCGAACTACGTTTAATTGCATTGAATGTACTGGACACACTTCCTACCGTTGACACCTTTGCTTGCAACCCGAACCAACCTCTGCGGCTGTCGCAGCATTACCACAATGTGCTCACTCACTATGGTGGGCTGTTTCTCTTGATGGCCATGCGTGGTATGATCAAACCCATTGACGCCAATATATTACGCCGCACCACGGTTTTTCAAGCAATTCCTCTGCTTTCGTCAGCACTGCTTTTGTTGCTACAACGACCCTGTGCTTGGCTAATTGATTGGTCGCAAGTTAGGCGAATTCATCATGGAACCCCGAAGGAGAGTCCTGACCTGCCTTTTTAGCTGGTGGCCACTGCAATTGTGGCGCATCGTGCTCGGCCTGCCTTGCCAGTGCATGTTGTGCCTTGGGTTTAAGCATGATTGCCACGTTTGTGCATGCGTGCTGCTAGGCTGTGCTGTGCTGGGCGAACTCGTCCCATGCAACCGCGACCCAAATCAACCGTAGGGATCGGCAGACTGGGCTAACAGTTAGCGTGCCGTCCCGCTCCACTCATGTGATGAAATGAAGGCGTGACACCCGGGTTGACGTGCACTGCTTGCTGCATCGCGCACAAGCCACAATGCCGGCCAACACAAAGCGGCGGCGAAAACTGGGCGGCGCACAATTGTGGGAACTGGGACGATGCCACGATGTAACAGCTACGAGCAAGGGCGCGCGTGGCGGCAACCGCACGTTACAGCTGCATGCGTGTGAGTGCGCCAGCATGACCGCAGTCGCTCATGAGGCACTGCTGTGTGTTCCTGGCTTCCTGCACATTGTGATGGCGATATCGTATTGTGATGGCAAGGGAAATTCTGCATGCCTGCTGAATGATGTATGTCATTCGGTCCAGCAATGGGTAGATAAACAGGGTTCACGACGGTGGTGTGACCAGCAGCACGTTTGATGCACGTTAAACGGCAGGCGTTGTTCTGCGCATCCAACAGCAGGAAATCCAGGACCAGCAACATGCGCTGAGCGGGAGAGCAGGCCACAGATTACAGCGCACACAGTAATGAGCTTGGTGCACCAGGTCCAAGGGCGCATGATCTATGCACATGCTCCTACCAGACCTGCTGCTCTCGATTTAGTTTCGCTGTGCCAGCACAAAAACAAGGGGGGAGCGTTTACGCGTAATGCATAGGGACGCAGTCGATCCTGATGTTGGTGCTGCGGCAGATGATACCACACCGCGGGCAACTCAGTTTCCTAACAGGGCCGGTCAGGCGATTTGCCTTGTTGCGCTGGTCAGGAAACGGATTTGACAGGCCAGCAGGTTCAGCATACAAGGACAGACACGCTGACGACCAACGAGCCAGGGCCCCGCAAGGCACGCGGAGGCCGTACAGGTCTGAAGCAGGAAAACAACCTTCCCAGCCATACAACTGACCCGCCAACTAGCCTGAGAAGTGTGAGGCTGGCAGAAACGAAGCCAATCAATCAATAACCCGTTCTGAGCGAAAACAGTGCATAGCCCACAGTATGTGTTGGATGCCATGCAATGACATTGGAAGACAACGAAGGATCCAGGTTTTGCATGTGCCGTCAGTTCCAAGCCTGAGTTGCCTATGCCTACGTTATTCCAGGTGGTTTTGAAATTGCCCGTGAGTGATGAAGAGGCCTGTTGCCAAGCAGGACCGCGCAATCACAAGTGAAATCAACAAGCACGATGCAGAATGCCACAGCGTGCCACAAAACAGGTGCGTAGCTAGGCATGGGCGCGGGCGTGTCGAACGCCACACAAGTCAGCCTGCGTTCCATGCGCTCAATCGGGCTGGCTCTAACTATGGCCGCAATAGCTGATCAACAGTGGGCATGACCTGGCAGCATGATTAAAACTTCTGCAGCGCAAAATATCAGCCAGGCTGCGGTCAGCTTGGCTGGCCGCTGCGTTTGTCTGTGGTTTGGTAGTTTGTTGGTTAGCAACTGAGAGCAACTACACAGCAACAGCAGGTAGCTCAACCAAGCTACGACATGCCACGATGGGGTGCAGTCATCTGTACTGCACGTGTCATCACAGACCGCAGCGCTGCGGCGGTTTGCACGCCACGGTCCAGGATGAAACAGCTTCAGTAAGCGCTCCTAGTAGCCGTGCGCATGCATGCGTCGCATGCGGGCATCCTGCATGCGTTGTCAGCATGCGTTCACTGCAGACCCGTGCTGTACAAGTGAGATGCGCAGTATGCTCGATATGGTGCATCGCATCACGGATGGTGGGCAAGGCCTCATTCCAGTGGCCATCACCACCGCTTCACGCCCACGCAGCTTTAAAAACAGTGTTAACTGGCAAGGCAAGCGCAAAAACCCTGTCGTGCAATCAAGCGCAACGTGGAGCATGCCATGCGTCGGTATCTGCTATGTATTGGTGTACCACTAACGAGCAAGAGCTATGCATGGCGGAACCGTGGGCGCCTGCACCATCTCTGGGGGGGGGGACATTCGTAGGTATGTTAGGGAGCATGCCGCCTGTGGCGGCGTGCTGATGAGCGTCGGTGCTCCACCGTGCCACGGCCGCTGCAAGAGAAGCGCTGTTGTGACGGCCTTGGCAACGAGCGCAAACACAAGTGCAGTATGTTGAGCGCTTCACGCAAGGTATGAACGACATAGCCCTGGAACATGTCCGGAACACAAATCAGCCCATGACATGCAGCCATGGTTCCAAAGCATAAGAAAAACCCCACCCTCGACTGTCGCACCATCGGCAGCCGCAACGCACGGGCACAGCCGGACGGCGATTAAATCTGCTGCGGGCCGTGCATCTCCGCCATCCCGATTTCCTTGCCACCCTTCATGCTTGCGTAGGGCTCCGCGTCCACGGCGTCCTTGTCGGCAGCACCACCGCCGGGCAGGCAGCCGGCGACACAGCCGTTCATGCTCAGGCTGGTATTGTAGCGCTTGCGGTGGCTCCAGAGCCACGCCCCCAGGATGACCAACAGGAAGGCGAGCGCCACGGACATCACCACGGTGGTGGCCACGGCCCAATCCTTGTTGTGGTTTGCGTCAGACTGCGCCGCGTCGTACGCCTGCTGCGTGTCGAGCAGCGTGCACGCCACGGTCCTGTCGAGGCCCTGGTTGGCGCAGGCGGTGCACCACTCGTCCGGCTGCAGCGCACTGTGTACGTATGATAAAGCGACCAGGGCACAGCACGAGGGGAGCAGGCGAGGGAGGGAGGTTAGTAGATTACATCACCCAGATCAGGACAGCCGTAGGCTCAGTACAGTACTGTACAGTACAGCCTCTCGGTACAGTACAGCCGTAGGCTCAGATCCGGGACAAAGCATCAAGAGGGACGACTGAGAAAGGTCTGACTAGCCGGAGGGCGATCCGCAGAAACGCGGACTGGTGAAAGGTTGAGGGATGCGCAAAAGCATCGAGCATGCGCAGGGGACACTCACAAATCCGGCGAGGGTTGCCTGCGAGACCCTCATACAAGGAACACTGAAAGCAACACGGTGCATGAAGACGTACAAGGTGGATGACGCTCACGTTCTCAGACGCGAACAAACGTAACGGCAACACACATGGCCTAACAGTCCAGTGGACGGCAATTCGTCCAACAGGTGTGTGCGAGATGACGATAACGTTCAGCGCCGCACACATGCCCTCCCCCCCCCCCACCTGGCCTGCGTGCTGGTTAGAAAGTCCTCCAGCGTGCACACGCCGCCGCCCGACGCCCCCAGGTCAGCCGCCGCCGCGGCAGACGCGCACGGCAGCGCCACGATCCTGTAGGGCGTAGCGGAGCCGTTGGCGAGCAGCGGGCCGTCCTGCGCCACGAGCCGCACATAGAAGCGTGTGAAGCCGGCAGTCGCCGTCTCGTTCTCGGGGATGCCCTTGGGCTGCAGCCCGAACAGCTCGAACGCCATGACGGCTGCCAGCTTGGGGATTAAGGTGAACCAGGGAAGGGATTTGACGGCCTGCAGATTCAGCATCGGCAGGACGAAGAACGTGGGTGCGATGTACAGCGTCATGTGTCACGACATGTGCATGTAGATTCTGCATGAGTGTTGGGGGTGGGTATGAATGGGGTGGGTGCAACCTGAATGTCTGGGCAGGTGGATCTCAGTGACGCAGGCTGGTGGCTGCTGCATGCCATGACGGCCAAGCATGTTATCAAATGTTGTTGTACGACCGCCTTCATGGTGGGAGAGCAGCAAAGAATCCAGTTTTGGGCAACTTGATACACGAAAGGCTTGTGAGCTGCTTAGGCTGAAGCACTTCCATGGCCTGGTCGTCGATTGCAGGCTGGGCCTTTCGGCCAACACGCTCCGGACGTCCAAGTCAATACCACATCGTCGCATCAAGTTATCAGGACGAAATATGCAGATGCCAGCGCCAACCACGGCAGCGTTGTGCCAGGACGCTTACATCAGGGAACTGGTCGAGCTTCATGGCGGCGAGCACCGCCAGCTGCGTGTTGTAGTGTGAAGACACCGTGTTGAGCTTATAGTAGTATGAGTAGGGCGCAGCGCGCAGCGTGGTGGACACCTCGATCATGGCGGAGCGGATCTGCGCCAGCAGCACGCCGCCCAGCAGGTTGCCTGCAGCGCGCCGACCACGAGCAGGCGGGCAGGCGGGCACACGAATTCCAGGGACATGCATGTGTGAGAACGCAATCAAGGCATGCTTTGTGCATTGGCAGCAGCTGGGGCAGCAATCCAAGAGGAGCGGGGCGCAACGGGGTAAGCTATGGCGAGGCATGGCGGTATTGAGGAACTGAGATGGAGGCCTCAGACTGGAAGCGTTGCTCTGGAGTTCTGGATACCGCATTAAGTTGCGTTAGTTACCTGTGAGCGCGCTCTGCACGCCCTTGCGCGTCTCCAGCCAGTACGCCAGCGTCGTGATCTGAGCAGCACCACAGGAGAAGCATCAACACATGCACACCTTACATTCTCCGACCATGACAGGCAACCGTAAAAGCCATAAGCGTCCAATGGGTGTGCAGCCCTGCCTCGGGACTGAGCCAATCTGTGCAGCTGTCCTGCTTTTGATTTAGTGCACAGTTTCATGGAAAGCAATGACGTGCAAGCACGGAAAGGACGCCTGGGTGAAGCAGAAGCAGATGCGTACTGTAGTGCATTCGTGGCTGCGCTGTTTTGGCCGGTGCAAGCGGACGTCAAGGGAACAGGCTGGCAAGAATGTTCCTCCGGCATCGCCACTGCAGCAGCCTCGCTATCTGCCGCCATGCCGCATACGCGTTTAGGATTTTCGTCAGTATCTGCCCCCTCCTCCTGCCGTCCCGCCCGTCGCACATCCGCCCGCTCCTACTGCTGCAAGCCTGGTGCATCGGCCAGGACGGTTGCAAGCGTCGGAGTTGCAGAGGTGAGCGTGCACAGCAGCTGGGGCCAGGCCCTGCCACAGCACCCGGCATGGCGACAGCGGTTCACCTGGTTGAAAAAGTCCTGGTCCGTGTCTGGAATGGAGCTGTCGCCAACCTTGTACGTCCTGCAGCATTCCGTAACAGACCAAACGCGTTATCCCTGAGCTTCATTACGTGTGTCTGATATCTCTTGATCACTAGCGCTAGGGACAACAGCAAGGTCCGACTGGCACATGCAACGCTCCAAACTCCAACGCGCAACATTCCAAGGCAAGGCATGGCATAGTCACATAGCGAATGTGGATACACAATGTTATCAGCTAGCTTGGTGAACCTCTTCTGCTGGTCCCCATCTGGGGGGAGCATGGGCCGTTTGGCCGACACGCTCCTCATGTAACATGACATGCCATGGCATCAGCATTCGCCGATTACATTGCGCGAATGGTGCCGCTGAGGCCTGTTCGGGCATCCACCCACTAGCTCAACCCGGTGTTGCGTCCAAACGCAAACGACAAAGCAACTACGCACTGACCAGTGAGGCTGCAGGCCTGCCTGATCCGAATGTCAAGCTCACTCACCTCCACGAATTGATGGCCTCGTAGATGTTCCACCAGTTCTGCAGCGAGGTGTCGCTGAGGCCAGAGTAGTTCAGGTCTGCCACGCGTTTACGCAGCCCCTGTGATTCCTGCAGCGCTCACGCAAACACGCATGCACGGACGATCATCAGACCGCTGTTCGTTTTACGGCAGCCATCAAATCAGCCCAGTCACGTCGCCATCGTCAGGTGCAGTTTTTATCCTCATACGCATGCACACTGCACGGTCCCACGGAAAGCACACTGCATGACCCAACGGAAACCAAATAAGCCTAACACACCCGCCCGCACGCCCGCACACACGCACACACGCATGCATGCACCCAACACACCACAACCGTTCACTGCACCCCCATGCATGCACGCCGGCAGGTGCAAATGGAACAGCACTGTGAGGAACACGTGAGCAGAAGCAAAAGCATGCAGTTGATACGCCCAAGTGAAGCATGCCAGTGGGCTCCACGCTGCCCAATGCAACATTTGACATGTCACATTTGTGGACCATTGTCAGGACATGTGAGTGCGTGAGGCAACAGCTGCAGACCCTGTATGCCCCATGCATCATGCAGGGTGGTGCGTCCCTGCGTCATTACGGTATGCATTTTGCTTACCAGTTCCTTTTGCTTGAACTCCGGAGACACAAACCACTGGTCCAAGCGGCGCTGGTACTCGGAGCACTTCGTATACGCACGAACTGCTATGTCTTCCGAGTCAGGGTCCGAGTACACAGGGACAGGCTGACTACCCTGTGGGGAAGGGGTCCATACCGCAGCGGCACACAGCTCATCACACAGTTCCAGCAACAGCCAGTCTTGCACTGTGAGCCACCTCGAGCATGAGGTGGATGCCGCGGAATGGCAGCTCCGTGCTCTGTGGCTATGTAGGTGTACCGACAGTCAGGGCACACAGCACACAACGCTCTCACCGTAGGCAGGTAAAAGGTGTCGTTGGGCTTGCGGTCAGCAGGAAACACCCCTGCGTCACACGCCAACCGACAAAACCCTTAAGCGCAGTGCGTGAGCAAGGGATGGGCCAAGCGGTGCTCATGATGCAGTGCTGGCTCAGCAAGGATGTTCAGTGGAGGAGTATACAAGACGGAGTGCGGGAAAGCTGCAACACTGCCCTTGCGGCAGCCCTTGTCATGCACTGCTTCAAGATCAGCAAGCGACACTCGCAGCGCCGCCAGTCAGCGAAGCCAGCTTGAGGTCAACCAGGCACGTCTGGTTGACACGAGTGTATCTTACCAGCGTAGAAGGACTGTGCGCTCAGGATCGTTCGATCCAGTGCCGAAGAGCGCACGTAGGTGTTCCAATTGCCAAAGCCAACGCCGGTGCCAATCAGTCCATAGTCGTCGCCCTCGCCCAGGCGACGGTACAGGCACGTGGAGGGAGTTTCCACTGAGCAGTTTGGGTGGCTGATGTATCGCCTGCGGAATGCGTCACCTGCACAGAGTCCGTAGGCCACGCAAGAGCCATCAACGGCCGTCAGACTTGCGTCACCATACATCTCCACACCACCTGCACAAGGCAAAGCACTTGGAGGCCCCCCCCCCCCCCCCAAAA
>BDDA01000074.1:144996-187672 GCA_001662385.1 Chlamydomonas asymmetrica
CGTGGGCCCGCCTCGAATGCTGACCTCTTGCAGCTGAATTCCTTTCGGTAACACGTTCCGGGCACCATGCCGGTTTATGTTAAACACAAAGACAAGTTCACCATAGCTATGCTGGGTACAAAACAGCAGCAGCGACAGCAGCAGCAGTGGTGCACCACGCAGGCACACGGATGGGGCCATTCGTGAAACGGTACCCAGTGCACGCCGTGTCCAACAGTGTATATTACTGATAGGCGCATAAGGCAATGTGCACTAGGCGTATTTGGCAATCTTGTGACATGATGAATGATACTGACAACGGTTGAGGCGTTCGCATCAGGTGGGCCTGCACCCGAAACCACGGTGGCCCCCAAAAGGGTTCACATGTTTTCAGCGCAAATGTCCTGCACATATCCATCACACTGTGTGCAAGCCATACAGGTGCACACGCCCCAGCTCAAGGGCTAACCGCACGTAGCGTTGCATCAATTGGAAGAGTGGCAAAGGCTGAGGGTGTGTAGGCAGTGTTTGTGCCTCCACCTGCATCCAATACAGCCTTGTGAAACCCCCGTTGATGCATACAGGCGCCGACGCGCAATGCTTGTGTCTGTGTACAGGGCGTATGCAGATGCGTGCGTGCTGAAGGAGGTGGTGCGCTATCAAGGAGGGCGGAACGCGGCATCCAGCCCTCTGCCACGCGGCTCTCACGTGATGGTGGCTTCCTCTTTGCCGATGAAGCCCTCACCCATGCCCTCCTCCTGGTGCCTACTGCCTAGCGCTACTGGGCGAGTGGCACCCGGAAGCCGTGGTGTTGATGCAGCTAACCCTTACAGTTACGGGCCGCACGTTGTCCTCGGGCCCCTGTTGGTGCATGCGGACTCGCTCACGATCACCATGCGGGTCAGGTGCATAGGTGGCGACCGGCTGTAGAACTTGAAGCCCTGCCCTGCCGACAAAGGATGTCCCCCCCACGGCGTGCATTTCCATGTGCCCTAACAGCACCACAGCCCTGAGGTGGCAATGTGGCAGCAATCCCAAATCTGCATTACACCCTCCCATGGTCTCAGCCCTCCACCTGCCTCTACGGGTCTCAGCACCAGTGACAACACAAGCCTGTCTGGCAGCTTTACGACTGTAACCGCGATGGCGAAACCGGTGACCCTGCTCAAGGTGCTGCGGCAGTGTGTGGTTGCAAGCGTGCAATTCACACATGACGCCACGCACGTGCTGCGGTGCAGGGTGAGGGGACGCACCCGAGAGTGTGTGGCTTGTGCATGTGGCTTGTGTACTAGCCTGTACGCAATCCACGGCGCAACCCCTTGCCAGTGCCTGCCTCTGCTCCATTTTGCGGGCTCAACAAGCCCGGAGGCTTAAGACGTCAAGCAGCAGGTTCGCCGCAAGGTGCAGGCACTGCTGCAGGCAGTGAATCTGCGCTCACCGTTCATTATGGTGCTCTCATCACCGCTTCGCTGCTGTGGCGGACGGTGGATGCGGGGTGCGGCGCCTGATGAGCTCAGACGGCAGCTCAAGTTGGGTGATCCTCTAGTCAGGCCGCAGCATGTCCAGGGGGGCGCTTTTGCATGCGCGTGCAATAAACAGAATGGAATCCAGAGGTTACACCGTACGCATGTGAGGACGCGATGGAAGTGCACATGCTGTTTGATTGGCAGTAGCCCACAACCTGCAAGGACCAAGCGGCAAAGCACGGCGGCCAGCAAGTGGAGCATGCAAGTCTTAAGGGTACCAAGCAGCGCGTTCAAGGGGAGCTGAGGTGATGCATGGAAAATGGCAGCACAGCTCAGCTCAGCCAGGGCATCCGGGCGGCGTTTGCAGTGCATGCAATTCAGTTGTATGCGTGAAGGTGGGGCGCAACAAAGCGATCATAAAGGGGAGCACTCTAAAGTGTACATACTTCAAGGTGATGTGGGCAGGTTGTGCTGTGCAGCATGCCTCTAGTATGTCACGCGAAGGGCAGATACCGTAGTCCGAATGCAATCACATTTGTGAACATGGAAGTGGGGGCAGGTCAAAAATTGTCACGTCAGCACCCAGTTCCAGCTCCGTACCGCAGGAAACCCTGGTACAGAATACGGCCTGTGCCAGGCATTGCTGGAGCTAAACCTGGTGGACTTAAAAGTGCCCACGGGGTATCAAAACACCGCACTACCTATGCCTCGTCGTGCGAACCAGCACCAAAGGCTCGCTGCCGGGCTAAACTGATACCCTGGTGCTGTGGCCGCCAGCAATTGCTGCTGCACCTCTGCACCTTGCAGGTGGAAGCGCTGCCGAGAGCATTACTGAGGCGCGCCGATCGTGACTAGCTCGAATTCCAGCAAGGATAGGTTGTTGCTGACCTGCAAGGGAAGAATGAAACAGTGTGAAAGTCGTGGGTGTTTGCAAGCGGCACGCCCTCAAATGTGAGGTGATTGTTGCGTGTAGCCGTCTCAAAGGTGTCCCTCATGACCAGTCTGAAATGATCTGAGCCTAGTTGAAAGCACTCACATTTGGCTTGACGTCAACGTCAGAAGCTTCGATGCTTCCACCCTGTTCTATTGTCAGGCGCATAGATCCCCGGAAAAGCTCCACCTTGGCGTTCCGTAGCGTGAGCGTAGCATCTTTGACTGCAACATCCACTGCGCTTGGACAACAGGCCACAACACCACAACCACAGGTACGTAAACCCACAAATGCAAAGCTTTGTGAAGCCACATAACGCAAATGTGACACAGGGTCGGCAGACAACTCACCCTGCTCGTTCTTGGCAATGAGCACGATGACTCCCGTCTGATCCCCCACAAGGCACTCGGACACACGAATGCCACCTTTAGGCCCGCGTGCCCTATCCAATACAACTTTTGAATCAATAACCTGCACAAGTGAAAGCCACAAGTTAACTAGCTTGCACAGTTGTGAGCAGCAAACAGCATGTTGTCCGACCCAGGTGCCGCTTCTAACAGCGAGGTGCTTGCCTTCACATTCAGGCTGACACCCTTGGTGTCCGGTCGCAGCGAGTCCACTGTTACAAGGGCCGCCATTTGTGCTATCCAATGTTGAGCAGTTTTCGGGCGAGCGTGTGCCGCACGAGATGACACCCTGCCTTATCACTGCCTAAAGTACGTTGAGGAGGAGACACTATGTAAGACAGATTGTGTGTATGCAGTGGGTGGGGCAGTGTGTGCAGTGCAGACACGCAAACCTTCAGGAGCAATTCGGTAACCCCATGCAAAAGGCCGAGCAAGCCCTCGTCTCTCGCGGAAACGAGAGAGAGGGGCCGTCGCTGGGAGGTTGCTAGCACGTATACTCTTGTATCGTATTATAATCAACACGAGGTGTGCAGGCTGTCGCCAATTCTACTTTCCTGCCCTTCAGACACCTTGAACCCAACAGCCTGTTTGCACTTCCAACTCACTCACTCCACCGAACCAGCGCATAGAACACGCTTTAGGCTCTAAACGCGCTACTTCGCTTTGCTATAGTTTTTGCGAGCTTTGCAACGGGCGTATATAGGTTTCAATCTACTTCGAAGCAGAGAGCTGTATTACCACTTGCACAGTTGGTTGCAGCAACTGGAGCCAGTAGCAGTGACGCTTTCAGGAGGATACAAGGTCTTGTGCTCAGTGCACGCGCTGAACAAGCGCCTGCTGTCAGCAGGAATGTGTGGTACTGACACGAACCAGCCATGGCAGGCATAAGGTAGAACCGTGAACCCCGATGGAGAAGGTGGCGGCTGAGGAGGATGGGGGCCCACGCCAGAGCAGAAATGGCAGCAAGGGTGCATGGGGCGGAGGCCCACCAGCGGACACGGGCACCAGCAGCGAACTGGCGGGCGGTTCGTCGTTGACACAAGAAGTAGAAAGCGCTGAGCAGCCTCTCTCCTCACCAGTAAAAGCCCTTGCTAGCCTGGAGGACCATCCTGGCCTACTTCTTGGCAGCAGAGCCTCACCTTCGACATCCACGAGTGGTGCGACGTGGAAAGTTTCTTTGTCAGGCAGGACGGTCGGGGACGAAGGCTTAGCGCAGCCAGTAATACTATCACGGGCAGGTAGTAATTTGACGGAATCTCCCTCACGCTTGGGCTCTGGTGCTGGGCTCAAGGCGTCTGCATCCAAGCTCTCACGCGACACAACGCAGCAAGCGGATGCGCAGCCTGCTGCAGAACCCACTGGAGGAAGCTTAAATGGTGTTGAAGGCGGAGGTGGCAGCTGGCGTAACTGGAAGCATGTGGGCGCCTGTGAGTTTGTCGTGCGTCGCCCTGGGTTGCTCATGTTCACTTCAAGGTTTGACCCACAGACACAATAGAAATGTCAGCCTGTTACTCCAGCGGTGTTTGAGCCACCGTTTCAGCGGGTTTTGCTGAGACCCCGAGAAGAAAAGCACCAGTGCTTTCCGTCGTACAACCCCTCTCGTTGTGGTTCATGGCCGGTGGGGTGTCATGTCCATTGGTCTCTTGCCAGCGTCGTTTCTCAGCTGCATATGACAGTAGTTACTGCATACACCGTCGGTAGACTTTGTTTGCTGTAAGTCAATCTGGCGCAGCTGCACAGTTTTCACCTTCCCGCTGCACGTGGCCCTAACCCACGGACATGGCACTTCGTGTTTGCTATCCTAACTGGCTGGTTGGTGGTTGCTGCCCTGCAGCCTGGTCTGGTTCTGAAGGCCCATCTGCGGCACCCTCGGGGACTGATGATGTGCAAGCATTCAGTAATGACGAGTCTGCAGCTGCTGCAGCACCGCCCTCCAATGCGGCCCCAGCGCGACAGCAGTCTAGGTTGGCCTTTGGTGGAAGATTCGGGAACCCGGGCACGGCAGCCCCTGGTGCAACATCCCGCGTGCACCGCTTGGGTCAGGCGTCCTTGCAAGTGGTTGCCTCGGCAGCACCGGACGCAAACGTCGGACCCGGGGCTGCGAGCGACGCATGGAACGGCCAGCTCTTGCGCCAGCAGCCTGACTACCAACCACAGCAGCAGGAGCTTGAAGCCACCCACCAGCCTCAGAACGGTGACGTGATGGGCAGCCCGGCGTCTGCTTGGCGAGGGCGCTTCGCGCAGCAGCAGCAGCAGATCACCGCCGTGCTCCAGCAGCAGCAGCAGCCTATTGGCGACCAGCAGCCGCAGAACGGTGTGTCTTCAGGGTCACCTGGCGATGCCTGGCAGGGCCGCTTTGCGCGGCAAAAGCCGCTGCAGGACGAAACTTCACCGGACAGCAGCCCTCAGGCGTCAGACGCCGGTGCGGCAGGGGCGCCAAGTGCAGCTTGGCGCGGACGATTTTCGCGGCAGCAGCAGGAGCTGGATCAGCAGGGCCCTGCAGCCAGCAACACAGCCGATATCAGCATCTCGCCGGTCCCACCCGCCTCGGATGACGACCCAGATGACCCAGATGGGCCCCGCTCAGCACGCAGCGGTGCATCCAGCAAGCGCCTGAGGTTCAGCGAAGCAGAGCTGAAGAGCGCCAATGACGACGCTGCAGCCGCTGTTAGGCGCTCCAAAGGGAGCCTGGGCGGGGCCGGCGGCACCAGCGGCGGCGCTGCAGGTGCAGGCGATGCCTCCGCCAAGAGCGATGCCGAATCCGACTCTGGCAAGCGCTCCAATGTCAGCACGTTCACCTCTCGCATGCAAGCCGCGCTCATGTTCATGCGCGGCAAGCGCAGCAACAGCAACGGCGGCGCAAGCAGCAAGGACGGTAAGGCGGCGGCGGCGGGACCGGCCAGCGGCGGCGTCATCAGCGGCGGTGAGAAGCCAGCGCTTCGTGTGAGCGTCAATGGCCTCGGGAGGCTGTCAGACAGCGGCATGGGAAGCGACTCGGGCCGCAACAGCCCTGCGGGCGTGCTGAAAAAGGACGGCAGCAGCAAGCAGTTGCGGATACGCGTGTCCAACTCAGGCAAGCGCCGGGTCGGATTCGGCAGCGAATCAGAGCCTGAGGAGAGTGGCGGCGGCGGCGGCGGTGGTGATGACAGCGCCGCAGGCAGCAAGGACAGCTCGCCGACAATTGTGTCGCGTGCGCGGGCAGCGGCGCGGGCGGCGGCTGCCGCTAGCGCCTTTGCGGGCGACTACCAGGCCAGTGATGCGCAGGGCGGCAACCGCAGCGGGCGGCTGCACATGCAGAATGGCTTGCTGGGCATCCGTCAGTCGGGCGGCAGTGAGATGGACAGTGCCTCGGTAAGTGCGACCTGGCATTGCCGGTGCGGTACTCGGCCCCGGTCCTGCTGAGTTCGGCAGGCGCCACCTGCCACACCTTGGAAAGGGGCATGCATGCTACCTATTAGCTGACTTGCACAAGACTGCACAAGACTGCTGGTGTATGGTGATGTGCTTATACCCGTGCTGGAATACACCCGGTGCTCCCTCACAGGCTCAGGTTACAGCAGCACAGGACCGCCCCCAGCAAAGTTCCACATGTTTTGGTAGTGCAAAACACTACTTACCGCTCGCTCCTGCCATCCCATTCAGCATGTGGCTACCAGCACTTGCAATCTGCATGTGTGCAATGTAGCCTGCAACATAGCGCCTGCATGATGCCTGCAGGCCCTGGACTCAATGCTGCCGCCGGGTGAGCCCCTCGCGTCATTCCGTAAGCCCGGCCTGCGGGCAGCCTCCCAACCAGGCACAGGCACAGGCACGCCGCGCAGCGGCCAGGCGGACGGCGATGCGCACGCGGATGGCTCCCCGCAGCGCCTCCGTGCCGCTGCCGCGCTCGCGGGTTCCGCCGGGGGGATGTCCGCTGACGAGGAGGCAGCAGCAGCGGCAGCCGCAGCCATGTTCGGGAACGGCGGCGCTGGCGGCCACAGCAGCGGCGTCTCTCAGAAGCCCGAGGCGTCCGCCGGGGCCAGCGGCGTCAGCCTGGGCCGCAGCAAGATCAAGCTGCCCATCCTGGCGACCGGGCATTGGGACCATTTGGTGCACGCCGTGGTGTGGCGCGTGGGGCGCGTGTTTGGCTTCCAGGTGCGGCCTGGCTCTATCCAGCATCGCGTATTCGCATGGCCAGGGCTGTGATTTGCACCAGGCTGCATGCGTGGGATTGGACGCAAACGTCCTTTGCTCTGTCCATGTACTCCACAACTGCTTGTCGTTTCATAATCTGCCTGACGGAAGGTAGAGCTGGGGTATCGTTGCCAAAGTCGGCTGCACGCAAGTGCGCACGCTGCACACCGATTGGCAGCCCTGGCGCATGCTTAATGTCCGACACGATGCATTGCCACCACGTTGCGGGGAGCGCCTGACCTGCCCCTGCACCTCCTCCACCAAACACAGTCGGTCCCTTGCATAGTCCGGCTGCGTCAATCAGTCATGACCCTCATGAGGCCATGGGAATGCCAATGCACGCATCTGCTACTCTGCAGGCATTCAACATGAACCCAGCCACGTCCAACCAGGCCAAGCGTGAATACGTCCCCGCCAGCATCTTTGTGGCCAGCGACCACCTCATGCAGCTGCTGGTCAAGAACGGCTACGTGCGGCGCGACCGCGGCGACGACACCGACGAGGAGCGCTTTGCCAAGGCGCTGTTTGAGCTGCACTCCACCATCTTTTACAGCTACGAGGTGGGCCGCTTGAGTGGGCCTCGGCAGTGTGCATTGCTTGCACCCCCCACCCCCAGCCCCTCTTCACCGCACTTCAGCTTGTCACATGGCATAAGGAGCAAATTTACCACAATGCGTGTGGCAATTTGCTATCCCATGCTTGGTCCACGAGGAGTGTAGACATCGCTTCTGAATGTGATCCAGCGGTATGCTTTGTGCGTGTGTGTCAGTCAACTTCCGGCAGGCCCCATGGAAGCATGTACCGCGCCGCTGTTGTGAGCGCGTTTGGTGTGCTCTTGCGCTTGGCATGTGTGCGGCGTGGTGCAGATGCAATGGACCAAGATGCAGCGGCTATCGCCGCGCCCGCAGAAGTTCACCGACATGCTTCGCGAGTACAACTACGCGGACGGGCCGGTGGTGGACGGCATGCTGTGTGAGCTGGCACTGTACTTCCTCATCTACACGGTGCGAAGGCGTGCGCGTGTGTATATGCTCATGAATTAACGCTCGCATGCAATGAGACAGCAAGCCTCGGGTCTTGCAGGCCAGCAAGGCCCAGCTCATCAACGGTGCTGGTATGAGCGCGGCCTTGAGCCATTGCCGGTTGCCTGTGCGATAATGTGCGGGACCGCCGGTCACCACTCCACAGTATTGCAAGCCTTACAACAACACCACGTAAAACATGCCAGATTTCAGATTTGGCTACTTGCCCCCGCTCTAGACAGCTCAAAACGACGCCGCAGTATGTGTGTGTTAGGACACATGACCAATACGTACCGCTCCCCTCACGCAGGAATCCGCCAACCTGCGCTTCTGCTCCGAGGCGATGTGGTTTGTGTTCTGGACGCTCAACCACAGCTACGTGATGAACGACCTGTGGGACCATGAGTCGTTCGAGCGCGTGCCCAACGCGCGCGATCGGCGCGCGCAGCTGCGCAACACGTACCAGGCCCTGATTGAGGACATCCAGCAACACCTTGGCATACGCCCTCAGGTCAGTGATGCTGGGCGTTGCCACCGGGGCTCACAAGCAACAGGAGTGGTGCCCGGTAGCCTGGGCATTGTTATTGTTGCCTGATAACTTGATAATCATCACCATGTTGTTGGTGCCAAAACATGCGCAATGATTGGGGCGCGAAAGCTGGATAAAGTGTCATCCACCAAGCGCCATTGTCGCGGCCAGTCAGCCTGAGCAGGCACAATTCTGCACACCGCGTTGACTGCTGCATGCTTGTTGTATGCAGGCGATGCGGCCTGAGGATTGCGGCAGGCACTCCAGCATCATGGCGCGCCTGGCAGCGACGGATGTGCCCAACAACGACAAGGACCTGGTGAGATCTGCCTGATGCAGTGATGCATCACCAACACACCCAGCAACAGCAGCAGCGGATTGTGCACGCTAACACACGTTTGCGTGCAAGTATCAACGCATTTGGGTGACCGTAGCATCAGTCCGTCCGTGCAATGCCTTGCCGCTGACACGCATCCCACATCCCCGGCTTCGCCATGCACATTTACGTGCTTGCATGCATTTGTGTGGCCGACCACGGGGCATGTATGTGTACCGGTACGGTACGTTTGTACAGGTACCCCATGCCTGAGCGCATGTGCGTACCTGTCGTACGCGTGTACCAGTGACACATACATGCCGTAATGGTCGTATGTGTGCACTGGTTGTACATGTGAACCAGCACGTGTGTTGTACATCCATGAGCGAGCATCACTTATGATCGTCTGAGCGTGTCTCCTGCATCGCCGTGCAGCTGTCTGACCTGGTCTCCTTCGGCGACGGCGGCTTCTTCATGGACCGCGTGATCACGCCCATCTTCTACGTCATGAGCTACGAGATCGACCACCTGTCCAACCTGGGCATCGACACAGCACACAGGTACGATCCTCCTGCACGTGCTGTGAAATAGCTCAAACGGCGGAATCGAGGCTCCAGAACATTAACACCGCCTGCAGATCACACACACACACACCAGCTGTTTGCATGTCTTGCCACATAGCGTGCTCTGCTGCCTCAAATGCTGGCGTATGCTGGCCCACCTTCAGGCTGGGATACGACGACTTCAACGAGTCGCTGTGCTGCCGTGACGTCGTGTACGGTGCGCTGATGGAGCTCGGCGTGACCCCGGCGCACATCAGCACCGGCGCGCTCAATGACGGCTATACCAACCTCTCCAACCTGGGCTACACGCTCAAGGAGACCATCGGCAACAAGTTCGACGCGCAGGCAAGCAGGCGCACTGACAAATCATAGCAAAACACAAAGCCATTGTGCTGCTTTTTGTCGTTACTCCCGTGGGACACAGTCCCTCGCCTTGCGCTCAATGACAAAGTGTCATCAATTCATCATTCAATTGGGGCGTGCAGGTGGCGGCAGAGTGGTGGCGCAACCACGTGTTCGTGAAGACCTACCGCGAGCGCCGCTCCTGGTGGGCGGTGTACCGTGCCTTTTTCCGCGTGTACGCGGTGCAGCTGGTGCTGTACCACGCGATGCAGGCGCAGGCCTTTGCGGGCTGGGACTGGCAGATCATCAGCAGCGCCATCATCACGCATGCGGCGCTGTGCTGGCTGGAGCGGGTGGCCAACTGGATCATGACGCACCACGCACCTGAGCCGCTGCAGACCGCCATGAGCAAGGTCTTTGACAAGAAGTAAGTTGACTCGAAAGATTACCGTACACAATTATGTTAGACCCCATGTGTTCACCTATGCACCTGCGTCCTACATGAGCATCGGCGCACGCAGGAGATGAAAGCATCGTACAAAGCATGTGCAGCATCAGCACTGTGATGCGCCGAATGCATGCGATCTCATGGCCGATGATACTGTGAAAACATTGGCTGCAAGCATGGTCACATGCTGCCTGGGCGCTGGGCACAGTCCAGTGCTTGCCGCCAAGCACCCACGCATGCACCTGACGCTCCTGACATGGCCGCCCAAGCCCTGTGACCTAATGATGCAATTCGCATACCGACATGCCGCACTGTGGCTGTTGTTTTGATCCTGTAACACTGCAGGGGTTACTACAAGATAGACCGCATGATGAGCCGGATGCCAACGTCCGATAACCTCAATAAGCGGATGGCAAAGGGGGCACCCGGGCAGCGCCCGAATCCCTCCAGCGCCGACATGCGTAACGGGATGATCCTGGACGGCTTCGGAGCTCCGAACGTGAGGCTGCTGTTGCGTGATGTGGTCACGTGGATATGAAAGTGTCAATCAGCCTTGTTTGATCTTCTCTCTGGGACCTGCGGGTGTGTGTATCAGGCGCATGGAGGGCATCGTGTTTCTACCTGAATAATGGCTGTATGTGCTGACATGTGTGTGTTTGTGTGTCGTGCTGGTCGCCCTGTTTGTTCTTGGATTTGTACCGCAGGCCTCGCGTGTCTCCGTCCTGCAGCTGCAGCAGCTGCAGCCCCAGCGTGTCATCATCTTGGAGGGTGCGTGTCGGTTCAACCACTTCATGCCTTGCCTGCACAGCGGCTGTGTCGTTGAGGCTTTACCGCTGGGAAATCGCTGCAGCCCGATACCGTGATGACTGGCGGGGCAGCGCAATGGCGCTCGTCGGGCATTGTACTGGTTTCGACATGACTGGTTTTAACAGCCAGGAAACGAGGAAAGCATGGGAATGCAGACTCCAACAGGGCGCAGGCTTGGCGACTTGACTGCACCTGATCACGCTGGTTGCCTGTGAGGGTACTGCAGGGTGAATCGTGCGTGTGACCAAAGCCAGAGGCACTGCAATGCGTTTGTCCCTGTACTGAACTGTACTGTAGGCACGCCACCACTGGGCATCTTCGGCGGGCTGCTGGAGTGGCTTGTCATGACGATTGCGATCATTTTCTTCTACACTGGCCAATTCTATTCAAGCCCGATCCAGGTTAGCCTGCCTGGGGGTTGGTCCGCGTGGCTGCCATCCGCAGCAACACACATGGTTGCAATACTGGCGCGTGCCAGCCACATTCGTGCACCTGTGCTGCCCTCGCTGGTGTCCTGCGGCCGATCAGTGGGTGCAGTGCAGTTACCTGCGTGAAACTCGATCCACTAACAGGTCAACAGGCAAAGAGTGGCATCAGGCGTACTGATGCTTGGTTGTGTACTGACACAGCTACTCATATGAGTACATGGTGTGCATCATACTATAGCCTACATAGATGTTTGCTGCATCATATGATGTGCTTGCGTCGCTGGTCGTTCCTGTGCACAGGCTCAGCTGACAAACGCGTGGGAGTGGTTCTCCATCGCGTATTGCGGTTTCTGGGCCCTGCACTTCGTTCTTACTACGCGTGACGGGTGAGCGGATGGCATACGGTCGGACACCGGCCAACCCAACATCGCACGCTATGCAAGCATGCGGCCCACATTGCCGTGGTTTCCCCTGCTGGCTTGATGCACGGTGCCGCTTCGTGCGTGCGTGCGTGCAGTGTGCTAGTGTCGTTAGCCCCGTCTCAGCATATTCGCTGGGGCGTGTCCACCGACTACATTTCATGTCCTGCATAAGTTGTGTCAGCACCCATCCTCCGCGATCCCCCGCTCGGGATGAGCCTTGAAGATGCAGCGATTGGTCGTCAATTCCAGGTTGCAAAATGGCGTTGTGACCTGCACATGGTTTTGCGCACGCATGTGGATGCAGGTACGTTGTGAGCCTTACACAGATGCTGGGGATGCCGGACTTCATCCGCGCCTGGTCCTGCCGGCCTCAGCCCACGTGCTGGATGTACCAGCCCATGCACATCAAGTGGGGCAACTTCTGGTCGGACGTGATGTTTTGGCTCATCGTTGCGTCCATGAAGGTCCCGTTTGATTATTTCGTCATCTGCAAGCCGCTCGTCCGACCGGTGAGGCCCTGACAGGAGGGAAACAAGCCAGCGTCCTTGTGATTACTTGGTGTACCACAGTAGCATGTTCCACAGTAGCATTAGCGCTGTTGTACTGGGAAGGGCCTGCTGCGTGCAGGTGTGCATTCTGCCTGCTCACGCTTGACACATATGACAAACGCCACATATGACAAACGAACACGCAATGCCCGTGAGAATCGTGGTTGCGCTTCCCCTTCACTGCTTGCACCGCAACTGGGCGCCTTGAAGCATGAAATACAATGTCAGTGATGCCCGTTTCCATGCCTGAACCGCCTTTGAACATGCTGCAATGTGTGGCTGCCTGCAGCTTCAACTGCTCACGCTGCGCAACTGGCTGGGCTGCGTGGACCATTTGTACCACTGGGGCAACCACACGTCGCCTTGCCCCGGCGGTGACTGGCTGCTGCTCGCGGCGCGCGTGGGGCCCTTCATCCTCGTGGTACTGTTTGACACGGCGCTCTTCTACCAGGCAAGCCGACACGGCCCGCAGTAGGCTAAGCATGCCAGGCCTCCCTCATGCATTCCCTCGCAGCAATCGCAGTACATGCCAATCTCACATTGAGTGATGTGCTTGCATGGGCAGCAGGCACGGCATCTGACACGCGCTGCTTGTCCTGTGCGCGGTCTGACTTGCCGTGTGTGATTTTGCATGCGCTGTCTGTGCGCAGATAACAGTGACGCTGTACGGTGTCAGGGACGGGTTGCTCAAGCTCGATCTGGGCATTGTCACCAGCTGGGATGACCTCGTGAGGGAGTTCCACAAGGCGCCTGCAAGGTGGGGAACAGCGAGAGCATGGAACAAGCACTGACGCAACCGCAATCGGCACCATGGACAACCCTGGAAACACCATCGAAATCTTGCATGCACCGTCTGCACCGTCTTGCTCCTCAATCCTGGGCCTGTATGTGTGACGATAAATACCCTCAGTCGGAGCCACTGCACGATGCGGCTGGGGGTTCACCTAGCTGGCTGGTAGGTTGTTTGACCTCTCTCATGAATCATCATTGTGCTGCTGACACTGCCGATGGGTGCGTGCTTCACCTGCAGGTGGTGGGACAAGTGCATATCCGACCTGGGGAATCAGAACCAGAAGAACCTGCTGAAGCAGAACATGATTGCAGCGTCGTCCGAAGCGGCAGAGAGTCTCGGGGGTAAGCCTCTCAGAAATTAACAAGCGAATCAGCTTGCTGCAATGTGCAGCGTCGGAAGCACTACGGTTGTGCACCCTAGGAGACTTGGTGTGGAGGACCTCGCTGTGGCGTGGGCGTTTTGCCGGTTGCTGCATGTGCATGTGCATGTGCAGGCTGATGTGTATGTGCACCCATGGCGATGACCTGCTGACCTCAAGTTACTGTGTGGGCACTGCACAGGCGATCAGAAGAGCGCTGCGAGCGCTGCCAACTCGGGCCATAACAGCCGGCGCGGCGGCAGCAGCGTGGCCATCAGCGACGGCATGATGTTCAAGATTAAGATTGCGGCACCCTCTGACCTGCACCAGAAGACGAACAAGACGACCATCAACATGCAGGTGTGCACATTGCCCTCTAAACCCATCCCTAATGGCCATCGCATACAAATCGATGAATCAATCTATTTGTCAACCAGTGATGTGTGACTGTGCATGCAAGCAGCATGTTCATGTGCATGCCTTCGATGCTCATGAATTGTTACCCTCAGCAGCAGCGCAACCTTGCCACCGGCGATGACGTTTTGGAATTGTGCACGAATGCCATGCAAATGCATGCAGGCTGGCAAGCAGGCTGCTGCGGGTGTTGTGGATGAGAGCCGGGCTATACGTGCAGTACAGGCCGTACAGTCTCGGCCTGGCACAACGAGCGGTCAGGCACCACCTGACAAGAAAGGCGGTGGAGCCCATCCCCCAACCAACAACCGCGTTCACGCCATGACGAATGCAATGAATGCCACGGCTGTGAAGCAGCAGAAGGTGCGTGGTTTCCTGTGCGTGGTGCTGAGGTTTCCTGTGTTGCTGCCCAGGAGGCCCGGGGAAGGTGAGAAAGGGAGTCTGCTATGCATGGACAGGCTGGGCTAACGAATACCACTTGGAGCCCTAGCTACATGTTCCGAGCTAGGCGATGTTGGTATTGTTTCATGATGAATGGCAACACGCGCCCACCTCTGACCCGCTGTGGTTGTGCAACACTCCCCCTGCGCTTGGCCCATGCAGGCACGCAGCGAGGAGCAGAAGCAGGTGAGAGCAGAAGCGATCGAAAAAACGGCGCAAGCGAGTTCGTTGATTGTGTCGCTCTTTCATGTGCATATATATAGGTATAGGTTGTGTTTTCGCACGGCACGACCGATCTTGGCATCCTGGCTTGCGTGTGCTGACTCGCGTGTGTGCTTGCCTTCCTGATTGCCTGCAGTCCTCCTCAACCGGCATGGAACCAGGCAAGACTGGCGTTGTGGGCAGCCTGATGCACCTGATGAACCGGCGCGGGTCCATCACCAAGGACTCCGCATCCACTTCGCCGTCCGCCGCCGCCGCTTCCCGCCGCACCTCCATGGGGGCACCGCTCGTATCCGCCCCCGGCATCGCGGCGGCGGCCGGCCTCGCGCCCCCGCGCCGAAACCAGGTCCTGCCCGCGTCTGCCCCAGGAAGCACCAGGACCAGCGCGTCCGGCCCGAACCCAAACAGCGACAAAGTCAGTGGGACAGGCATGGGGCCTCCAGGGCCAGACAACGACGATGCGTGGGGCGGGAGAGGCCCGGCGAGCGCACGAGGCGAGGTGGACCCAGACTCGATCGCGGCTGCGTACAAGGCAAAGCTGGGCTTGACGGGGGCAGGCTCGGGCCCCCTTGCGGACGCAGAGGGCGGCGAGCAGGCGGCGCATCCGCAGCGCGGCACGTCCAGCGGGCTCAAAGCGCTGAGCTCGCTAGGTGCCGCGGCGCTCAACAAGATAGGGGAGCTGGGTGCTGCGGCTGCCGCGGCGCTGCACCCCAACGGCGTCGGGAGCACTTCGTCGTCACGGCGCTCCTCTGCACTGCCTCCGCCCGGGGACCCTAATAGCGTAGCGGGTGCGGGCAATGAAGCAGTAGGGGCTGCCGCTGCGCCCAGGAAGTCTCGGCTGGGCTCAACGTCTGGCTCGGGGGTCAACCCGGCAGCAGCGAGTGGCGGGGGCGTAACGGCTGGCCAGACACCGGAGGGTACGGGCCCTGCGGCGGAGGAGGAGATTGTGATCAGCCCCGACAGCTATGGGTCGGTGTCCGGCGCTGCGGCTGAGGAATCGTCACCGGTGGCGGCGTCGGTCGCGGTGCGCGCGTCTCTCCCCTCGGCCCGCCCTGGAGCGGCGCGCTCACGCAAGGCGCAGAGCGCAATTGCCAATGACTTGAGGACTGAGAGCTTCCTGTCTAGCGAGCCGCTTGCTGCCGCCGCAAGGGCGGCAGTGGCGGCAGTCGCAGCGCCGACAGCAGCGTCTGCCCCCGGGGCTGCTGATTCTGATGCGTTGGCTCAGGAAGCAGCCGCTGCCAATGGCAGCAGACAGGTTGCGTTTGGCACGCCACGTTCAGGTACACCACTTGACCCTCAGGCTGACGCCTCGGCCGTGTCAGCTAGTCCGAACGTTGACGGCACCGAGGGTACCGCAGCAGAGCCTGCAGGCCCAGTAGCAGAGGGAGTGGACCACGCTCGTGGTCCGCCTAGCACAACAGCAGATGCCACAGGGAGACCGGGCACTGCGCGCAGCATGCAGCGCAGCAGCGCAGCGCGGCTGTGGGCGACACCGCCCATGAACCTGCGAGGAAGAGGCTTCGCTTCAGCGACGAGCTCTGCGCCTGCAGCTGCCGGGCACTCCCATGCAGCTGGAGACCAGGTCAGCAGCGCGCAACACCAGCAGCAGCAACGGCACGCTTCGCCGCTCAATCTGTATGCCGCGTCCGACGCGCTTGGCCCGCCTGCTGTCGACGGCTTAGGCGCTTCTCGGTTCAACGACGGTCTGGATTGTCTTGAGGCTTGCTCAGAGGGCGTCAGCCCTCGCCAGGGCGACGACGAAATGGAGGGCGATGTGGAGCTTTCGGGCGGCAGCAGCAGCAGGGAGGCACGTCGGGCCGCACGGCTGCGCGCCAGCCCGCAGCTCTCCCCGCACGGTCCACATTCCTCGGCGGCGACAGACGCCAGCAGCACGCAGGACACCGGTAGCGCGGAGATGTGTCCGGAAGGCGAAGGCGCTGACGGTGGGGATTCAAGTTGTGACGAGGACGGACATCAGGGCGGCGTGGGCGCCGGCGGTGTCGGCGCGGCGAGCGCGTTGCCTGGGCAGGTGCCACTGCCATGCCAACAGCGGCGGCGCAGCTGGCGGTCCCGACAGCGGCAGAGGCAGAAGGAGCGCCTGCAGCGCGTCTCCCGCCAGCGCGCGGCGTCAGCGCTGCTCGCCGGTGCCGGCCTGGCGGGGCCGCTCGGCGAGGGCCACGAGGGTGATGAGGACGGCACAGAGCAAGGCGCCCCGCCCTCCAAGCCCAAAGGCCCCTCCCCCCGCGTGCCAGCCACGCTTGTGTTCAAAGAGACGCCAATCATGCGAGTGGACAGCAACTTTTCGGACGACCACGCCGAGGCGGCGGATTCCTACCCCGCAGATATGCTCTCTCCGCATTCGTTCGGCGCCCCCAGCCCACACTCGCCCCACCACCTTCGCGTTGGCAGCGGCGGCAGCCGCATGGCGTTCGGCCGGTCGTCAGGCACGGACGGCGACGCGCACGTGCACATTGAAGGTGGGCATTCGGGCGGGCCGATGGACCATCCCTCGGGCCTGGCCCATTCCGCCTCCTCCCTCAAAGGCACCGTGCTCGCGAACAAGTTTGCCACGATGCTGGGCCGCAAGCGTGCCGGCAGGCACGGTGGCGGGGAGCACGTAGACGTCGGTGGCGGAGGCCATGACGAGGACTTCTTGGCGGCGGCAGTGGCAAAGGAGGAGAAGCGCCCGGCTGGCATGGGGCGGCAGGGAGGCAAGAAGGAGCGGCGGCAGAGTGTGCTGGGGCCCACCGCAGCAGCCATGTAAGTGTTGCATCCTGCATGACTCCATGATCCACGAACAATTGTAGAGTGCAGGGCAAAATACGTACCCTATACTGTTTTGCTGATCGCAAACACCAGTATACAACTAACAGTGCGTCGCATGGTCCCGGTTGTGTTGTGCACCCTGCCAACATGATATAACAGCGGACGCATCGCCGGCCATGCGTGTCCCTAGCATGCCATCCGCACTGTATGACATTGCCTGTCCCTGACTTTGGTGTGCAATGTTGCTCCTGCGTGTGTTCCAGGCTGCCCGCCAAGTCCACCAAGTCCATGTCAGATCCTCATGGGTGAGTTGGGAGTGAGCTGCAGCGTGTAAGCAGCAACGCAGGGCCCGCCTGATGGTCCTGACGCGCCAGGTCGTGCACTTATGCGTGTCACGTCTGCCGGCTGGCGCCCTCACTTGTACCATGGCACATTTCACACATCGTGGCGCACTCACTCAGTCATGGTGCATCATGGCGTACGCACTCTAGTTACCATTCGTCGTGTCTGCCACCGACACCCGCCTGCTCCCTCTCCGCTGCAGGCCCGGGGGGCTCATCTCTCCGCAGGGCAAGGCGCGCCGGAGCAGCTTCTTCGCCGCTGCGCTGGTGAGAAACTGTGCCTGTGTGGCCTGTGCCTTCTCTCCTCTGCACCCGCTGAGGGCTTCTTGCTGTACCGCCATGCAGCGCCACAGACTCTTGCGCTCACAACTGTAGGCGTGGCTTGTACTGGGTCGAAGCTCAGGACTGCTGCTCTGGCTTTTGCACATGCCCCTTGAATGCGTTTGCGCTCTTGGGCCTGAGTCCCTGCTTTATACGGTATCACGCGTGTGGCAGGGCTTGGGCGACGATGGCGGTGACGACACCATACACAAGATGACTGCACGCGAGGCGTCGAAGGTCGGCAAGCGCCCCAGCGGTGCCGCCCTGGAGCGCGGCGGGAACGGCAGCAGCAAGGTGAGCTACCTGACTGCGCTGCAGCGCTCAACACCGTGCAGCGTATGCCTGCCATGCCGCGATCTCACATCAAGGCCTTCAGTGGTTTCTTGTTGGTGGTGAGCTACAAAGGCAGACAGACGGATGGGCAGCAGGCAGGCAGGCGTGGCCTGTTTACTACTCTGGGCCGTATCTTGTAGCCATGCGATTCGAGACCCAGGGCTTTGCACCTGAGTCCTCAGCGCAGCACGAGACTTACCCAACCCTTGTGTGCTTTGCGCTGCCTGTGTCGCGCTCGTGCTGCCATGCAGCATGTGCTGCGACGCACCGCCAGCCTTGCCGCTGACATCGTGAAGAAGGACCGCCCCACACGCATGATGAGCATGGTGCTCATGGACAGCGCGGCGCCCAACATGGATGAGGTGCGTGATAGCAGATTGCTTTAAGATTTCTACACTTGGAGCTTCCTAGCCGAGGCCGACACTCCCCTCTACATGAGGATTTTTGAAAGTATAGGCGGGCAACAGCTCCGCAGTGTCCACATTACTGGATGCAAGGGCATGCTAGGCACGGTACTCCTGCTACCGTTGCGATGGATATCATGATGCTGTTGGTGCTAGTGGCGCTGCTGGGGTGCAAATGTACCGCTCCCACCCCATGAGCTGTTGCAGTGCTGCACCCTCACATGTTTGCTTCTTCGCTACGTTGGCTGGCACAACTATTCCCAGCACTCCGCTTGACAGACTAGATGGACATGACAGACTGGGACCCTCGATGCAAACCCAACACATTTCGATTTCCGCCTTGCATCTACGATCTTGGCTGCGCTGAAGTTTGGTCTCGTAGCGGCTGTTTGAATCTGTAATCCCTACTTCCCTGCATGCAGGAGGAGATGGATGAGGTGCATGAGCAGATGATGATGTGGTCCAGCTTTGCCCAGGCCTGGGATGAGATCATTGATGACCTGCGCGAGAACGACCTCGTCAGCGACAAGGAAATGGATCTGCTCAAGTTCTGCAGGTGCGGACGAGCCCTTGTGATCCCCCCCCCTCCCGCATGCATGCATGCAAGCATGATTGTCGAGGCAGAGAGCGGCCCCATGAGCACGTTCACTCGGCCACGTATGTTGATCGATGTCTGGAGTCCCACACCGTTCACACCTGCGTGCGCAGCCGCTGTGCTTGGGGGCGCTGGCATCACGCATCTCATGAGGCCAACCCTCAACTGATGTTCAATGCCAGCGCGGCCGCCATCGGCTATTTGATCCATGTCTGTCTGATTGTGGGCTTGGCTTTGCTCTCTCACACACCTCTTGTGCAGGCTGGATGTTGGCGGCAAGCTCTACGGGCTGCGGCCCATCCTGCTGCCGACGTTCTTTTACGCGGGCCAGATCCGCAAGGTCGTGGACACAGGGCGCGTGACCACGGCGCAGGTCATGGTTCTCAACGAGCTCCGCGTGCTGATGACGTGGCTGTGCTGCCAGCTGGGCCTCATGTCCGGCAAGCATGCGCACGTCATCATGACCGCAGTGCTGTTTGACGGCCACATCAACGTCAAGCACATTGCGATGCGCAAGGTGGGTTCATGTGCGTGTGTGTGCGTGTGCGTGTGCTGCTGGTTGGCTCACGCCCTTCACTTTCCTGCACCGCCCATGTGAGCTGTACTGAGCTGAATCTAATGCAAAGCAGCGGTGTTGCCCGTGCGTAGAGTTCTGTCCTTCACACATGCTTGATTGGTTTGCGTGCGTGCCACAGGCTGCGTTTGACGCCACCATTGGCTTCATCAACATCCTGGAGAACACCATCAAGACGCGGGATGTGCCCTTCGAAATCACCGTGAGCTTGTCTGCTTGCCTACCCATCCCATTCTTTACGTTTTGGCCGTTTGCCGTTTGCTCCTCCCGTTACCTGCCCGTGTGAATCACATCGCGGTAGTGCGCCGCACTTCTGCACATTTGTGAAACTCGCGTAAAATCCAGAATCAAATGTTCAGCTTTTGCTTGCACGTTCATTTGCACTACAGGAGTTTGCTGAGAAGGTGCTCACGGTGGTGCGCGGGCTGGAGAGCGAGTGCTTTGCGGTGCAGAAGGCGTGGGAGGGCGGGCGCATGACGGACGCGGACCTGGAGGGCGCGACAGTGCTGATGGAGGTGGTGCGCGAGATACAGGCCATGGTAAGCGTGCTGCGGCCTGCACACGCGCACACCCCACTCAGCACACAGCACACGGCTCTGCAGTGCGCACGAGTGTTGAAGCCCAAACGACGCGATAATTGGTGTACTGGATATACTGCAACCTGCCTAGATTGCGCTGCCCAGGGTGAACTCGTGAGCTCCGTGCAGCTCTGTGCGCCAAATGCTGTAGAAGAGGCGCCAAAGCTCAGCTGGCACAAGGCCCATTGCGGTCCTGCTTGATCATCCGGTTTAGGTGGTGATTCGGGTGAACTGGTAATGCTCTACGGTATTCGATGGCGTGTCCCTGCCTGGCCCTCTGCAGATCCGCACCGACACCGAGGGCCTCAAGCAGTGCCTTAAGAAGGCGGTGAGCCTGGAGGACCCCACCACCAACCACAACGAGCTGCTGCGCGTCACCACCGTCATACGTATGATGCTCACCACCACCGCGGCGGACGCGACGCCGCAGGGCGAGGAGGCGCAGCGCATCCTCAGCTTCTTCATCAACAGGTGCTGACAGCTCCGCTCAGCTTGCCTTCCTCTCTGCTGCCGCCATGCAGTATGGCGTGTGGTGCATGCGGCTTACCGTGCACTGCATTCATTGGCATGAAATCTGCCAGCCCCAAAGCGTGCTTGCTTTGCCAGCCTTCCTGAGGCAATCACACACACACACAGTCTCTTGAGAGTTGTCTCCACCGGCCTCCACTGCCAACAACAGCGCTGTGGACGCGTGCTGATCAGTCCTGACTCTAACCGTTCCCTTTCGAATCCGTGTCCTGTGTGCAGCCTTGGCCACCCCTCGCTGGACAAGCCGCAGAGCTTGGAGATGATGCCGTCATGGTCCATCCTCACGCCCGCGTACGAGGAGGATGTGCTGTATGCGGTGGAGGCGGGGCTCTCCGCAGAGGAGCTGGGGCTCAAGAAGAAGAAGAGTGAGCGAGCAAGCAGGGGCCAGCTGGCCGTGCGCCTGAATTCTTGATGCTTGTCTCCACAGTGGTTTTGAGTGTCTGCCTGCTTGCAGCGTTGTGGATTCTTTTGGCCGAATTGTCGCTATGCATCCAGGAGTGTTTTGCGCCGCGATTGGATGCTGCTTGCGTGGGCTCAGGCCTGTGCCGGGTGGATGTCTGGGTGACACGGCATCCGACCTGTGTCTTGATGGTACCGTACCTGAGCAGTGCATGTGCCGCTTGCTGCATTGCGCGCATGCAGTCACGGACCTCTTGAGTGAGAACGATGACGCGTTCTCGCTCATGGCGTACCTCAGGGCCATGCTGCCGCAGGTGAGAGCGCGACAGGCCAGCGTGCCAGTAGAGGTGCGGGCATGCGGATCAAGTGACCCACCCCTTGTGACCTGAACGCACAGCAGCACTTAACCTCAGGTTGGGAAGGGGTGGCATAGCCTCTGATGGGTCACAGACCAGGAGATCACAGCGGCACTGGGACTGTGCATTTTGGGCAATCCACTGGCAAGATCGGTCACACGCAGGTCAATGGCGGAACCTGAGCCTGGGGAACCAAAGCATGCATCAGGAGACGGACTGCGGGTTTGGCCGCACGCAATTCATGCCTTTTGTGACGGTCCTTGCCTGGAAAAACAATTCCTCCATGCTCCTGCTTCACCATCGCGGTGCATGCGTGCCAACAGGAGTGGCACAACTTCAAGGAGCGCTTGGCTCGCATGGTGGGGAAGGACACCGACATCTCCGACTGGGATGAGGTCACGGAGCTGGATTTCGGACCTGGTGGGTGCAGATCGTTGCATGTGGAGCAGAGTCAAACATGAGTTGGCAGATTTCCACTGGTTTTGGTTGCATCGTATTGCTCATGCCTATTTGCTGTGCGGTACACGGCATGCATGATTGGCGTGTGTCATGATTGCGCCATGTCCTGCAGGCGGCCTGCTCTTCGAGTACCGCACCGAGCTGCAGCTGTGGGCGTCGTACCGCGGCCAGCTGCTGGCGCGTACCGTGAAGGGCATGATGGCCTACGAGCGCGCGCTCAAGCTGCTGTGCCGCATCGAGTACCCCACACCGCTAGGTGAGCGCGCGTGCAGGCCGCTTACATTGCCAAGCTGTGAGGTGCTGTGTGTGATGTACTCAGACTTCAGGTGGTAGCTGTATCCTGCAGGACGTCCGCCTAGGCTTATTCCAGGCTTGGGCGTTTTGTAGAGAGCCGTCTCGCTTTGGGGCCAATCGTGGTGGGCTGCACAACCTGCTCTGCCAGATCCGCGGTTTGGCCTTGCGCACTCCTTTGCCCAACTGCACGTCGTGCCTTCTCATGAAGCAACCGTGGTGCGGGCTGCATCGTGTTTTGCATGACAGAGGAGAGGCTGCATGTGCCGTGCTTGCTGCGTGTGCAAGCACTGAACCCTGGCCTGTGCACACCTCGCTCTGTGCCCGCCTGCGCTTCTTCAGGCATCTCCGAGTCGGACTACGAGCGCTGGGTGGAGTCAATGGTGGGCAACAAGTTTGAGTACGTGGTGGCGGTGCAGACATACGGCCGCAACCGCAAGTCCACTGACCTGAGGCTGAGGCAGCTCGCACAGGGCGTGGACACGCTGATCGGCAGGTGAGGCCAACACCTGGCGACGGTAGTACAAGCATACAACACTGGCGTAGATTTTGCCCCCCACTGTGACAATATCAGCGGCGGCTGGCAAGTGTAAATCTAAACAAATCGCACAAGTTCCAAACAAACCTGCACGACTGTGCTGTGTGCGTCTTTCGCCCTGGACTACAAGGCGGGTTCCCTTCCACTCGTACAGGTGCTGCATGTAAAGCAGGCCCGCCATTGACGCGATTGAGAGCGCGCGTGTATGTGTGTGTGCCGGCTCACTCCTTCAGGTTTTCCTCCCTCAAGGTTGCATACCTGGACGAGGGGCCGCTGCCGTCGCACGGCCCCTGCCAGTTCAGCGTGCTCGTGCGCAACCGGCGCGCCGCCGACCCCATCGTGGACCCCACGCAGCCCTTCGCCAAGATCGTCGAGGCCTACCGCATACGCCTGCCACAGAACAAGTGAGATAGCGGGGGACACCCATTACGGGCCCTCAAGTGCAGCTGGCCCCCTCTTGCCATGCGCGGCAGGCGCGCGCATGCACTGTGTGGCTGAACCCTGGTCGGTGCAGGGCCTCAGGCTCTTGCTTTCAACAGGCTCTTGTTTTCATGGATTCGCATGCAAATGATCCTTCCACCACACACCAGCGCCAAGCCGTGTGGGTTATCCTGCCCAAGGCGTTAAATCCACGCGTTGATGCAACAGCCATGGCCTCAGATAGCCGCTGCATCCATCCACCACCCATGTCTTGCCCGCTCTAACTTGGGTATGGAAATGCCGCCCGTGCAGGTACTCCAACCACGGCGTGGTGCTGGGCGAGGGAAAGCCGGAGAACCAGAACCACGCGGCCGTGTTTGCCTTTGGCGAGGGCCTGCAGGCCATCGACATGAACCAGGACAACTACCTGGCAGAAGCGCTCAAGATGCGCAACCTGCTTGGTGAGCTCACCCCTGGCGCTTGAGCAGGCGACTGGCTGAGTGCAGTGGGGCTCAGGAGCCAGTCCTGCACACAGATGCATGCATGCATGCATGCATGCATGCATGCTTGCATCATCCATGCACTGCCCCTTTGTGTTGACGCATCTACATGTGCATGCACGGTGCACCGAATGCATGGAGCACCTTAATCTTTAGGAGGAAAGAATCACCTCAGGATGCAGCTGGCCAAGAGTGTGGATCGAACAGGACTGGCATTTGTCTCAAACCTTGCCGCTGCACACCCTCCTTGACTGTGTGCGTGCATGCGTGTATGTCTGTGCAGGCGAGTTGAAGCCCAGCAAGGCCGGCTCGTACGACCTGTTTGCAGATGACAGTGATGAGGTGGTGCTGCCCTCCAGGTAGGTGGCAGCTGGGCATACGCTGGGAGTAAGCAACCGCAACACCTGACAATCAATCACACCAAGCTGTACTGCTGAGCACACTTAATTGTTTGCGCCTCGCAAGTGCTGTGGGCTCGTTGGGTTACCACTACAGGGCATGCCCACTTTACAGGACTGAAGTAAAGCAGCATTCCGCATGTGCTTCATTCTCCTGGCATTCGCCGGCTGGGTAGCCACGAGCTTGCGCACCGCATCTGAGCACCGCTCGACACACCCTGATCAGCATTGGAACCTGCCCTTCGCTACATCGCCGGGTTACGTCTTGGATGTTTTACACGACTGCACCCTGCCTGTGTGCATTGCGTGCAGCATGACGGCCGCTGAGCTGCGCTACGTGGTGCTGTCACGCATGAAGCGCTCCTTCCCCACAGCGCTGGTGGGGTTCAGGGAGTGGATCTTCTCAGCCAACACAGGTGAGCGGCTTGTCCCAGTGGTTTGCTTGAGGTGCAGTACGCCACCCAACAGCCGTCACTCTTTCGCTCGCCTCTTTGTCCCCCTGCACATACCCCCTACACATACCCTCCCTCCTATCGTCCCTTTTTGTCTGCTTGGTCCATGCTAGCAACTGGACCTGTGATACACTCGCTGGCTTTGCCTTTTGCTGTTGATTGGGGTGCTGCAAGTGACGTGCTGATGCAGTCATGGCTTCACTGCTGCTTGCCAGGTGCGCTGGGCCAATACGCTGCTGCCACGGAGTACGCTTTCTCCACCATCCAGCAGCGCATCATGACCAAGCCATCACGTGTGCGCATGCACTACGGTAAGCAACACGCTGCATACCTACGCATTGTGCGGCCTGTAGGGTGTGGGTCCGTTGCGTTCTTGAGTTTCCTTGCAGCGCGCTGTGTGAATGGACCATGCTTACCCTATACTTCTAGTGCTCCATGCATCTGTTTTGTTTGCCTGCGCATGAGGCCTGTGCGTTGGTCCAATCTGCTGCGGGTCATCCACACATCATGAACCCGTTTGTGGTACGCGCTATGATCGTATGTGCATTGTGCGCGTGGTCACCAGGTCACCCGGATGTCTTCAACAAGCTCCACACAATGACTCGCGGCGGCATCTCCAAGGGCACGCGCGTGCTGCACATCTCTGAGGACTACTTCATCGGGGTGGCGCACACGGTCCGCGGCGGCCGTATCAGGTGAGCTGTGAGCATGCAGGGCATTCGTGGGCACCCTCACTCGCTGAGGGGCACAACCTTCTCCTGCATGCAAACCAGCTTGTACAAACAACACATGTCAGGAGTTGGGTGCAAAGGCCACATGTCGGTTCGGAAGGGGGCTTCGGAAGGGGGTTGGGGGGGAGAAAGAGGAGAGAGCGGGGAGGCTGGCAGCTAGAGAAGCCACGCCGACACCAGTCCTGTGCCTGACTGCATTGCTGAGGCTGTGGTGCTGTTGTGGTCAACGCGTTGTTGCCGTGGCGCAGGTACAAGGAGTACATCAGCTGCGGCAAGGGCCGTGACATGGGCTTTGACTCCATCCTGGGGTACCAGAAGAAGATCAGCGGCGGCGGCGCTGACGTGGCGACGTCCCGCGAGTCGTTCCGCATCGGCACGCGCCTCGACTTCTTCAGGCTCATGAGCTTCTACCATGGAGGTGCGTGTTGGTGATGAACCTTTGGAGCCGCTCTGCATTGCTGCAACAACTAAACACATTCAAGTTGGTTGATACATATTGAGACGATGTATCCAGGGCATCTGGCAGCCGGGGGCAGACTGCACTCCATGCTTTCGTGTGTGCCCAATGCACTCTGTCTAGTGCCCGCACGCACTTGATGTGAATGCAAGCGTGTTGACTGCCTTCTTTACCTGACTGACGCGACCCCCTTTTCCCTGCCTGCCTGGCTGGACGCCATGTCGCCGCAGGCATCGGGCACTACATCAACTCCTACCTCACCATGCTGGCGGCGTGGTTCAACATCTGGGCGCTGCTGCTCACGGCGCTCGCGCGGGCCATGGCGCTGCACAAGGAGACCAGCGCGGGGGTGATCTCCCTGGAGGAGACCTACAACGTGCAGCAGGTACCGTATGTCCGTACTGCGTCTGTTTGCCCCCCGCTTCCCCCCACCCCCACCCCAGCAGCACGGGGCCTTAGCGTTGGCAGTCATGTGATATCGCCCGCGCTCAATAGCCCTCCCACGCATGCGAGCGACGGCGTGTTCGGCGCGCATGCATGTGTGCGCCTCGCACCAGGTCGTGCTGGCTGCAACGCGTCCTGCCATACTGTACAAGGCTGCCCGTCGTTGCCGAGCGCTGCGGTCCCGAATCCGCGCTCGCCGTACACTGCCCTTGCCCTGCCCACGGCGGTTCCTCACCGTTTCTCGCCACGTGTTGCGGCCGTTGCCGCAGGTGCTTCAACTGGGCACGATGGCCATGGTGCCCTACCTGGGTCAGCTCATCCTGGAGACGGGCCTGCTCAAGGCGCTCATAGGCGTGTTTGGGCAGATTGTGTCGGGCGCGCTGTTCTTCTATGTCTTTCAGCAGCAGACGGTAAGGCATAACGGCATAACGCGTATGCCTATGAGCAGCAGCAAGGCGGGAATGCATGCGTCTGTCACCTGTGAGCACGCGTACGCTGTGTGCGTCAGAGTCTTGCGAACTGACGGGCACCTCCTTGCACTCGACTGCTCGTTTTGCCGGCACGCATCAGCCCCGTGCAGGTTACCTGTGGTGGTTTGCTGTATGCCCTTGCTGCTGTGTATGTTTTATATCAATTCAGTCAATTATCCACAGTAATGGTTGCTTGGTTGCAAGGCTTGCGCGTTGTGTGTTGTGCTGGCAGGTGGCCAACTCGTTTGCGACCGTGATGGCGTACGGCGGCATGAGGTACATCGGCACGGGGCGCGGGTTCTCCATCCAGACCACCGACTTTGTGAAGATGTACTCCATGTACGGCCGCACGCATCTGTACATGGGCTTCGAGGTGCTCTTCTTCGTGGTCTCGCTGTACATCATCAGGGTGAGCTGAGTGACTACCGGTACCTACCGAATATGCTGCTGAAGGCCCGAGCCAGGGCTTGATTTGTGGGCTGGTCGCATTCGTTGGAGCGGTGCATGCAGTACAACTCATTATCGACGGGGAGCCACATTTCGGCCGTTCGCATGATTGGCTGGGCGCTCTGGCCCGTCCTCCAAGCAGCTGACACTTGATGCATGCTGATAGCACGGGAAGGCGCCAGGGTGCTGCCTTGCTTGAATTTGTTGACCTGCATGCGCTCATGTGTTTTTGCGGTGTGCCCAATGCGTTGACGGTGCGGCACCTCTGCCCCCTGCATGCTGCACAGTGATGGTGGTGATGTGAGCAAGTATGACTTCCGTGTGGCCTTGTGGGTAGTGAAGTGTGTGTTTGCCTGGTCATTTGCCTGCTGGCTGCTACAGGACTGCAAGAACTGCAACTACGCAGCACTAACCTGGAACACCTGGTTCCTTGCGTTTGTGCTCATCATCGCCCCGCTGTGGTTCAACCCCTTCATATTCAACCTCCAAAAGGTGTGGGTTAATTCGCGTATTCGTGTGCGTGCATTGTTATGGTAATGGTATGTCAGTATTTTGGGGTTGGCGGAATGTTACCAGAGTCTGTCATGCGATCTTCTTTAGTTCTTGACAGGATAATGTTTGAGCACTTCCCAAGCATATGTCAATATGCGGTCACATTTTTGTTATTTGAGGTGGAGCTTCTTCGCCAAAGGCCCGACACCCCCTGCCGAGCTTGTCATCAAGATCACGGCATCCAATTTCAACGGCCTGCAGAGCTGAGCCTTGCAACCCACACACGCATGCACTTTTTGCGCCTCACCGTCTCACTGCGTCTGCATGTGTTTGCAGGTGAGCCGCGACTTCCTGGCATGGAAGCGCTGGCTGTCGGGCGATATCGACCCCGGGACGAGCAACAACTGGTTCACATGGAACAGACAGGTGAGCGGTGCCCGACAGCTACGCGATGCCAATGTCTGACGGAGTGACAGTGCAACGTGCGGGGAAACAAAGTCTTGCACATGCTGCCCCTGCACGCAAGGTGCATGCGGGCAGCTGGGCGATGCACTTGAATTTGGAAACCGTCTGCTGCTGGGATGCCCCTTGTGTGCTGCTGTGAAGCCAGCCTCCATGAAGGTTACCCATGAAACTGAGCGTGAGCATACCCACATGTACTGCAACTGCAGGATCTCGAGAAGCAGCGGAATGATGCTGGCAACGTCACGGATGCGTGGGGCAACAGCATGCTGCAGCTGATGGGTTTCGTGTTGCCGTACACACTCCTCATCATCGCCGCTTTCAGCCGTGCAGACATCAAGATCAAGGTATGCAGTCGCCGCTACGAGAGCCTGCGCGTGGTACCTCGGATGTAGTGTACTACAGTACCATGAGATGCACAATCAAGACGGATGGCAACACAGATCCTCCCTCAATACGCACTCCTACGCTCTTGCAACAATATGCTCCAAGCCAGCCGCACGTTGCCTGTGCTGAACATTGTCAACAACCAGGATCGTTCATGCTCGTTGCGTGCGGAAAGCTCTGTGTCTGCCATGTGCGTCATGCCTGGCCCTCACTAACCCATGTGTCTGTGTGCGCTGTGGCTGTGTGCTGTGGCTGGTCCAATGGCGTGTGGCGCATGCAGGCGCAGGGCACGCCGGTGTACAACGCCTACTTCCTGTTCATCATGTGCACCGTCACGCTGTGGTTCCTGGCGGGGGTCACGCTGCTGCTGGGCAAGTACCTGCAGGACCGTGCACGCAGCAAGGAGTGGAGGCTCTACAGGTGAGCACCCGCACCGCTGTAGATCCACATGCATGCATGCACACGCGCGCGCTATCGTGAACAGCCATCGTACCGCCCGCTCTCTGCCGGCCATAGAGGCGCTGTTGGGCGCGCTGTTCACGCTGCGCGTGAGTGTAAGGGTGGGTGGGGCCGGGGAGGGTGGGGGAGCGCGGGTCCAGGGCCGTAGCATTCGTGTCCGGGTGAGCAAAGGGGCAATGGACAGTGAGTTAAGACTGCTAGCATTTGAGCGCACAACAACAACACAGCATGCCAGCGATATGCTTTTGTGACATGCCGAAACTCCACTGTTTTCATTGCGTCACCGTCCGCTGTAAGGGGGGGTGTCATGGCGCACCTGAAGCCTCCACAGCACACCCGCGTGCTGTAGAGTGTGGCTTGCTGCATTGTGCTTAGGGGTTGGTTGCGACCGCTGCCGCCTGCTTGCTGCCTTGCAGGTGGGGCTTCTCCATCCTGCTGCTGTGCCTGCTGCTGGTGTACCTGGTGGCGCTCAACCGCTTCTACGAAGGCAACGGCGGCAAGAACCTCGTCCTGCTCATCTACTGCAACATGCTGGTAAGCCAGCGTGCGGCTTGCACCGTTGCCGCGTCCCTATGCCTCTTGACCTGGCTGGTACCGGCGTATTGTGGACGTGTGTGAATCATGTGGGTGTTAGATTACGATGTGCTTGCCTGCCTGCCTGTTGTTGCTACTGCGGTGCAGATCCTCATCGTGGTGCACCGCCTGGCGGCGTTCACGATGACCCAGAACAACGCCGTGCGCGAGTTTGTGGACGCGGGCTACTACGTCATCGACCACGTAGGTGGCGTCCCGCTGCCCGCCAACATTGCAAACACTCGGTCATTATCATTACCTGCAAGCGTTATCATCCATCCACGTTTCACTTACGCATGCGGCTGTACGTCGTGTCCAGCCTGCATCATATGATGATATGGGTGAAATGGTGATCCACAAGCGCCTGCTGGCCCGTAACCAACATGGTACGATACTTGACAACCATGGCAGTTGCAGATGTTGATGGGCATTCCAATCGTCACGCGGCCCGCCTGGCCCTTCTGGCCTGTGAATTGGCACGCAACGGCCTTTAAGTATGCCTGTCATCATGCATGTGTGTCGACGCGTGCAGTGCGTTGGCTACTGCATGTTTGCGGTCCTGGCGCTGCTGTCGTTCATCGGCATCGTCAACCTGCTGCAGTCCAAGCTGCTGTTCAACGACGCGTTCAGCCACACCGTCCAGACCAGCAAGCTGTCCAAGGTGCGGTGTGTGCGGTGGCAAGCATGGGGAACAGCCACAGCAAGCACAGCTTTGTGTGTGACTTGCTGATCTCGTGTGCAAGCTTATGTGCAACTCTTTTTGTTCCTCCGTCAACCTTACGGTGTTTCAATCGCCAAGTGCAAGTGCCTTGGGTGTGTGTCGCTATTGCGGCTGCTGCCAGGCCCCCTTACGGTGCCCGCAACCCGCTTTCCAGTACATGCCATCGCAGCTGTCGCCGCTGCAAGGCACTGGGGGCCTCTCCTTTTGCCACCTCTCCGTGCATTTCTTAAGCTGGGACCTTCTTGCCCGTTTGTCCCCCTTGCATGAATGTACCAACGACACCCGCAGGCGGTGAAGAAGAGCGGCAAGCAGATCAAGCGCAAGGGCAAGCAGAGCAGCAGCGGCGCGCTCATGACTGCCGACGACTGGATCACGCACACCTCGCGTGCCGGGTCGATGGCGAGCATGGCGCCCACAGAGTATGGCGGGGACGCGTCACGCGCTGTCAGCAGGCTCCACTCCATGGCGCCGTCCGCTGCGGCCTCCGCCGCGCCTTCGGCGGCGCCCTCGGCGCCGGGCAGCGGCGTGCCCAGCCGCCGCCACTCGTTCGACGGCGCGTCGGTGGTGACCGCGTCGAGCAGCCACATTGCTGCCGGCGAGGGTGCGGCGGGCCTGCGGGAGCGCCGTGCACGCTTTGAGTGATAGGAATCTACGCCCTACAATTGGGGCTCATATATCCAAACCGGAAGATGGCTCAAGCTTGTTGCGTTAGTGATTCCGCGGTCAGGCAAGATAGGCCGTGTTTGCAACAAACAAGCAACCAGCAACGGAAGGACGAAGATGGATGCATGGTACCGGGCACCTTGAGTGTAGAGGAGTGCTTTGGCTTGAGCTGATTCGACAACGAGGGGTGCTTCCGGGTGCAGCAGCCTTGATCCTGCCACACCACGGTTTCGGGTCTACAAGGTTGATCGGCTGCTGAGTGCTTGAAGGCCTCCGTGCCTGGACCTCCGGAAGTGCTTTTGGAACTTTGTCAAGTAGTATTGTCCCCACTCCTTCCTCCTAGCTTGTGCTCCATTTGTCAGCGTGCTTCTGTCCTGTGGGGGCTGGGTTGCGGTATGTACCGCTCCACTGACAGTACTAAATACGGTACGCGGTATGTACCGGTATACAGTGTTTGCCAAGAGTCAACATGAACTGCACAAATGAGGATACAGACATTCATGCGACACGGCACCATACCTGACATGTGTCGATATCATGTGGTGGTGTATGAATCTGGAAACTTGTGGTTGTGATCGGCTCTGCTTATGCCCGGGCCTCGGTGCGATGGAAAAACGCAACACCCGGGCCTCTCTCAAAGCTTTTTGGGGCTCGTCCTTGCAATGACAAGCTGCAGGCATCGCCGTGCATGCTTGGCTTCCGCATCCTGCACATGGTAAGCGCACCATAGCCTTGCCATGCCGGGCAGATTAACGGCGGCTGACGGGCGCATGCACCCCTGTGACTCAATAACCAGGCTGGCCCTCGGACGCGTTCCCATCCCTAACGCGAGCATTCTGCACAGTGCTCCCCAAACAGTGCTCCCTACTCCCTGCGCAATGCCTGCATTGCGGTTCACCTATTCATCGTGCGCCGGGCATCACCACGGCCCACTCAACACTTGCGTATGTGCTGTTTACTTTGCTAGAAGTTTCAACCCAGTTGCCAGTGTATGACCCAAGTCTAACTTCCCCACTGCGACTGTGTTTGCACACCGCGTGCGCATGCGCCTGCCCTCCTATGTCAGATGGCATGTGGTATACCGCTGTTGCCAAGCAAGGGCGCTTGAGTGTGTGTGTGTGTCTCAGGCCTGTCTTGCGGCTGGTTGCGTGCTGCTATGATGTGCAGTGCCTGGCACAGAACGGTCTGTGCAGTTGCGCGAGGCTTGCCCGACAGCCTCACCCTCTCCCTGACATCCGTCATCAGTCAAAACTTGTGTGCCAAGCGTGGTTGATGCTCAGTAACCATATCACCCTGGCACCCCTGCATCACCACGTGGCGCGTTGGCCGTGCCAAATGGGAACCCACCTTCCACCCACCCCCCGCCCACCCGCCAGTGTCATGACGTCTATTTGTCTTGCACTGCCCAGCAGTTCTGGCTGCATGGACCACTTACATGCACTCGGCTTTGGCAGGCCTTGAACTTGCATGGTGCACTGCAGGGCTACACTGCATGTGTTGTTGAGACCTGAAACCCACACGCTGGTGGCCGCTCACTTGGACATACCAATACGGTATCGTTTGGCCATGCGGCCATTTGTGGTTCTGCAGTCATGTGCACGTGTCACATGCCTTTCATTAACCCTCACATGATCTGTCAATTTTGTTATGGCCTATATGTCGCCATGGGGCCTGCTGCTCCTGTTGGTTGTTGGCCGCAGGGTTCTGGCGCTATTCGCGTTATGCTGGTATGCATCCAGAATGCATCACCCCCCTACTATCCGCACCCCCCGCATCCGCGTGGATGCGACACTGCATTGATTTTCCGCCCTGCCGCTGAGAACGCCCTGCTGCTGCATGCATGTTTGATGCAATGCACCGACAGCGTGTGCACGTGTGTGTGCAGGGCTACCGCTGCCTCTAATGGCACATCCTGCTGCCAGGTGAACATGCCAGCTTTTTACCCGTTCGGTCATTATTCCAGTATCGCCTGAGACGCCAAACACAATCCGCTACTCACATGGAGAGCTCATCCTGCATATCGCACCTGCATTGCATTATGCTGTAAGCTGTAAGCAAGCCCTTTGGCGGTCTGGAATCTCGGCAGCGGCTATCAGCATCAACGTGAATGATTGACGTGGCGTAAATTGTCTCGGTACAAGTCTCAGGCACACATGGTCTGTGCGTTCATGAATGGCCTGGCTGACTAACTGCACAAAGGTCGATCACGTCATGGTCTGTGCATTGTACTGATGGCGTTTTGCACCTCAGCCAAGCTGGGATGCCGATACTACCTACCAGTTGCCTCAACAGCACCGCTTGCTCCAGCTGCAGAGGGGCTGGTAGCGGCGGCAGTAATCCTCCGCTGCTTGGGCGTTCTGCTATCCTGCTGCTGCAGTTGCTGTTGCGCGTCAGGCAGCAGGCGTGTGTGTGCCGCATCACGGATTTCACTTTGCTGCAAGCGCTGACGCTTGGTCGGTGCAGCCAGTGCCTCAGCGTGCAGGCGCTTACACCACTAGCTACCAGTCTTGCTTGGGCAGCCTGAGTGCGGCCCGGCACTGCAGATAGACCCAGCAGGCGGTGACTACTGCTGCCCAGCACCCGCTGCTGCGGCATCACTCGTCGGCGCCTGCTGCGCCACAGCAGCATTCACATGTTGCACCATTTGCCCTAGGGCTGCAGCACCTAAGATGTTGGCCAAAGTAGGGCACAAGCACGTGCTTGTAGCATGTGCTGACAGCTGAGCCACTCCCCGCCTGTTGCGCTGAGCATGGCGACGATTCAATCCCCACCCCAGGCTGACCACTGGTGATCGGGTGTAGCCCAACCGCTGCTACGGCAGCAGTCATCGACTGTATTTAGCATCGTCTCCAGCTGGCTGGTGGCCCCCAAGCAGGTGCCGCAGCTGTGGCCGGCACAATGCACGTCCAATGGACGTATGCTGAAAAGCGAGGATAGTGTGCCTTGTAGAGCAGTAATAACAGGCAGACCAGCGGTCCTCATGGCATGCACCTGCTGCTGCTCCTGCAGCCGTAGCGTGTGTGTGCAGCTGCGGTCGCTGATCTAGCAGCAGTTGTGCAAGCTGATGTCGCTGCAACGGTTCCAGCCATGTGGTGCACGCGCTTGCTGCTGCTGCTCTAGAAGCAGTCGCTGGTGCGCCATGCATGCGCGCTGCTGCTGTGGTGCTTCTCTGCTGCAGTGGTGTGAGGTGTTGCCATCGGTGCTGCTGCAGCTGCTGCAGCTGCTGCATGACTATGTAACTCCAGTTCACTCAATGGTCGCGTGCACAGTTGTGCAATTGAACGAAGGGCCGTTTCACATGCGGGGGCGCTTTTGCCCCCTGACATATGACCCCCACCTTTGACCCCCAGTGTGAAACGGCCCTCAGAGCGAACTTACCCGCCCTGGGCGCACTCGCATGCTGTGGGCCGCCTAGTGATGGAGGGAGGCGCTGTCGGGTATGGGGGGGACATTGGTCCAGTTCATGGTCCCTCCCGCAATTTTGCGGGTGTGGATGCTTAGGCTCGTGCGCAGATGCTGTGGATGCTTAGGTTCTTGCCAATCCCTGGCTGGCTGGCCTGTTTGATAGCCTTCCACAAACGGGCCCAGGACTGCCTGCCTCAACCTGAACGGTTCCTCTATCACTGGAACCATTGACCCTCCACATGATCACAAAACGCTCCTACAAGACAGAGGTTGTTGCAGGGAAAACGTACCGCTTCGTCGAGTATGACTTTGAGGAGCTCAAGGAAGAGCTGAAGTCAATACGCATGAGCGAAGCAGTGGCGTCACGAGTGGCCTCCGTGTGGGTTCAGTACGCTCACATTATTTCGTTCTCTCTCTACGACTTGGTATCTTGCCTGCCAGTGCTTGAAGCTGGGCACGTCTGGACAGTCCAGGACACCTTTTTACGCTTGGGTGTGACAGAAGAAGACTACCGCGTGTTCCGAAACGCCTGCGTCGGTAAGTGACTCCGGTGTCACTTCTGTTCGAGACTTGGTGGGATTGGGGCATGACAACCCGGTAGAGTTGGGACACTACGACCCTTGGAACCTCACTGTGCCAGCCATAAGGTCCATGTGCACTTTGGGCACCTTGACGCAGACGAGTACTGGAAATGGCGCAACGCGGATCCACGTTTCAAGGAACATGACGTCCAGCAACGCGAACGCCGAGGTGTGGTCTCCACCCACCCCTTTACTTGCTCCTTTTCCTCGTGTCACTTGAAGGCCCTGCCTGTAGCTGACCAGCGCCAACTTGTGTGCAGACGCAGCCAAGCGCGCATCCAGCAGGGGTAGCCAGGGAGTGCTGGGGTGGGTGAGGGCTCTCCTTGACCTTTAGTCTGTGGCGGACAGCTATATGGCGTTGGGTTTCAAACCTGTTTGGGGACACTAAGCCGTGGAATGGCGGACAGCATGACACAGAGGCGCCGTTGGCACTTACTCGGCATGAGCCCTTCGGTCGGAGCGCCATTTACGAGAGAACATGAATCTGAGTCCTGTTCACAACAGAACACCCCCACATGAGCAGAACGGGGACCTCGAAGCCCTCTCAACACTCAGTAGAGTGCAGAAGCGCCGGAAACTTAGCGTCTGCATGTGGCGCCCAAATTTTAGGTGCCCATACGCGAATCAATACCGTACCTGAATGCAACCCGACGATGCCTGTGTTACCATCGGTGCTGCTGCAGCTGTTGCACGTGCTGCATGACGATTCAATTTCACTTCACTCACTGGTCACGAGCACAGTGGTGCAATTGAACGAACGGACGTTTCGCATGCAGAGGCAATTTTGCTCCCCGACACTTGACCCCCACATTTGACCCCCAGCGTGAGCCGGGCCTTACAGCCAACTCACCAGCCCTGGGCGCACTTGCATGCATGCTGTGGGCCGCCTTGTAACGGGAGGGAGGCGCAGTCGGGTATGGGCATGTGCCTCCTGCATTTTTGCAGGTGTGGATGCTTGGGTTCTTGCCAAGCCATGGCTAGCTGGCCCCTTTGATAGCCTTCCACAAACAGGTCCTGCCTCAACGTGAACGGTTCTTCTATCACTGGAACCTTTGACCCTGCACATGATCACACAACGTCCCTACAAGACAGCGGTTGTTGCAGGGAAGTCGTACTGCTTTGTCGAGTACGAGTTTGAGGAGCTCAAGGCAGAGCTGGTGTCAATACACTTGAGCGAAGCAGTGGCGTCACACGTGGCGTCCGCGTGGGTTCAAAACGCACGATGTGTTCCATTTTCTCTCTACGACTTGGTATCTATACTGCCAGTGCATGAAGCTGGGGGCAGGTGGAAGGCTCAGGAAACACTTTTGGGCATAGGTGTGTCAAACGAAGACTATCGTTTGTTTCGAAACGCCTGCGTCGGTAAGGAACTCTGGTGCCTGTTCGTGATTTGGAAGGATTGGGGCATGATAACCCGGTAGAGTTGGGATAGTACGACCCTTGGAACCTCATGTGCCAGTGGCCAGGTCCATGTGCACTTTGGGCACCTTAACGCAGACGAGTACTGGAGATGGCGACACGCCGATCCACTGTTCAAGGAACATGACCGCCAGGAACGTGAACGCCGAGGTGTGCTCTCCACCCACCCCTTTCCTTGCTCCATTTCCTCGTATCGCTTGATTGCCCTGTCTGTAGCTGACCAGCCTGGGTGCTAACTTGTGTGCAGACGCATCCAAGCGCGCATCCAGCCAGGGAGTGCTAGGGTGGGTGAGGGCTCTCCTCCGCCCTTAGTCTGTGGCGGACAGGGTTATGGCGTTGGTTTTCAAACCTGTGTTGGGCCACTATGCTGTGGAATGGTGGACAGCACGAGCCGTTCGCCTTACTCTCTTACTCGGCATCAGAAGTCTCAAATCTGAATCCTGTTGGCAACTGAACACTCCCACATGAGCAGAACAGGGAACTCGAAGCCCTGCTGCACACTCAGTAGAGTGCAGAAGCGCCGGAAACGCAGGTGCTGTATGTGACGCCCAATTTTACATGCCCGTACCCACCGGACTTAAAATCAATAATCAATACCTGAATGCAAACCGATGATACGTGTGTTCTTCTTCATGAGATGCCCGATGCTGACCGCAACAGCTGCTCAACGGTGTTGTACTGTCGTTGGCCAAAGTGCCTGCCGCTTCTGCTTTGTAGGGCTCCACGCATGTTGAACATTTCCAGCATGCTGACTGCATGATTGATTTGTTGTCATGAGCAGCGTGTGACATGCATGCACTTATGTGGCTGCATGTAATAATTGTCCTGCGCAACCACACAGGTGTTGCCAGTTTTGGTTACCTCCGCGCACATTATCCACTTGTACATGCACGCCACTGGCGGACAGCACACGTCCTGTCATGGGTACTAGCACGTCCTGTCATGGGTCCTGTCATGGGTACTGTGTGCGCCTCCAAAAACGACCTGCAGCGAGTGTGGGGTGCGTTGGCATTGCGCAGTATTGTCATGGTGCCCTTGGTGCCCTTGGTGCACATTTTGCAGACCCTCGCATTCAATGTAGGCATTTTTAACTGCGGATGTATGTGGTGGTGCAGTCTGAGACCCAACCAAACAGGCCCCCCCTCACACTGCCTGGCTATTACCGGTAGGCTGTTCTGCGCTTGTGTTGCACTTCACATGCCCGCGCGGCCTGTCTCTTGGAGGGCGGCGGTTGGAGGTTCTGCCCAAACCCAGTCCCCACCCGTCCCCCACTAAAGGCCAGCCCCGATTTATTGTACTATATCAGTCTGAACTCGGTCTGAACTGCAGCCGGAGTGTGTTGTACGAAACTCCCCATGCGAGGGTCATCGGCGAGCAGTGCATGCATGCGCACAGCATGCATGCTGGGTATAACAAGCGTGCACGGGCAATGTCTAAAACCGCAGTACCGCGCAGTTTTCAGCTGAGTTGCAGGTGAGGGCCAAGGTACAGCGGTGCAGCTTTCAGGGCAGGTGCGGCGGTGCCAGAAGCAACCCCTCCGTTCAGCCTCAAACCTTTCAAGTTTTAACCCTGGCACATGATTGCGAATCGTCCCTACAAGACAGAGGTCGTTGCAGGGAGGTCGTGCTGGTTAGCTGAGTACACGTTTGAGGAGCTCAAGGCAGAGCTGGTGGCAATAGGCGTTAACGACCTAGTGGCGTCACGGGTGGCGTCCGCATGGTTTCCAAACGTTCACATCGTTTCACTCTCTCTCTACGACTGGATATTTTACCTGCCGTTGTTTGAAGCTGACAAGCACATTAGGTCAGGTCGGGAAACCTTTTTGGGCGTAGGCGTTTTGCCTGAAGACTACATTGTGTTCCGAAACGCCTGCATCGGTAAGTGAGGAACTGTCACTTCGTTCGTGGCGTCGCAGGACCTTCTGAACCTGTTTGTGCCATTTGCAACGTCCTTGTGCACTTGGGCACGCCTTGATGCAGACGCGCACTGGAAGCTGCGTGACCTTGATCCACGCTTCAAGCGGAGCGCTTCAGCTCACGACCACCTGCATGCATGCCAAGGTATGGTATGGTATGGTGTGGCATAGCCTTGCTTCGTCTCTTCTGTTGTTTTGTCGCCCTGTCTGTAGCTTGAAGCACTGACAAACCTGCTCGCTGGGTGCTACTTGCTTATGCAGACACATCCCCAGCCCCGGGTGTATCCAGGCGTGGCCAGGGAGTTATAGGGTGGGTCAGGACTCTCCTTCGCGTTTAGTCTGTGCAGGACAGGTGCTGGTTTCACACCTGCTGTGGCACACTATCATGAGCTGTGGAATGGTGGACTGCATGACACGAAAGCGCCGTTCGTTGTTGATTGACTTCAATTGCAAGTCAACAGAAACCCTGAGTCCTGTTCGCAACATAGCATGGACCGTCGAGCTGGATGCGGCCTGCCCGTGCGTATTTGCATCCATTACGCTTTGAATCCATTACGGTAATTTGCTTTGCATGTGTACTGCGTAGTGCAGTACATACTTTTGGTTAGCCAACCGACCGGTACATGCCATTTGAAAGCGACCTGTGTGTCCTGTGTGACCTACTTCTCACTATGGCCAGTTCCTCGGTTGTGGGTGCAAGGCGCAGAAAGCTGTATTGCAGGACACGAGCTTGAGGTGCATTGTCGAAGAGTAAAGCTGTATTGGTTTCTTCAGGGGTGGACCGATGGACTCACTGCCTACCCGCCAGCTACCACACCCACGGCATTGCCTAGTGCACCGCCTGCCCGGGCAGCATCGGGCGATGCTGTTGCTTGATGGACTGAGGCTCAACATTCACCTGGGGCGGACCCACCTGGGATCACTGATTGTGACGGCCATAATCTTACATGGCTGCCTGTCTAGGGTTTAGGGCGCACCAACCGTCCAGCCCATGCAAGCCCGCCTGTTGCTCAAGCAGCCCGACACGACCTGACCTTGCATCGTGCAAGCTGTACAGCTGGGGCCCCTGCAGTGCATCCCCACCGTGAAGCCTGAAATGCGGCAGCGATGCTTGAAGCAGCAAAGTGCAGCACAGTAGGCCAAAAGCGCTGGCCACGATGCATGCAGCCCGACAGAAAGTTTGCGTTGCAATCACATTACGGAACTTTGCTCTCAAGCTGGCCCTAACACGAGTTTATTTGCCACACATTGATTTGGGCCCCCCGCCGCATGTCCTGACGGTGCACGGAGAGTACTAGCTGCAGTGCCACGCTCACCTCCACCATGGTGCACAGTGAGCACACTGACAGCCAGTCTAAGGCACTTTTCGCGGGGCTGATAGGCACTGCATGGTATGTAGCGGGGTGGCAGGCCACCATACAGCGTGGCGGTGCGTGCGCCTCGCTCTTCCCCCGCTTGCATGGAACAGCACTTGACCAGCTGGGCACTCGACCGTCAAGAGCCCAAGACACACCGGCAAATGCCAAAATGTGTGTTACAGCGGGCAGCCCTGCCAAGGCTGCTTTCCATGCTGGCACCATCAGTGTCGTGCCACGCTGACACCTCATCCGATGTAGCGTGTGCGCGGGAATGAACTGTGACGCGGGACAGAGTGCCAAGTGAACATTGTCCCACAGGGTTTCGGGGCTGACAGCGCAGCACTGCCGCACTGATCTGGAATGCGGATGCAGTGTGCAATCGTGCACTCATGCAGAGACCCTTGAATCATTGCCTTAATACTCATACGTCCCAATAAACAGTTGATGCTTTGTGCAGAATGTGGAATGCAGGGAGGGATGTTTGGCAGAAAGCACCCGACAATCGGCAGGCAGTGCAACAAGCAAACAAGGAGGATCATACACACGGCCTGCCTTTGAATTTCTTCCCCCTCCGCGGCCAGTGCACACAGGTTGTCGGGAGTATGCAGGATGGATAGTAGCGTGGGCGCGAGTTGAGCCTCTGCACAGCTGCAGTGGGTTAAATAATGTCTCTCCTCGCTCCGTACTGTATTGTCCACATGCAATGTTCAAAGATAAATGCAATAAGCATTTGTTATGGTCCGAGCAAAATCCTGCCATGCTGGGCCTACGGACTGCATTTGTAATCCATGCTGTTTGCCAGCGCATGTTGTACACTCATTTCACAGTGGATGCACGCGCTATACTTGCCGCCTCGGGCATATACGCGCTGGCTGCTTGGTGAGTGATGAGTGGTGACTACTCTCCACACACTGGCATTGTTTATTTCTCAAACCCACCATGCCGCATGCCGCATGGCGTTCTTTCGCTCCCTCCACACACACGCATACACACACACGCGCGCCTCAGACGCGTGGTCCTCCCTCCTGCACACGCGCATGCACTCGCCATACATGCAGACGTCTCTGCACAAGCACCCGGGTTTATTCGTCAAGGCCGTTCCATCATCGCCTGCCTGCCGCCGCCAGCCGCATGGGCACCTGCGCCATGTACATGCCCCCTACATCAGGCGTCCCCAACGACATCGGCGCCAAGCCACCAGGCGATGACCCCATAAGGGGGTTGGCCACCAGCATGTCGCCCCCTTGACCCCGGTAGTCCACGTATTCCCCATAGGGGGACGTGCCCAGAACAGGCGACCCCCCACCCCCCTGACTCGTCCCCCCTGACATATACGACATGTAGGAGGTACCCATGAGCGCATCCCCATCCTCCCCTAACGAGGACCCCCCCGGAATGAGCGAACCCCCAGGGTGGTGCGTATGGGGGTGGGCGGCGGTGCCATGGTGGGGCGGATGATGAAGCGAGCGGGGAGGGGTCGTGCCATTGACGCGCCGCCCCGTGGCGCGCGCCGCCATGAGGGCGGCCCCGCCGCGCTTGACGCCCCCGCGCGCTGCCACGCCAGCGGTGGCGCCGATGCCGCCGCCGCTGCTGCCGCCCGGCCCCAGCGGCGGCTTACTGCCGCTGCCCGGTAGCCCCCCTGGAGCTCCGCCTGAGGCCGCTGCCCCGCCGATCATGTGCTTTGATGAGGCGGTGGCGGCAAGGCGGGCGGACGCATCAGCGAGCAAGGCATCTGAGGGTAATGAGCCCCGAGCCGCCGCGTCCTCATCGTCCTCCTCATCATCGTCGTCGTCGTCGCTATCATCTTCACTGCTTGACACGGATTCGTGCCGGTGGGCGCCGCTGCCGGCATGGCCTGCAATGCCAGGCATAGCGGGCCAGCGTCGGTGTGAGGGCACACGCTCTTGGGTACCCAGCCCGCATGCAGGCCAAGCAGGGCCGCAATCACGTAAAACACGCTGACACACACCCGGGCGCAACGAAGGCCACTGGGTATCGGGTAAATCAACATCACGCTGCAGCAAGCAAGCCCGCTCAAACAAATTGTTTACCTAAATTAGCTGCGACCGAACTAACACAGTGTGATGTAAGGTGAGCACCAAACGATTCCTCCATCCAGCCACAAAATGTCACGCAGTCAGCCCGACAACACCACAGCCCCTGCACCGACGTACCGTCCTCCTCGTCCTCCTCCTCATTGTCATCATCGTCGTTGTCGTCGTCGGAATGCCCCGCCGGCCCGCCGGCCCCAGCAGCGCCACCTGCGCTGCCGGCAGCGCCCGCCGCCACGCGTGGGTGGCCATGTCGCCACGTGACGTACGACTGCTTCAGCTGCAGGTGCTTGCTGGAGCGCTTGAGGAGGTAGGGATCGAACGGGAAGAACATCTCCAGCGGCCGCTGGGCACGCGCGCCGTCCTGTGTCCATTGCATAACACACGCGTGATGCCATCGCATTAGGGACGCAACAGTACAGTGCAGTCAACCATGTCCTGTCCTGCCCTTAAGTGATTCATCATGCTCGTCATGCTGCCTAAGCATCGGGTCAGCGGGACAGCCCAGGTGTACAGTAAGGTGGGGAATCGAGGAGGAGCAAGGCAAGAATCACGTGAATACACCATCATGCTGGGCACACACACACGCGTGCGAGCAAGGCCGCCGTCATGCTCCACCCTGCTGTGCACTATGTTGAATATAATGGTTGGTGTCTCAAGTACTGCAGGTAATAGCCAACAGGCACTCCTCCAAGCACCTCAAGCGTGCAGCGCAAGGAAAGCTCTGGCAAGCCGGACAAGGACACCCAGGAGTGCAACCAATATCCCCCCCCCCCCCC